>JACEEZ010018779.1:72500-105000 GCA_016584305.1 Chionoecetes opilio
ACTGGATATTCTGGACAAATTTTGTACAAATTATCAATGCATGTAACCTTTGAAGAAAATGTATTGAAAAAAAAGCAATCTTCAAGCATTGTGAACCTGTTATTACCTGGTGGAGAGAGTGGTCCTTGCCCTTGAAAGAGTATCTGGGGTGACCTTTGAGGCGGGAAGGTCGAGGCTCAGGTGTGAGCTCCACACTGGTCAAAAACCTGGTGAAGATTTCATGGTGAGGATTTCATGGTGAGGATTTCATGGTGAAGACAAATGCTATGCAAAGTGTTCTAGTGTTGAAGTGCTGCATTTGACCATATGAAATAATCTCTCTCTCTCTCTCTCTCTCTCTCTCTCTCTCTCTCTCTCTCTCTCTCTCTCTCTCTCTCTCTCTCTCCTCTCTCTCTCTCTCTCTCTCTATATATATATATATATATATATATATATATATATATATATATATATATATAAAGCCCATTTATGAGATGATCCGATCACTTTTTTTTCTTCTTTTTTCTAGCAGCCTATTATCGAGAATTGTGAAAAAAAAGTGGGTTGCGAGAATTGAGGAAACCTTGATGTAGGGTGATGGGTAATGGGTGAGTGAATGGGTGGGGTGATGGGTAATGGGTGTGGGGTGATGGGTGAGTGAATGGGTGGGGGTGATGGGTGATGGGTGAAGGAATAGATGGGGTGATGGGTAATGGGTGAGTGAATGGGTGTGTGGTGATGGATAATGGGTGAGTGAATGGGTGGAGGGTGGTGGGTAATGGGTGAGTGAATGGGTTGGGGGTGATGGGTAATGGGTGAGTGAATGGGTTGGGGGTGATGTGAATAGGTTGGCGTTAATACATACATTTCTACATCCATGATTTCAGGAAAGCTAGAAGGGGCTATCTGGAGAGTCTGTGTTTGGTGGGCCGAAGGCCCACCAAACACAGGTGTTGGGCC
Organism: Chionoecetes opilio; assembly: GCA_016584305.1. NCBI lineage: Eukaryota > Metazoa > Arthropoda > Malacostraca > Decapoda > Majidae > Chionoecetes > Chionoecetes opilio. Next base: position 73,440 of record JACEEZ010018779.1, read on the forward strand.
GAAGGCCCACCAATAGCCCTCCGCAGGAGCTAGCCAAAAAGTCCGCCCGGAGGGCGGCTTTGCGGCTAGTGATTACATAAAACTAGTGAACATGGACGCACATTTTATGGTCGGGGATATTTTGAGCTCATCGCAGAACTAGTAAATTATATATGTTGAATGAGACAAAAACTTAGGAGACCCATGCACTGGCATTTACCTTTCACCTCAAAATATTTGACATACTTCACTGTGTCTTTCTAACCCTTCATTTATATCTGGCAAAACAACACTATCTGCGTGTCTTTGTTCTCCTACACTTCTCATAAATTTCTGTCAAAACTATAAATCTATATCAGGGTTGTTATCCTTCCAGCACTGACCTCACGTGACCTGTGTGGCCATAGGGAATGCCAACCATGTCAAGTGGTGCTTGGACGCGGTGGGTGTTGTGGGCCAACGGTACGGTGATGATGACACCTGCACTGGTCCCCACCCATAGCAGATCTCGGCATGCCAAGAGGGAGGTGACTCGCAGGCAAGCAGCTTTGTGTTGCCGAATGATGTCGTCACAACCTGAAGGAAACAAAGTCTATATGAAAAATTATAATAATTTTTATATTACTTTCATCACTATCTTTATCATTCCTCAGCTGGTGGAGACAATTAGGGTTGCCTCCTTTCACGCTACAGCCCCTGGCACCAAACGAAACGGGTTCAGCAGTAATTGGGACTGTGACAAAAAATTCCGCAACTGAGGATGAAAATCCTTCACTCCTTAGGTGTGGAGGGGGGGTTTTTGTGCCTGTATCTTGTGTGGCCCCTTCCGGCATGAGCAGTTTCTAATAGGGCTCTGTAATAAGGGGCCGCCATTTGGGCTTATTTTAAAACGCTCGGGGCGCCATCTTAGTGCCGGGCCTCTTCGTTCACTCTAGACCCGGGAATTTTCCAAAAGCATGACCCCGCGATATCTTTTCAGGGTATAAAGGATATCTGTTTTTTTGGGGAAAATGTTTTGGTTCTATAAGTTTATCACATAAAAACACAGTAAAAAACACAAATAAAGGTCCTTAAAAGGGGTTATGACTCTGAAAAAATATGCTTCACTTAAACCGTCGTCATGTAAAATTTTTTTTGTGGGACACTTATAGCATGGACCTAATCATATAAGCAGAATTTATTACTTTCCCCCCCCAAATTTTTTTGTATTTTAGTTTTCTGATAAATCCCCCTGTCCTAAAAAAATGCAAAACTTTGGGCCCCCCCGTCTTTCCTTTCCTCCCCTCTTTTCCTTTTTTTTTCCCTTTCTTTTTCTCCTTTTCATTTTTTTTTTTTTTTTTTTTCTTTTTTTTTTTTTTTTTTTTTTTTTTTTTTTCTTTTTTTATTTTTTTTTCTTTTTTTTTTTTTTTTTTTTTTTTTTTTTTCCCTCCTCTCTCTCCGGGTGAAGAAAAGAGAAGAGAAAGAGAGAGAGAGAAGGAGAGAGAGAGAGAGAAGAGAGAAGAGAGAAGAGGGGTTTTCCCAAAAAACTTTTTCTATTTAAATATATTATAAAAAAATATAAATTAAAAAAAATAATAAAAAAATTTAATAAATTTTTTAAAAAATTTTTTTTTTTATAATTTATAATTTTATATATTTTTTATAAAATTTTATTTTTTTTTTTATGAAAAAAAAATTTTTTGTCTCTCTCTAAAAAAAAAAAAAAATTGGGGGGGGGGGTAAAAAAAAAAAAAAAAAAAAAAAAAAAAAAAAAAAAAAAAAAAAAAGGGGGGGGGGGGGGGGGGGGGGGGGTTTTTTGTTTTTTTTTTTTTTTTCTCTTCTCTCTCTCCTCTTCTCTCTTCCTCTTTCCTCCCCTCTCCTTCTTTTCTCTCTCCTCCTCTCCCCCTCCTCCCTCTCTTCTCTCTCCTTTTCTTCCCTCTTTTTCCTTAACCTCCTCTCCCTCTCTTCCCTTTCCCTCCTCTCTCTTCTTAAAGAGAGAGAGGAGAGTGAGAGAGATAGAAAAAATTACCAAAATACTTTTTTCTACTTTATTATATATATATATATAATAAAAAGTAAAAAAATTTTTTTGGTAACTCTCTCATGAAAGGAAAAGAGGGAGAGAGAGGGTAAAGGAAAAAGAGAAGAGAGAAGGAGAGAGGGGAAAAGGAGAGGAAGAGGAGGGGAGAGAGAGAGAGAAAGAGAGAGAGAAGGAGAGAGAATTAGAAAAAAGGTTTTCGGTTACTCTCTCTTTCTCATATCTCCTCTCCTCATATTTTCTCTTTCACTCAATCTCTCTCTCTCTCTCCTCTTTTAGGGGGAGAGGAGAGAGAGAGAGAGAGGAGGAAGAGAGGGGAGAGAGGAGAGAGAGAGAGAGAGAGAGAGAGAGGAGAGAGAGAGAGAGAGAGAGAGGAGAAAAGAGAGAGAAGAGAGAGAGGAGCGGGGCCGCCGCGGCGATTTATTTAGTTAACGCTAATTTCTGCATGTCTACTGCATTTATAAAAAAACAAAATATACAATGGAAAAAGAAAAAAATTCAGCTTTTATTATATAGTCCATGCTATAAGTTGCCCCAAACAAAGTTTTACATACACGAGTTTAAGGGAATTTAATTCATGCTATTTCTTCAGTCTCATAATTGACTTTTTTTAAATGTGTTTTACTGTTTTTATGTAATCTTGTAGAACAAACATTTCCGAAGAAACAGTATTCTTTTATACATGTACATAATACTGCGGGTCTGCTTGAGAACTTCCCCGGGTCTATTAAACGAAAGGCCCTGGCACTAAGATGGGGCCCCTAATGAGTTGTCGTTTTTTCTGATTCAAATACTCTTCTTCCCACCAGAAAGGTACTCTAGTCTATACCACACCATGAAAGGTAGTAAACAGGCATAAAGTAGAAAAAGAAAAAAAAACTTTATCACCATTATTGTTGCCATCAGTATCAACACAAATATTAATTGTCTTACCAATGATTTCATGCACCATAAAAATAAATTTGGTGCCAAATCATCACAATGACAGGTAATTTGCATAGAAGTCTCACAAAAAAAAGGTTAAATATCTTATTTTTCAACCATTCATATGAAAAATAAAAAGGAATGAGAATGAATAGAGAAAAAATGGCAGCTTACTTGCAAGCATTTTTGTGACAGCAGGGGCAACATTCACCTCACACAGACACTCGTAGGTGGCTGTGTGGTACAGCCGGACATGTGCAGAGTTGTGCATGGAGATCCATACTCCATGGCCAGCAGACACCATGCAGGACACACCACGGCCATTCTCTCCTCCCACCACAAAGGAATGCTGTTGAAAAATTGACAGTGCCACATTTGATATACTTACAAGTGGTGTACCGTAGATAACAATATAGTCGCCACCTGCACTAATGTGGCCAGACGCCATATATTACGAAGTATAGCATAACTACTGATTTTTATGTGCCACTGAAGATTATACACAGCAGATACACAATTTATATCATGGCTGTATAATCTACCCTGTTTCAGCGTTGTTTTATGCTTTGTATCTGCAAGCATATACGGTTTCAAATTTCCCTACTCGTTTTCTTATCGGGCGACGACCACGGCGGGAGGACACTCTAAACATAAACACTAGATGGCGACCTTAGTGTAGCCCGTTACCAACGTCGCCACTCGGTTTTATTTTTGTAACTTGTTCATTTATAGCCACAATATGACACATATGAAGACACAAAATGACACAGACTCTCCACATAGCCCCTTCTAACTTTCCTGAAATCATGGATGTAGAAATGTAAGTATTAACGCCACCAGACGTCTGTAGATAAAAAAGAAACGTTGTCCTGGCGACTTTAGTGTTATCTACGGTAGTGATTAGCATACTTGGCTCACAACCAAGAGGTCCGATAAGAAAGCGGGTTTGATTTGAATCGCGTGTGAGAATTTGAACTTGTCTCATTTCCCGCCAGAGCCCCTGCTCGCAGCTCACCTACATAAGAACATAAGAAAATAAGGAAGCTACAAGAGGCCGGGAGACCTACACGAGGTAGTTCCTGTTACTTAACTCTACCTACATCCACCTCTCTTCCCTATCCATGAAATTATCCAGACTCCTTTTACAGACCCCTATAGACTCATAAGAACATAAGAACATAAGAACATAAGAAAATAAGGAAGCTACAAGAGGCCGCGAGGCCTACACGAGGTAGTTCCTGTCACCTAACACTACCTACATCCACCTTTCATCCCCATCCATGAACCTAACCAGCCCCTCTTTAAAGCTCCCTAATGACTCCGCACTAACTACCTGTCTACTGAGTCCATTCCAGTCATTCACCACCCTATTTGTGAACCAGTTTTTCCCTATTTCCTTTCTAAATCTACGCCCTTCCAGCTTGAATCCATTACTTCTTGTTCTACCCTGGTTAAAAGCCGTAAGAACTTTTCCTACCTCTCCTTTATTAAATCCCTTTATCCACTTAAAAACTTCTATCAGATTGCCCCTTACTCTGCGTCTCTCGAGTGAGTGTAACTTAAAAACTTCAATCTCTTCTCATAACTAAAGTTATGCATCCCTTGTATCATTTTGGTCATCCTTCTCTGCACTGACTCTAACAAGGCTATATCCATCCTGTAATATGGAGACCAAAACTGAATCGCATAGTCTAGGTGAGGCCTGACTAGAGCCAGATAAAGCTTTAGAATAACTTCCGCACTTCTACTTTTAACACTTCTGGTAATTAATCCTAACACTCTATTAGCTCTATTTCTGGCCTCAATACATTGTTTCCTAGGTCGGAGGTCTGGGCTCACCCTCACTCCAAGATCTTTTTCACCTTCTGATCTTTTCAGCGATACATTGCGTATGGTGTATCTATTACCAGGGTTTTTTCTACCAACATTCATAACGCTGCACTTATCAATATTAAATTCCATCTGCCATCTGACTGCCCACTCATTAAGTTTATCTAAGTCTCCTTGCAATATGCTTACATCAGACTGTGATCCAATAATCCTACCTACCTTAGTATCATCAGCAAACTTGCTGATATCACTGCTATTCCCACTATCCAAGTCGTTGATGTAAATCAAAAATAGTAATGGACCCAAAACAGACCCTTGTGGAACTCCACTTGTCACCTGTCCCCATTCAGATTTAGAACCATTAATTGTAACCCTTTGTTGCATATTACTTAGCCAGGCTCTGATCCAACGAAGAACCTTCCCATCTATTCCATGAGCCTTAACCTTATTTAAGAGTCTCTCGTGTGGTACTTTGTCAAATGCCTTACTAAAGTCCAGATATACTATATCATAATCCTTATCATTATCTGCCGTCTCATAAACTTTCCTATAAAAACTCAATAAATTGGTGAGATATGACTCTTCCCTCTTCCCTTACACTCGGATATGATATGACTTCGTGAATCCATGTTGTGAATCATTGATCAAACTATGTTTATCTAAGTGCTCTCTAATGTTTTTTGTAATAATAGATTCCAATAATTTACCTACCACTGACGTTAGACTTACGGGTCGATAATTTTACTTTAGTCCTCTGTCTCCCTTCTTAAATATGGGAACAACATTTCCTTTCCTCCACAATAATGGCACATCGTCTATCTCAACCGATTTCCTAAAAATGTGCACTAACGACTCACTAACAACCTCCTTGCATTCCTTTAATACCCTGGGATACACTTCATCTGGTCCTGGCGATTTAAAATTCTTCATTTTATCTATACCCTCTTCCGCCATTTCCCTAGTTATCACAATATCTTTGAGTTTCTCCTCATCGCTTCCTTTGAACATCTGCTCACTTTCAGGTATTTTCTGTGTATCCTCCTCTGTAAAAACACTTAAGAAATAATCATATTATACTTTTACACATATCCTCATCCGTATTTAAGACCTCACCCTGTCCTAATCTTAATTCCCACTAATTCCCTTGTCTTGGTTTTATATACCTGATAGAACCCCTTTGGGTCACTTTTCGCCTGTCTTGTTACTTTATCTCATAATTGTTCTTAGCTACTCGAGTTAATTTCTTCACTGTCCTCGCCATCACGTTATACTGTTCTTTGCTTATCTGACCAGCTCATATCTTAAATACATGTTTCTTTTTACTCCAATATTGTGTTTTAAACTAGTGGTCATCCATTTTGGGTCACTCTTTCTTGACCTTATTTCCCTATAAGGAATATGTTTTTTCTGTCCATCAATTAAATTCTTTACAGATAAGCTATAATCCCCCTCCGCCCCGACATCACTTTCAACTCTATCTGCGCTGACCTTGAAACATTCCCTTATTGACTCCGCATTGACCACCTGACGACTGAGTCCATTCCAATCATTCACCACTCTATTTGTGAACCAGTTTCTCTCTATTTCCTTTTTAAATCTACGCTTTTCCAGCTTGAATCCATTACTTCTTGTTCGACCCTGCTTACTAGCCGTAAGAATTTTTCCTATACAGAGAGTAGGTATGGAATGTCAGCCAAGTTGTGATCTAAAAATTGTAGTAAAAGCTGTGAGTATCAATCCCTCACTCCAGTAAGTGTGGATGTGAAGTATGCGTATGTGTGTATATTTGTGTGTGAACCCTTGCCTGAAAGACCAGAAATGGTCTATGCAACATCACTAAAAGCGGTAAACAGGCTTTAGGTTCGAGAGATAGCCACTGACTATAGATATATTGACTCCTTGTCACTCAGAACTGCTTGTACTTCATGGCCAGAGTCCTCATCATGTGTTCTCATCAGACACATGCGCCTTTTCTCGTCTGTAAACACAATATGACTACAACGTATCAGTGCTCATACTGGTAGAAATACGAATTGTTTATGTGCGCATATTTTTCGTTTGTCTGCGTTTTCTCCCAAATAAGTCTAAATTGTACACGTGAAAGTCGTAAGAAAGAAGAACAATAAACGGAATGCACAGTGTAATAAAGCCTAATTTTTTAAAATCTAAAAATAATTCCCATACAAAAGCTGGACAGAAACTAACTGTACAGTGGGACTTGGTCCTTTAAGAACAATTATTGCATGTGTTTCATTATAAATACCTATTAATTTTTCTTTTTTGTTTTGTTTTGTGCCTATGGAAATTTTACATCACTTTATACAACATTTTCTATTCATTGATGCGTGCATGCAAGCTGATGCCTATTAGAAAACAAACACTCATTCAGGCATGGATCAGTGTTGGCGATGTTCAGGAATGCATCCCCATTCAACCCATGTATTAATCCTCTCCATAAAGAAGTTTTGATATACGAGAAGGTTCCATGAAACTTATACACTTGTATCATCGTGATCATAGATACTGTACACAATGTGCTTAACTTAATCATGTAAACATATAACTAATACGTCTACGTAATTAGGTAACAACATAAGGACACACATTCTTACATAAAATTATATGAATTGAGTTATACATGGATATATGGATTTCAATAAAAATAAAGCCACGTAATATAATTTGGAAAGAGTGTAAATAGGTATAACTGGGGGTCTACAAACTATGAAGCAACAGCTTATAGGCATCTGACATCAAAACACCATTTGCCTTATATATGAAGATGCATTGGACAAAGGATGAGGATATGCTGAAGAAGCTGATTGTGGACATGATCCACATCAGGTTAGAGTGCGTCGCGGGGGTGTGGTTTTCAGACAAGAAAAATGACATTAAAAAGATTGAAAGGATTCAAAGAACGTCCACAAAGTTGATTCCCAGTGTAGCAAATTGATCACATAGGGAGAGATTAGAGAAATTGGGTTTGTCTTTGTTGGAGGACAGGGGAAAAAGAGGAGACTTGATAGTGTTTTTGGAGCTATGCTGGGATTGGAAAGACGACAGGGAGAGCTGCATGTGTGGGATGTTAGAGCTACAAGAGGTCATGGGAGGAAGCTAAGGAAGAGAAGATGTTTGATGGATAACCTGGGCAACAAAATAGCAGAGACTAAGAGTATTCACGATTTTAACGATACAACTGACCTAATGAGATATGGAGAAAGGACCCTTACGAGTATTACTTCTTTGTCGTATATCACAACAAAATATAAACAACTAGACAAGCTAGGTAAATGCACACACACACACACACACACACACACACACACACACACACACACACACACACACACACCACCTCCCTCTCACCTCCACTTGCAGAGATGCAGTGTTAAGAACCCTGATTGTGTTCATGGTGGCACACCACAGTTTACCAGCCACGGCCATCATCTTAGTGACAGGGGCAGCAGCTGTACTGATGCTCACCACCTGCCTTTCAGCTACATTCCACTCCCCTGACATGTCCCGGCGGTATATGATGATGTCCCCACTGGCCAGTGATGCAAATACTCGGTTGTCCAGATGGCTGTGGGCAGATAACATTTATTTTCTCAAGTTTTCCTATAAATGGATAGATGAATAAATATATAGATGAATAAATATGAAATGAACATACATATACTGTACGTACAGTATGATTGCGTTCTACAAGCATTAGGTACATGCAAATCAGATATAATTATTCATGAATTTGCACCATTCTTCACTGTACGAGCAATATTGTTCGATGATACACGAGTTTTTGTATGGGGATACTACCTTGTCCTTTTTTTTTCATTTTGTGCCTATGTAACTTTAACTCATTTGATAGAACATTGTATTTCTATTGATGTTTATAGGTAAGTCTGTCTATGGTAGGAAAGGAAATAAGTATTAGTGATGATATAGTAAATAGGGAGGTCAGTGACACAGTAGTGTCAGGGAACTATTGTTGTCTCTACACCACCAGGGCCTCACCTTGTGCCAGTCATTTATCCCCACTGTCCCTCATCACGAACCACTGTCTGTCTGGTACAGTGGGATCAAGATGCACGGAATGGGAGATTTTGCTCTACTATATACTATCCAGTGCAGTTTTTTGTGTTATACATACTTTCATTTTCTAGGCATAAAAAATAGAGCCTAGTGCACGAAACCTTAGGAGCATGCCTCCTAGGCATCTAGCAAGTTCTAGTACTCCTTCACCTCTGAGGTGTTCACATTCACCAATTCCTCTTTAAAAAAAGAAGGAAATAATTGAGATGTTTTGTATCGTGGTGATCGTATATATAAGATTTTCCGCTCTATAGATTGTTTAAAATCTACAGTGTGCACACTCTTGAAAAATGGTGACAAAATAATGGGAATAACTGGTAAATAACTAGTATGGCTACTGGCTAGTGCAAGTGTACAGGCTACTCATAGTCATAATGCTCCGGAATAAAAATGGACAGGTTACTACTAAGGATCAGTAGAACATTAGAGCCAGGCACATATGCTACTCTCTTCTGCAAGTATATCGATTTCTTAAAGTTCTTTAAATTTGCTACCATTCTCTGTAGGTTTTAAATATATGATTATTCAATTTTGCTTTACATTGCTAGTGTGTATTTCTTTATATTGCATTAAAGGTTTGACTAGGGTTATCTATTCTTGTATCACATTCAAATGAAACTTTCTTAACCCTTACCAGTCAAGTGACTTAGATATAGAACTGTCACGTAGCAGTTGAGTGACTTACATAAAAGTTTTTGCATGTGCACAAGGAACCTAAGTTATTGGCGGTAACTAGTGGTCAAAATGTCAATACTGATAGCCCCAGGAGTGTTACTGGGACTCCTTCCCTTCCTCCTACCGCACACTTTTCTGCCCCCACTCGCTGACAGCCACCAGCCGCCACTACTCTCACCCAACCGGCTCCACATATCTTCGCACACAGCTTCAATGGTCAAGAATTCGTCTTACAAATGTCAGAATAGTGTCATCTTAACCTAAAAGGGTTGTACTTTCCTGTGTTGATAAATTTCATCCAAGCTCATGTAGTTTTTGAGAGGCAGAGTTTTAAAAAGATCCTTAAAAAAAAACCTAAGCCGAATGTTCACAATACACACAACCGCCTGACTGGTATGAGTTAAGATTGTATTGAACTTCAACAGATTGATCGTCTCCAATGTGGAGTGCCACATCCCACAATTCTGGTTTCCTTACATGATGCAGTGAACAGGAGAGCCAGGCTGAAACTTGAACTTGTTTTTCTTGATCCTTATGGTGTCTGAGCAATTGTAGACATGGATGAAGCCATCTTCCGTACCAAGCCACATGGTAGGCTGGTGGTTGTCAGAATTGTCACATCCCATCTCGGGGGGAAGTGACTCACTCCGCCGCTTCCTTATGTCATCATCAATGGGCATCTCCTCGTCTTCATCGTCATCACTGAAGTTTCTGTTGGGCAAATATTTTGTTTTTCTTGACTATGCTTTAATGCTTTTTTGGTGGGTCTGTCTGTCTGTTTCTCTGTCTGACTGTCTGTCTGTCTGTCTGTCTGTCTGTCTGTATGTATGTATGTATGTATTATCTGCCTGTTTGTCTGTCTGTCTCATTCTAAGGAAAGTGTAAGTATAATACTAATAAAGGGGCATGACCTTATATTGAGTTTATATTATGATCCTAAAGGATATTCATTCCTTATTAACAATTAACAAAGCAGATGGAAATCTATTAATTGGATATTCCAACCAAATTGTGTCCAACTACTTCAAAGTTAGTACAAACTGATTTTGTGAAACATCCTGTTGAGAAGAGACACCAACAAATGGCAAAGAAACATATTAATGCTGGTAAAGTCTTAAGTTTCACGGAGAGGTAGACATGAGAATGGGAATGGGACCAAATGGATGTATTTTAGGTGTGCAAAACATTACTAGCGTTTTCTTTTTGCCAGATAGCTGCATTTTAAGAGTGTGCAAAACATTTAGTAGCACCAATATATATATATATATATATATATATATATATATATATATATATATATATATATATATATATATATATATATATATATATATATATATATATATATATATATATATATATAATATACATATAATATATATATATATATATATATATATATATATATATATATATATATATATATATATATATATATATATATATTATTATGAGTTCCCTGTCGAAGGAGCCACACGTGAAAATGGGAAAAGAACATTGACTTTACATATAGAGAAGATAAGAGAAGATCTATTTGATTTTAAGCAACTATCCCTAACACCATAGTTTGAAGGTAATATGAAAAAGTTACTAAAAATATCTGGATGTGATTTCCAGTAAATAAAAGCAGCTTGGATTTAAAAATGTTCATCATGTGCCACCAATCTATCAAATTTCAATAGAAGGGTCAGGGCCGGACTTAAGGTGGGCCCATGGGGCCTGGGCTCCGGGCCTCCCTCCAAATGCTGGGCAACTTGACATTTGGATTCATTACCAAACCAAATAAACCTAAAAGTCAAATATTTTTCCATCCACTGCCCACCAGACCCCACACCCTCTGACCATTTTCTGCAATGAATTCATACGTAAATGTACATATCTTCCATTTTTATTTGCAAGGAAGCCGAAAAGGCAAAACATCAATACCCTTCAGCCCCATTTAGGTTTTTTTATTTCCTCACTTATATTTTTCCAAACGTTTTGACTTGATTATTAATTGCATTAATTTCTGAGTATCATGGGTTGTGAAGAGCGAGTCACATCGTGCAAGCAAGCATATCGTTGCGACAGTGCGAGGCTTTAAATGTTTTTTATTTAGCACCATGCTAATTTGATTCACATTAATTCCCACATCCTAAATCCGGCATTGACCAGAGTAGTACATATTATAAAGAAAAAAGAGAGAGTTAATTGTATTATTCATCTATGTTTAAAAAACCTTTGGAAAGATTGCCTTTTTGAGGGGATATTATGGAAATTTACAGTTTTCAGCAAACATGGGAAAGTATCAAAGTGGATGGCATATCATACAGTTAGTGCGAATATTATGACGTAGGGATGAATTGACCCCTACATTGTGGTCTGTTTTACTCTGTGGAGCAGTCAGTCTGAGTGGTTAACCATATAGCCAGCCCTGAGACACAGGGCGTGGAGTGTCTCCATAATCCCTGTTTATTGTCTGAGGCGATTAAAAGGAACAAGGGCGGAGAGTTGGGATCCTTCCCCTGGTGGTATCAGTTCCCATGAAAACAAAAAGCAGCTATCTTTTTGTTTTTGTATTTTGTTCTGTGCCACTCTACTTGTTAGGGATAAGGCCAACATTGTATGAAAGAACAAAATGCAATGTTTAGATACACCCTCCCTCACGCAAAAAGACAGAAGTGTTGGCCTTCCACCTCTCCTGCACAGCAAGGGCAACACCATATCTTCTTTACGTGAGGAACAGAAGTTACAGCATGAAAAGAGTCCCATCAAAACTGTCTCTATGAGGATGGAGATTTACATCCTGGACCCTCAAACTGTGAGGTATGCAGACTAACTAACACATTCCAAACAATATTTATGTACAAAAAAAATTGGTATCTATTCAGTAAAATTACAATTATCTAATTATTTTAATCAAGTAGACATATTTCACCCATGAGAAGATATTAAAAATGAAAATAGATGACCAAACATTATCCCCTAATGATGGCAACAAGTGAACACTAATGGTGATCTGAGCCATGGCTAGAGACGTCCATTGCATCACCCTAGAAGGGAGAGACTCACGGTTGGGGGGCGGCGGGGATGGAAGCAATGGACAGGATACGAGCATTGCAGACCCCATTGCAGCAAGCCACTGTTGGGTCTGGCTGGAGGCTGAGCACACACACCTGCCCCACATAGCCATCACTGGGGAAGAGAATACCGATGAATAAAGGAAATGCTGCAGGTAATTTTATTACTTGCAGTGTGTAGTAATGATGATAAGTAGGGTAATGTCTGGCATTTGGCAAGTTTAGATTTGGCAAATTCCCATTTGGTGGCCCAACCAACTGCTACCCTAATTCTCATTTGGCGACAGTATTCTCCTACTTGGCGACCCTTACGAAAACTTAATTGTATTTGGCGTACATATTCTTGCCTTTGACAAATATTTTCCTACCTAGGAAACACTCTAACTGTTCTCATGTCCTCAGTGTATTTTCCTACCAAAAGTTTATCTATCATCTATTATGATCCAAATTGGATGGATTGGATGCCAGTGGATGGAGATTGAAATTTTTTCACTACCCCAATTATATTTGATCTCTTAGTATTCGATAATGCCTGATATAAGAAAATTAAGCTTTTAAACAATAAATATGCCAAAAAAGCCCACATGCATGGTGGTGGCCCTGGAATCTACTAGGCATGCCGCTTACATAGGATCTGCAGGGAGTTCGATAGTAAAATTTTAACTGACCTTGGGACTTTAGTGAAACACTCATTAGCAAGAGGCTAGGGACTTAAGCTACGTAGGAGGGTGAATAACAGAGCTTCCCCTGCTAATGTATATAGATACAAAATATACATATGTACATAAACCTGAAAATATTAAAGGAGAAGGAAGATCTGCTCTGTTTCTTGCTTTGTGGAAATATGAAATTTCTTGGGTTAAAAGGTTCCTACATTTTTACCCTTGTCCCTTTTAGTTAACTTGTGGCGGGAAGAAATAAAGGGACATGTATCCTAAATAGCCACAGTGCAAGACAAAAAAAAGAAGAGTATCTGAAACAAATAAAAGCAAATATTATGGTGAAAGTCTTTGTCTTTCATCTATCAGACAAATTCTACAAAGATGAGCGCCCGTTATTTGTTTTTGAGTACTGCAATCACAATTTTTGTTGAATAACTCCACCAAAAGAGTAAATACAACTATTTTGAATAACAACTGTAGCTACCTTTGAACTTCTACCTAGTTATAGAATCAAATCAATATTTACGTGTTGACAAAAGACATAACAAATAGCAGATTCTTTCTCCTCACCTGTTACAGACCCAGACATCCTTCAGGTTGTGAGCATTGAGGCCGAGAGTGGCAGTGGCACAAGTGAACTGAAGGCCTGCCCGAGTTTTTCTGATGGGAAGTGCTGATACGAATTCAGGAGGAGGTCGACGGTCAGCTGACATGGCTGAAAAAGGCATGATAAAAATTATCCCATTTTAAAAATGGCATGTGCTTGTTCGTTATATGACATGAGAAAAAAATATTATTATTGTCTTTGTATTTAAGGTTAATATACACTTACAATGTCGCTTGTTTGACATGCCAGGTTTCTGCATATTTCTGCTTGATAAAAATGAATTATATATACTTTCTCACCTAATTTGTGTTTAGCATCATTGAATGCTTCCTCCCATATCGCTCGTTTTTCAGCATTAGTGAACATGAATGTCAGATTCTCCATTACTTCTCTGTCAAAATAAAAATACAGTATTACCATCATCCTCATCGCCACCAAAATAAACCTGTAATGTGTAATGAATAGTGTGAGCAAAAGACATGAAACCTATATTGTATACAGTTTGGCAAGGACACCCACGATAGCTTAGTCCTGGCGAGTGGCGACTCCACTTCCCCCAGTGGGCTAGGTAACTGAGATACTTGATATCGTAGTCAACATAAAATGCTCGCCGATATCAAGTATCTCAGCTACACAGCCCGACGGGGGAAGTGGAGTCGCCGGAACTAAGCTATCGTGAATGTCCTTGCTAAAATGAATCGAGTATAGGGCAGCAAATGGATGTTTCAGAGAGCAGTCAAGGGTGTCTAAAATCATTACAAGTTAAATTTAGATCATAGTAAACCCATTGGTTTATTTATTCAATCTGACATCTGTTCCTTGGGCCTTTCTGAAGAGTGGCCACCATAGAGGTGTCTTAAACTGTTCTGGTCCAAACGCTTCTTTCTTGCATGCTTAGGTTTTTTTTTTTTTTTCTCTCTCTCTCTCTCTCTCTCTCTCTCTCTCTCTCTCTCTCTCTCTCTCTCTCTCTCTCTCTCTCTCTCTCTCTCTCTCTTTCTCTCTCTCTTCCTCTCTCTCTCTTTCTCTCTCTCTCTCATAAATATTCTAACATTCATTCTAGAATGGACATATTTTTTTCTGACATACTGCCTCAAACAAAGATTACTCCACTGAATGTGGAGCCAACAAATTGGTTTATTCTAAGTGTGCCATTGGTTAGATATCACTAGTGGTAACAGTTATCTAAGATGTAAACCTTATGAAAATACATAATATCTGAGCATCCTCAACCCAATGCTATACGTTACTAGCAACTCTGTCCCAGGTTACCATGCTCCTAGACGTTAGAATGAAGCAAATTAGTGACATGGGTCTCCTTCACAGAAAACTAGACAAGAGTGAGCAGAATCGCCAAGCCTAAAATAAGTTTTATACATATAAAGAAAACAAATGAGGTTGAAAAAAAACTAACCCAATGCAAGTCTGCAAATATAAATACTGTAGAAATAGTACGAAAATGTTGTATGAAAATTACAATATAATATGCATTGAGTGTTCTCATATATGTACGGATCAGAAAGCTGGCTACTCATTATTCTAAAAAAATATAAAAAGGATAATCAACCAAAAGAAAATTGCCATGAGGGAACAACTTACTGTGTGGTGACTGTGAGCTCAAGCTCCATCAGCTGCGAGTCAGTCTCTTGCCTCTCCGTCAGCTGCTTCTGTACCTGAGTAATCATGTCCTGTATTACCTCATCCATGGACCCTCGGGGACACCGCAGGGTCTTGCTTAGCTTGGAGATGTACTGCAAAGTCTTCAGATCCTCCTTTAGTGTCTCAATCTCACGGGCCAACTTTTTCATGCTCTCATCTCGTGCTGTGGGTTGAAGCACAAAGGCGGGGTTAGGGGGAGGAATGTCATTATTTTCATGTATAAAAGAGAAAAGAGATGCAGTGATAGCTAGTCACCATTGCTTTTAATAGAAAGACAAAAAAAAGAGTCACTGAATAAAATTATCCATATCAGGAAGGTGTCCCATATAAAGAGTGGAGCTTGATTTATGCTTTCATGCCTGTAAGTATGATCACAATTACAGTCACACTGATATTTAATAACACTTCAAACTTAAGCAACTCCTCTTAAGAAACTAGAGAAATGTATGTTGTAAAGACTATAAGAGTACAGTAAAGACCAGAATGCATACTTACACCTAGCTATATCCAAGTCATCTAATGGAATGAATTTAGAGAGCTTGAACTTGTTGGACTCAACAGAATTCACGAGGGTCAGTGGTAAACTGTAAAAGGAAAACATTACAGCAATATACTCATGTAAGGTCTGAACAATATGTTTTCAGAGACAATGCTTGTGGGTTTGATAAGTTGAATGAATATGTTGCGGTATTTACAAAGTTTCAGGTTTATTCCAATAATCCACTCCTTTAATGCCTTTGAAATATGGAATTAGAGGAAGAATTCATCCTGCTATTAATGCCACTTATGAAGAGAATGTACCATATCAATGAAGAGAATATACCAGGGTAGGCTACCTGCTATCTAATGTCTCCCGGTCCATTCATTGTAACTCTCCAAAGTAACTCTCCATATGACCATATCAACATCCTTTCAATAGCAAATTAGGTATGCCTGGGGGGATATTGATGTTCCTCCATCTAGAAACTCTAAGGAAATTTTTTTCCACTCATGGCTGTATTTTACTAGCACTTAATGACCAAAAGTCACTTCTGAGATACGATATCAACATAATATTTACTATACAAATAAAACCTGAAAATATTCGACAAAACATTGCTTGTTGAACAATGACATACTATGATTCTACAAGACGTTTATAACCAAGAGGAATAGATTACATTCTTCAGATTTCTCTTACTTTTTATCCATAACTCATAATCATGAATCATATTATACAATTTAAAACATCTGCTGTGAAAAATGGAGCTCATGATAGCATGTGTGTGTCCAGTCAATCTGTCTGATGACTTCTATACTCAATACTCAGTGTCAGTTCAATACTAACAACACTCATGGAAATAAGGACACAAAGCACAAACCCAGGCAGACATTGTGATATTCTGCACGGACATCAATCAAGCTTACCTTGAGCCTTTCCTTAAGGTGGCTGACCGCCTCTTTATGGCTGTGATGACAAGGAGATCAGAGAAGAGGAACAGGCACCGTTCCTTGCGAGTGACCAGTCTAGATTGCATTGTTACCACATCATGCCGGATGAAGGTCCTGTTGATCCAAACATTATACATAAACAAAGTGCAGGCCTCAGCTTTTATACTTGAACAATTCTAGATGCACGATAATTGGATAGCTTTACGGGATGGTGATAATTCCATAAACTTTGTATGAGAGGCTAATGTAAACTAAGGCTATAATGGCTAATGTTTTCTTATACTAAAGAAATTAATCTCAATGTTGGAGTTCAGTTTGAAGTTGGAATGGAACTTTTTCATTAGTGAAAGATGGAATGCATGAGCCAGAGGACTGCAATACATGAGAATGAGGTGCATGGATGGATGCAAATGGAGACTCTTCTGTCATTGTCCTTGAGGGAGTTCCAAGGAACAGGGATCAACATAGACTAAACTAGACTACAAATCAATTTAGAGTCAGCCATACGAGTTGATAAATGCATCTAGCTGGGGAGGCTCGGTACTGAGTCCCTAAAAGTATATGACACATCACCAGGCAGACCAAAGTGATCTTCAAATGGATTTATGTTACCTTTGTTTGTCCTGTTACTATATAGGAATATCCTCATATTGCAAAACACAGATCTTGAAAGTCAATGCAGTGCAATACATTAGAATCAAAGAGAAAACAGAGAGAGAGAGAGAGAGAGAGAGAGAGGAGAGAGAGAGAGAGAGAGAGAGAGGAGAGAGAGAGAGAGAGAGAGATGTATAGGGAGCAAGACAGTGAGAGAAAGCCTTATTTGATTAGTCCTTCATAAATCAGACAAAGGAATTACGTTTGAGAGGAAGACCACCCGTCTAGTGAGAAGGTATAGCACCAAACAAGTGTTAGGAAACAACATAAAAGCAGAATAAGAGGGTCACTGAAAGTTAAGGCTATGTATATATAATGACAAAGACAGGACCATATCACAGTAATATCCTTAAAGGAAATCAATCAAGGAAATCAGGATATATGCACATAAATATAAAAACAGCAGCATACTATTATTGTTACTATTTTCATTATGATTATTATCAATATTGTTATCATCATTATTATTATCATTACGTAAACAACAATATATGAATAATGCTATATCACATTATCAAAAAATATAAAAATAATAAAGGTACGTAAGGAAGCCAGTATTTTCTTATGAATATTCGTATCTTTGAACAAGTATAATTGTATAACAATTATACAGCACAATGATGTGCAAAGTAATTACTCATTTAATTAAATTCTCATTTGGGGAATGCTCGCAATCAGCATCTAAAGCACTGCACATCCTTATCAATGAAAGAATGGGAGCTCTTTTAAAGGGTTGGCTATTCAATCAAAGAAGACAAAGATTATCTAATTATTCCGAGAAAGAGAATGCTGTGTAAATTGTACAAATTGGAAAGATGAGGAAAGGAAGATCTGCATTGATAACAACTTTATAGAACAAATTCAGAGTGCAATAGTTATGCTGGAATGTGACTCAATCACTATCAAGTATTAGTGTATTACATTCAAATTGCACTAAATATTTCTTTGCTAAGAATTAATACAGTAGGTGGATGGGTTAAAGTTAGTTGTATCTAATGTCGTAAATCACATCACTCATGTGATGTAATTTACGCACCAAACAACATAAATTTTCATTCACCTCATAACGTCAATTTTTAATAGGTTAAGTATTTAATCAGTGTAGTTATGGAGCCTGCTTTGTGGCAAACACACTCAAATGGATATAACAACTTGCAGTTGGAATGAAGTGCATGAAACCCCTGCATTCCCTATTGATAATTTACCTATCAGGCTGGACCAGTCCCTCAAGACCCTCGATAATGTTCTCCAGTTCTTTGAGGCACAGCTGCTGTTGTTCATGTTGCAGAGCCTCCTCCTTCACAGCATTGATCCTACTGGCCACTTGTTGCACCACTCCAATGGTCTGTGTCAGCAGGGCATGGTCTGAGTGTTCCCTGCTGGTGTGCTTCTGCAGGCGCTGCATCAAATTATTGAAAGTTAAAAACTCAGAGCAAAGAATGGAGTACTACTTGGCATCAAAAAAGTGTTGTGAATTTTATTGACTGCATTTTGAGACTTACAGATAGGGGGACTGCTGATAAACAAGAGCATTCCACTGAAAACAGAGGAAGAGTATTTGAAGCATGCATAAAATCAGTGTTGCTGTATGGTTCTGAGACGTGGGCTTTAACGAAGAAGTTGGAGGATGTGTTGGTTGGTTGTGATCAGAGAATGTTGAGATATATGACTGGGATCACGTGGAGAGATGAAGTGTCCAGTGATGAGGTGGCAAAAAAATGTGGATTGAAGGAGCTGAGTACAGTGTTGAGAGTAAGGCGATTGAGGTGGTTTGGGCACGTAAAAAGGAGAGAAGGTGGTGAGGCATTGGGGAGAGATGTTAGCGTGGAACTTCCAGGTCGCCGTCCACCGGACAGGCCAAGGAAGACATGGAGGCAGTGTATTGAAGAGGATCTGGTAGCATTGGGCATTGAAGAAGTTGAGGCAACAGAAAGAGATAGTTGGAAGCGTATCATCGGCCGTCTAACCTCATAAAATATTATGGGAAAAACTGACGTTAAATAGGAAGAAGAAGATAACATTTTGAGACTTACACCAAAAGCATATTACAAAACTGAAAAAGGTAATTGAGCTTCATGATGATCCATCATCTCCCTGGATATCATATATATTCTATTAAGCATGCAAAAATATTCCTATTGTATACATCAATAATTTGTATTTCCACATCCAATTTATGAAAAAATGGGAATCTACCTTGAGCAATAACTCATACTGGGGGAAGCGCTGGACAGGCTTTATCAAGAGAGCCTTGAGATCCAGCTTTCCTTGGTGTTCCCTGGCACGGGCCTGTAGGAGAATACCGCCTCTTAGAAAAGTGTCAAGCTAGAGAGAATGTATTGTCATAGGAGGCAGCAGCAACAACAAAAACAATAACAGCTCTATCAATACAACTGAATAATAACCAAAGCTAAAACTAGTAAATAGGAAGTCATCGGTAGAGTCCTCACTTGTATTTTGCATTGAAAATAAGAATGAAATGACAACAATGTTATGTTCTAATGAAGATAGTATATCTAGCATGAATAAGACAAGACAGTTTGCAGTCAACAAGGCATGTAAACTGTGAAGAGGAGCATCTTCTTACATCATTATGTTGGCAGAGATGAACCATTCTGACAAAAGCAGGTGAGTAACCATTTGTATAACTGAATTTTACTGAATTTGCTTTTGTCACATCATTCAACTTAAAAAAAAAATTCAATCAAACATCCTGAACGCTATACACCTTCTCGATGAACTGAATGTACTCTCAACAAGCTGAGTCCAGAAATCAAAATCATTTGTGTTTTTCTTTAATGGTATAAGATACATCCAGAGCTGGGCAGTATTTAAATACATTTGTATTTAAATACGCATTTAAAGACATTTGTATATTTAGAAATGTATTTGTAAATACATTGTTTGTCATGTATCTAAATACAGTATTTAAATACTTTTATGAGTATTTAAATACATTGTATTTAAATACTCATAATATAAAAATGTAAATACTTTTTTATCAGTAAATTTGGCCATAAACCTGCCCAACTATCTGGCAACCCTGATATTACAGTGAACCATTGTTTCCATTTTAAAAGAAATTTCCTTATTTTAAGGAAATTTAGGCCTGAGAAGAAAATTTCTAAGGAAATCCAAAATCTAAGGAAATCCAAAGGATTTCCATATTTTTCGGACATGTTAAAATTTGTGTGTATTTAAAATGTATTTACAAATGTATTTAAATACAATTGATGTATTCAGTATTTAGTATTTAAATACATTCGTAAAATGTATTTAGTATTTAGTATTTAAATACATTTCTCCCATGTATCGCAGTCTGCGTCGCAGACCCGTCACCCGCACTCACGTGGCGGCCAGTAGGTTGAGCTCTTGAGTGTGAATTTGTCACATGTCCAAGAGGAAAGGTTCTTATGAATTCGGTCGTATTTAGTATTTAAATGCATTCAATGTATTTAGTGACCAGCTCTGGATACATCCCTTGCATCAGATTTGTCATCCTTGGCATCCTTGTCATTAGATTTCAAGCATGGCACACACTTCCTTTACACAAGTATGATATACTACAACCATTTCAAGTGTGTGTGTGTGTGTGTGTGTGTGTGTGTGTGTGTGTGTGTGTGTGTGTGTGTGTGTGTGTGTGTGTGTGTGTGTGTGTGTGTGTGTGTGTATTCATCTAGTTGTATTCTACAAAGTCTGAGCTACACTCGTATGGCCCCGTCTCCATATCTACATTTTATCATTCATCCTTAGTGCTTAGTATAGACCAATGGTTCTTAGACCTGGGATACCTGTACCACCATGGGGTACGAAACCTTACACCTGGGGGTACGAGACATGCTGACCAAAAATTCAATATCATATTTATAAGGAGGCTGGAATGATATATTTGTAATTATTTTGTCTGTCAACAATTGTCTTAACCACCTGGTGTCCAACGGTTCATCTCATAGTCATCTCATAGTCATACTACAATAACTTGTAAAATATATTAGTTACCGTCATATGTATTTTTCTGTTTTACCGTTTCGTACATCGAGTTCTATACTCGTGTGGTACGTGTGCATGGGTCTGTTGGCTGCAGGTTTGCCATTTGTTATTTTTCATTACCAAATTAGGGTAAATTTGGTAATGAAAAACCCATCTGGTAATGAATCACGTGATTTGGTAATGGACTTAAATTTGGTAATGAAAAGACCAAAATTTGGTACATAATACAAAACACCCTTATTCATTTCCCCTCAAAAATATTAGGGACTTGTCAAGTACAAGTACGCGTCGCAGACCCGTCACCCGCACTCACGTGGCGGCCAGTAGGTTGAGCTCTTGAGTGTGAATTTGTCACATGTCCAAGAGGAAAGGTTCTTATGAATTCGGTCGTCTGTACCAAACAGTACCATGCCCACCATTACCTGCTCCTTACTCTAATTATACTTTTTTTCTAACCGCGGGTACGAGACAAATTGATGAGATCTCAAAGGGTACGAGCACTAAAAAAGGTTAAGAACCACTGGTGTAGACCGAAACCATTAGCCCGGAAGGCGGGTCACAAACCCCCGGCAAACACCCGTGACTCATTTACTGCTGGTGGACATGGGGCTCGGGTTTTAAGAAGACCGCCCATTTCTCTTCGCTCCGCCCGGGGATCAAACCCGGGACTTTTCGGTTGTGAACCGAGTGTGCTACCACTACACTGCGGAGTACCCCCGTATTTGTGTGTGTGTGGGTGGGTGGGGGGGGGGTAAAGGCACAGGCGAGTAACACTTACCACCAAGAAATGTTTGAAGGCTGGCTTGGCTTGTGATGCCGCCTTTATTGCCTCCTGTGCCGTCTTCCAGTTGTTGGTGAAGGCTGTGTAACACTCCACCACATTGGGGTCATTCACCTGTACATTAACAGAACATATATTACTTACATACTCGATTCTTCAGTCATCCAGTAATTCTCACTGAACAAAACTTATACACCATTATATATTGACAATTATTGAACCACAGTTTGTTTTGTTGATGTTGGCTTTGTGAAGAAAATAACAATGACCTTTCCGTGCGTGGCTTTAACACTTAACCTGTGCATGGGTAATGACCCATGCACAGGCTCTGCACATATTTTTGGGTGTGTGAAGCCGAAAGACTTATATTCTATTCATTTAAGGATTGTTTGTCGTGTTAATCATTCATTATTTCCTAACTCCGTGACTCACGTTATACCAATTCAATCAACAATTACAAAGGGCAACAAAACCTGGTGAATCGTACGTAACATAAGACTACGTATAAATGATGAATCCTTTACCACACACACACACACACACACACACACACACACACACACACACACACTCACACACACACACACACACACATGTGATCTCTTTGTTGAAGTCCTATCCAGCGCTGCCTGAATTCATCCTGGCGTGATGGCACTTTGTATCGTCAATAACCTTGCCATTGTTACACGCGATTTGTATAGATAGGATCCAAGTATCTTATCCCATGCACCACGACCTCCATCGCAAGCCTGGCCAGCGTACTAAATGGTACTGTGCGCAAGTAAGTATTCCCTTCAAACTGTATACTTTTATTCAGGCGTATACTTGACTTATCAATAAACTCATGATGATAACAATAATTGCTGTTAGTATTATTATCAATGTTAGTTGGCGTAGAGAAGTAACGGCCCCACCACCTACACCACCTACTACATAGTGGTGTGTACTGGGTGGATAAGCTGAGACACGGGGTGTAGAGTGCGTGTCTCCATATTACTTGCGTGTCATATGAGGCGATTAAATGGCGGGGAGTCAGGGTCCTTCCTCTGTTACTGCCATTTCCCATGAACACAACAAAAAAGTTATGTTTAAATTATTTGTTTTGTTTTGTTTTGAGCCACCCTACTTGATGGGGAGAAGGAGACATGTAGGAAAACATCTATTGATATCATTATTATTATTATTATTATTATTATTATTATTACTATTATCATTATTATTATCATCATTACTATTATTTTTTTCATCATTAACTAAATTTCAGTATTCGCGTGTTTTACTGAAATAGAAAGAACACGTGAATTCTGCTATTAAAATGGGGAAAAAAATACCTTAGATTTTCAGGCCACTGGAATAACACTTTGACCTTACACTTACTCGGCCAGCATCTGTCCTACTCTTGTAACGCTGCACATTCTCTCTCTCTCTCTCTCTCTCTCTCTCTCTCTCTCTCTCTCTCTCTCTCTCTCTCTCTCTCTCTCTCTCTCTCTCTCTCTCTCTCTCTCTCTCTCTCTCTCTCTCTTATTCTATCATTGTTGATAGTTATTATTATTATTATTATTATTATTATTATTAATATTATTATTATTATTATTATTATTATTATTATTATTATTATTATCATTATTATTATTAATATTATTACCTTTATCATTATTATTAACATTGTTAATATCATCATTGATCATTAATCATTATCATTAGTTTTACTATTATTATTATTATCATTATTATTATTATTATTATTATTATTATTATTATTATTATTATTATTATTATTTTATTATTATTATTATTATTATTTTATATTTAATTTTTACTGCTAATATTATTATTTTGTTTTTGTTTTTGTTGTTGTTATGTAATGATTAATGATAATCATGCAGAACTATGTATATGTACGTATATATTTACATATATATATATTTTTTCAATTGTTTGTTAGTATTAAGATATTAGGCCTCACGAGAAGCTACGTCTGCCCACACATACATGTTTAACCCCTTGAGGCCCAGCACGTAATTTTCATTGTAATTTGACCACTAATAGACGATTTTAATTAATATA
Source organism: Chionoecetes opilio (assembly GCA_016584305.1). Classification (NCBI taxonomy): domain Eukaryota; kingdom Metazoa; phylum Arthropoda; class Malacostraca; order Decapoda; family Majidae; genus Chionoecetes; species Chionoecetes opilio. Next base: position 97,864 of record JACEEZ010018779.1, read on the forward strand.
AGCAAGTTTTATATATATTACCTGTTTAATACCCCTGTCCAATAGCTAATTTGGTATATTAAGTCATTTTTCGTAATAATATAGCTAACAACAGACGATTTTATATAGCAAAGGAAAGATCGGGGCGTGAAGGGGTTAAGCATCAAGTCCATACAAGAGCTTCGGATCAATGGACCAGGGCTTGTGATCATTATATCTATGTATGATAATTGTGATATCTGAATAAAGGCCAATAAATATATCAATCAATCAATCAATCAATCAATCTCTCTCTCTTTCTCTCTTTTTTTTTACCAGCTGCAAGACGACATCGCCCACACAAAGACTGGCGTCGCGAGCCTCCTGCCGTTGTCTCAGCTCCTCCAGGAACCGCTCGTGGTGGGCGTGGATCTCCGGCACCTGAGGGCAGACACACACAGCTTGTAGGGTCACAAAGGGGGTAACATTTCAACCAAATGAGTCAGTCTGCGTGTGCCCAACACTACTGTACAACACCAGCACTCCACCACAACGGCAGACCGTAGTTAGAACCGATGGGCGTCGAGGATGATGGTTTTGGTGGAAGACGTAGTGAGGTGATGGGTGAGGATAGGAGGCCAGGGAGTCGTTTCGAGGCTGAAAATTGACCTGATGGCGTCAAAAAACGCTGTGCATCACCACCACCATCTCCTCAGTCCGGATTTGGCTCATACCACCGACTACGTTGTAAGACCCATCCTCATAGATTCTATCCTAAATGCAGTGAATAAGATGAAGATGCACATTGGAAAACGCGATGCTGGAGGCTTGCAATGTATGAAGCTGTAAATCGAGACCTAATAATAAAGCATCGGACACTTGCAAGGGAAGAATAAGAATATGATTTCCGCTCAAAATATACTCATGTGATGGAATGTGATGGAAACTTATATATGGAAGGATTAGAATTAAAAAATAAATATCATAGCTGCAAAAATGATCGAGCGTGTAGACTTTACTTGACCCTCACAACGTATACATTTGTGATATGTATAAACGCGTGATTTCATATGCGCGTTATGCTGTAATGAGTGTATGCATAACGGAGTAATTAACACAAAGGATATCCAAAAGACAGCTTAGTGAGAGATTAGCGCGTCTTTGGTACCCTTGATTTCTAGGCTTAAAAAAATTAGTCAGAGGGGAAAAATCCCCCACGCTTTACGCCAGTTATGCCACTTAACAAAGCATCACGAGAGAGATAAAAAAATACCATACCTAAGAACTTTACGGAGGAAAGAAAAGTGACGAAAAAAAAGATGAACAAAGGAATATTTGATCTATTGAAACAAAGTAATAACACACACACACACACACACACACACACACACACACACCCACACATACACACACACACACACACACACACACACACACACACACACACACCACACATACACACACACACACACCACACATACACACACACACACACACACACACACACACACACACACACACACACACACACACACACACACACTAATGCAAGAAGTATTCAGGAAATGCAAGAAGTATTCAGGACTTCAAAGGCAAACTGGATAATAGTAGATTTGGAGACGGGACAGTACGAGCATAGCTCTTTTCCTGTATGTTACAACTAGGTAAATACACACCACACACACACACACACACACACACACACACACACACACACACACACACACACACACACACACACACACACACACAAACACACACTTACATATACACACACAAACAGTAAATCACAACCTTTTATTACCTCAATACTCTTTTGCATTTATCTCCGCGGGCTGTTATATTTCCTTTTTACGGGCACGGCGGTGTTCCAGAGGCCTCCCACAGACAGCCAACCAAGCGTAGGCGGCCACGTGTCTCAAGGAGTTTCCCTCCCGTGGTGAAAATGACCCACGAGGAGTATGCACGCGCCTCGCTATGCATCATTTTCCCCCTCCCGTTAGGTATAGCAGAGGAGGAAGATGGAAATGTGTCGTCTTTTTCTTCTCTTCCTCGTGCTCCTCCTTTAACAGCATCAGACTGCCCCCCCCCTCCCAGGCCGGCCACGGGTGGCTCGCTTGGTGGCACACGTGCCCGGAAAATGGAATAATTGAGACCTTGTGACGTCACGCACCGCTGGTTTAAAGGGATTAATGTGCGGTGTGTGCTGGATAAAGATGGTGGTGGTGGAGGAGAAGGATGAGAAGGAGGAGGAGGAAGGAAAGAGGAGAAGAGAAGAAAAGAGGAGCGATAAGTTCAGGCAAATAGAAAACAAGTGATAATACAAATATATAAATGCAATATCAGTTTTAGTACATTCTTTTTTTATTATTTTATGTTTCTAAATAAATCCACATATTCTTTTTTGTCGGCAGAAGCATATATAATAGTAGTACGTTCTTCATTGCGTGAAATATTCAATAAACGTGTGAGAAGAAAATAACTCATAGAAGCGCAATGAGGAAAATGAATGAACATAAAAATACTTGTACACATGAACGTTTCCTAGTTATTAAAAAAGATCACAGGTAAAAATCTCAGAGCTATTTATATTTCACGGCCACAGAATTGAAATATTGATACGTACTCTACGACTCGGACAAATTTTGCTGTTTAGGGTGTGGTTTGTCTAATTTAATCTCCAGACGAGGGTTTGCGAGGCTTTGTCTTCTAACGCCGATGCTTTCATACCTCTTCTTTCAACGACAAAAAATACCAAGAATGATCTCCTTACTGCGAGGGTTTCTTAATGAGAGAGCTTCAATTCCTCTTTAAGGACTTTAGGAACTCTCGCCATCCATATAAAAGGAACCTCTTTACCTTGCCATACTGCCTTTACCCTTCAATCGCGGAAGTTCAATGCAGCTCAATTTCCAGACAACGCCATATTGAGCGTTTCGAGTGACGTCACGCGAGAGCCTTCCTCGTCCCCGCTGACCTTTCTCCGACCTTCCCTTTCCCTTTCCCCTTCCTTCCTCTAAGAAAATATCAGTCTGTCTGTATGTATGTATCTCTCTCTCTCTCTCTCTCTCTCTCTCTCTCTCTCTCTCTCTCTCTCTCTCTCTCTCTCTCTCTCTCTCTCTCTCTCTCTCGTTCTCTCTGTCTCTCTCCATTTTCCATGATCCCATCCTTATCTCCTTCAGTCCATTTCCTCCCAATTTCTTCTCGCTTATATTCCAGTAGAGTCTCTATTCCAGTCACCATAACTACCTTCTCCTCCTCTTGTCCCTTTATCTGCTCTCCTCCATTCCCTTTCTTTGTCCCTAAATTATCTCTTGTTCCGGTGCCTTAATCACTTCACAAATGATAAGACTGGCACACACACACATACACACACACACACACACTTAAAAATACAATTACTCTCTAAGCTAATCTAACAAAAGGAGAAACACACACACAAACGAGACATTCTCCACTTGTTCCTCACCACCCTAAGTCGTCTAAAGGGGAAATGACATGCAGCTTATAGTGATTGAGAGGTAGAGGGGCCTGGTGGGTGCTGGGTGGGTGTAGCGATGTAATATCATCACTATTGTACGTATCCCGTCGAGTAAACTGTTTTTGAGACCCCTAATTTAATGGCATCCCTTCCCCCTACCAAAATCCAGTTAAGATAGGCTGATGTAATTTTGTCTTTTTGATATGAGTGGTAAGGGTGGTAACGAGTAGTAGTGGTGGTGGTAATACAGGTGGCGGCCGGGACTCGTGCTTTGTGAATTGTATAAGTTAAATGATTACATTTTTCGATGCACATGCAGGTGTTGGGAACCAGTAAGAAGAAGAAGGAGGAGGAGAAGGAAGGAGAAGAAAGAAATACGTCAAATAAGTGAAACGTTTGTTTTTTCTTAGTCTGAAATGAACCTAGATTTCAGGTGTCACTTATGCAAACCCCAAGGTCACTTGCAAGTCTTATGCGCATCGTTGACCCGTAGGGATGGATGTCTTTTATCGAAGAACAACAAATCGCCTGATGACAGTCCTCTTCTGCCGCTCCGCCTCGGTCGGTCTATGTGATCAAAATAAAAGAACATTGTACTCTGCCCCGCCCCCTCCTCACACACACACATACACATGCACACACAAGAATTACGTGACTGACTCTCACACTAATCCAACACAAGAATAAAATACTCCTACGAGCTAGGCACATCGTTTTGGTAGACCTCTTGTGAGCACCCGACTCTGGAGGTTCTCTATGAAGTCATTAACATTTTGAAACCCACTCTTTAGTGTAACCAGAGGCTGCTGTTAATTTACTGGCACGAGGAGCGAGCACGCTGGTGGGTCACGGGATCTCTATAGCCTCGGGTGCTATTTCGAAGAACAGTCTGTGAATGCGATTCTTCCCGTAAATTTACAATGTTCACGGAATAACGTGTGCTATCATAACCACAGCCTCGACTGGCATTAGGGAGATGAAAAGCGGCAACAAACAAAGGTAATGCTGTGGTAAAGCTTTAGCTGCGGAACTGACTCCTCTGATTTTTTTGTCTCATAAACTTAAATTGGATAGCTTCAAAGATCTCTGTGTAGAGCCATTTTGTAAACTTTTTTCCATTTTTTTTTCTTCTAGTCTCTTAACTGCTTCCGGATTAGTACGAGGATAAGAATAACTTGTAGTCACTCAAAGTTAAGACTGGGGACGATTGTGCGGCATTGCAGGCGGTGGTTGTCTCTGAAGGTGTATTGTGATGCCAGGCACGTCGCGAGGAAAGGCGGAGTTGCAGACGAGGCTGTGTGTGGCAAGAGTGCTTGAGTCAGTGTTTGTTAGTGTGTGTGTGTGTGTGTGTGTGTGTGTGTGTGTGTGTGTGTGTGTGTGTGTGTGTGTGTGTGTGTGTGTGTGTGTGTGTGTGTGTGTGTGTGTGTGTGTGTGTGAATCACTGTGCTAGATAGAAGAACAAGACGACTGTTTATCAGCTTCACGTATAGCAACATAATTCAAATGTATTCATTACATCTAGTAACTAACATGACTATTTATTCAGACCCTGTGTAGTAGCGGATGACTGTGGTGTGTGGGACGTTAGTAATGTGACGCACGTAGTTAACCATTATGCAATCATTTACTGAAGCTTGGTTCATATTCACGTGACTGGCGCCCTCCCTCGCATATTAACACTCTGAAGCGGAAACCGTAATGAGTCAGGTCACTACAGGAGGCATGGGATGGTCGTCTAGGAATGACGCACGACCCTCAGACTGCCGTGTTTGTAAACAACTTATGGCGTCACAGGTTCCTGATATCAAACGCTCTCCTGCTGCTCCACCAGAGTTGTCAGGGTGACGTCAGAAAGCCTCGGCGCGAACACCTCCCATCATCGCAGGTAGGACGCCCAGCGGTGAGATACACGCGAAGCCTGGCAGGTGGTGGGTGGTGAAATGTAAAAACAAAACAGAAACTTTGATTCCATATGTGTGTGTGTGTGTGTGTGTATGTGTGTGTGTATGTGTGTGTGTGTGTGTGTGTGTGTGTATGTGTGTGTGTGTGTGTGTGTGTGTGTGTGTGTGTGTGTGTGTGTGTGTGTGTGTGTGTGTGTGTGTGTGCCCTCTCTCTCTCTTTCTCTCTCTCTCTTTTTTTTTCTCTCTCTCTTTCTTTCTGTCTCTCTTTCACGATAAACAGGGCCCCCGTGAGTCTTCTTCCTCTAACAAGTAAAGTGTCCCTCCACACACACAACCAAGCACATATAACAAAGTCTTGCACAGTCACAGAGAAAAGGCACTGATTTTTTCCCATTTTTCAAGCTAAGTTCTTTCAGGATGTATCATTAGTGTGAAGTCAGTGATGCTTTACTGAGCAAATGTGCCTTTACTAGCCGAGATCTTGGAGGCGAAGTGAGGTAGGAGAGAAGTGGGGAGGCTTGAAGGCAGGGCAGGGGCGGGAACGCATGTCTAAGGGCAGGATGGATGTGTTTACGTTTTTGTGGGTTGATGGGTAATAGTTCTCAACGCCCTGAATGACAAAATTGTAAATCTCCAACGAGCACATCCACATTTTTCTTGTTTCTCCAAAGAGTTTCCCTAGTTTTCCTTCTACGCTTCCTCCTTTCAGTTTTTCCTCTTTCATTTTGCTCCATCTTCAGGTTTTTCCCGATTGTCCTTCTCTCTTTCCCACACGTCTGTGCTTCCCCTCCCCTTACTCCTTCTATATCCTTATGTGTTCTCCCTCCTTTGTATCCTTAATCAACTTCCTACTATCTCGGCTTCGTATCAAACCTCCCTTTCTTCTCATCCTTTCCCCTTTTGTCATGTCTCCCTGCTCTCCTCTCCTCCCTCTTGCTCTCCTTTCCTCGTCCTTGAACAGTAGATACGTCATCGCTTCACCTTCATACGCCTTAAATCTCAAGACTGGGAAGAACTGCGTAGTGTAAAGACGAGGGCGCCTCATGGTATAGCGGAAAAAGTAAATATAGTGGGTGTTAGGCGTGGTGGGTCACAGACGGACGGATGTAGAAGTGGGAAAAAGTGGAGGTTATGCATTAATTTTGTTTGCATTAGTGATTTGAGACGGAAGGAAGAATGGACGAATAAAAGGAAGATTACAAACACAGAAAGGCCAATCAATTATTAGTGCACAAATTAAAGGTAGAAAGGAGAAGAGAGAATTGTCCGTCGATGGATGTACTACGAAAGACAAGATGAAATATTGAAATATTTGAAGATAAAAAATGTTAAGGAGAAAAAAATGAAGGAAAAAAACTATTTGAAATAAAAGAAATGGGTAGAAGGAATAAACAGTTGCGAAGACGTAATCAAATTAGTAAATCAACATAATTTCTTGATTATCTGACTTATTATCTTAAGTCTTTGCACGACTTGTCATATAATTCATGTGTTCCCCTCTCCACGACCATCGATGCGTCAACATGGCTTCCTCCTCCTCCTGCTCCTCCTTCAGTTATCGAAGAAGGATCCAATAGCAACGACGATTAATAAAGATTAGAAAACCATACCACAAACACCCATCACACATACTCCAGCACACGGGTGAAAAAATGAGAAATAACACGAAAATCCAGCGGACACATTAGTAAACCTCACATTCCACTGCCCCTCCTCAGACTCTCTCCCTCTTTCCTCCCTCCATCTTCTATAATAATATAAGCGAAAGTGTGTCTGTCTGTCTGTCTGTCTGTGTGT
>JACEEZ010018779.1:115000-117500 GCA_016584305.1 Chionoecetes opilio
TATTATTACCAACAGCTCTTAGCAGCATATTGATCCAAAGGAAACATTACGTATGCGTCTCTCTCTCTCTCTTCTCTCTCTCTCTCTCTCTCTCTTTGCACGTAATGGTTCAATATCAGTCTGGTCTTAAACTGGGTCGTCACACAAAATTAAGCTCTCCGTTGGCAACACTGGTTTTAGCCTTCTTACTTCCCTCTTATTCTTTTCACGCCTTTTTTTAATGCATTCTGTGATTTCAATACGATAAACTACCAAGAAAGAATAAAAAAATGATAATAATGATAACGCATATTGATTTTTTCGTCAATGATCTAAGGAATGAGTATTTTTTTCACTTGTCATGTGTTTATTTGCATCTCTGTCAAAACACGGATAAAAAAAAGTGTTTATATTCCTTGGTTCATGAATGTTATGTCACTTGTCGCTTTACTGCTCTCGCTTCCGTGTTAAATGTTGTACGGTTTGTTAATTTGGCCCCTCTCTTTTTTTTTTTTTTTTTTTTTTTTTTTTTTAATTTAAACAACTTACATCATGGTTAACATGGGGCTACACTTGGTAAGGAGGTTGATGAAGGCATTAAGTGGCAGAAGCTAAAGATGTCCCCTGTCCCGGGGACATCTATCCGAAAGCTATGCCTTGTAAGATAATAACTAAGTAGTAAGTAAGTACATAGTGTTACAGGCTGAGGGACACTATCCGTCACAGGCACTTGTCAGGCGCCCTATTGACACGTACACTGTATGTCGCTGTGTCTACTAAGTGTCAATGTGTGTCACTATGTGTGTGTCACTGTGTCACTGTGTGTCAATAATGACACGACACTGTATCACGCCTTACGTTCACTAAGGCGGATGTAAGCGGCACCATATGTGGGCCGCCACCTTCACCTGCTGGGTGTTCATGGCCACGACATCCACCTCAACCGTGAAGGCGTTCCACAGTGTCGCCGTGGCCCAAGTAAAGGCTCGCTGGCCCATTACGGTGTGGATCCTCGGGGCCTCGAGGAGATCACCTGACACTACCGTCCTCGTAGCGCGCACAGACCTCCTCCACGGGACCCGAAGTCCTGCAAGGTGGGAAGAGTGTTGCACCTAGGCCTTGTGCAACACTGTGAGGGCACCGACTCTCCTCCGGTGCCCCAGACTGTCAAGCTGGGAGCGGGGATCATCCCGCCACTGCTCCTGCTGTACTCGTTGTTGTTGTTGTTGCTGGTGTTGTTGGAGCTGCAGCTGATGTTGTTGTTGTTGTCGTCGCTGCTGCTGCCGCCACTGTTGTCACGGGCGACGTTCCATGTGCATGCATGCGTTCTCTCTCTCTCTCTCTCTCTCTCTCTCTCTCTCTCTCTCTCTCTCTCTCTCTCTCTCTCTCTCTCTCTCTCTCTCTCTCTCTCTCTCTCTCTCTCTCTCTCTCTCTCTCTCCTCACTTTACTTTGATCTCTTCTTATTTTCTTCAACTTTCCTTTTGTTTTGTTTACCAACTGACGCACTTGAGACTGATGCCTCCTTGTCTCTCTCTCCCTCCTTTCTCTCCCTGGTCATACCTCCCTCCTGTCTTCCGTCTGAATGCCAAGGTTCTGAAGACCAAAGGGACGCATGCTATCTTCACTCTTCCTATTCTCCTCTACGCTGAGTAAGGCTTCCTCCTATAGCGTAGATTTCCCCTCCTGGCGGCCAGTCACGGTGTCTTGTGGGCTTGAAGACTGCCTAGATGTTATAGTCGCTTCACTAATGAGACATTTCTCTCACAAGGATACACTTCCAGGGTCACTCTTGATCCCAGTCGCTCTCTCCCTTTACTCTCCTTCTTTATCCTCTTCACTTCTCCTTATTCGTCTCTTCTCCTCTCATCTCATCCTCTCTTTTCTGTTCTGTCATCCCTCTCGTCTTTCATCCTCCTATTCTCTCTCTCTCTCTCTCTCTCTCTCTCTCTCTCTCTCTCTCTCTCTCTCTCTCTCTCTCTCTCTCTCTCTCTCTCTCTCTCTCTCTCTCTCTCCTTTCCTTCACGTGCCTCCTCTTCATTTCTCCCCTCTTAGCCTTCCTCTCCTCTCTGTCTCATATCTTATTTTACCTCTTTATATTCTTATCTTTTTTCTCTCTTGTGTGCTTTTTTCAGCACCCGGAATTTTTTTGTGTCCCACCAGTATGATTTTTTTTTGCCTCACTCTTAACCACTCACCTCATTACTAAAGCCACACCCTTCTCCTATTTCTCCTGGCTTCTCTCTCTCTCTCTCTCTCTCTCTTGCTCCCAACTCACTTAATATTTCCTACTTCCACTACCTCTTCCCTGCCCTTCCTTACCTTCCCTCCATTCTCCACCACCACCACCGCCTCCTCTAAGAACAAATCATCACCCTCTTCAGGAAACCCCACTTGACATTCCCGCCTCGAGCCCTGATGTTTCCTCCAGGATAATCAAATACACAACTCCCACACGACACACACACACACACACACACACACACACACACACACACACACACACACACACACACACACACA
>JACEEZ010018779.1:122500-132500 GCA_016584305.1 Chionoecetes opilio
CTGCTTGGCCAGGGAATCGAACACGTGTTCCATTGGACCTCACGGTTCTCTCAGTTAGAAATAGCGTGAAATAGCGTTAGAGCGTGCTGGCCACTTTTCCACCTAGCCGTTAAATAATGATGATAATAACAGTGGTGATAATAATGCTAATAATAATGATAATATTAGTGGGATGAAGAAGACAGACGCCTATTGTCACGTCAAACCTGTGGAAACAATCTGATTTAATCTGATAATTGATTGACGAATGCTACCAGGATGACACAAACTTTTATTATGCAGAATCTCTCTCTCTCTCTCTCTCTCTCTCTCTCTCTCTCTCTCTCTCTCTCTCTCTTTCTCTCTCTCTCTCTTTTGATGGACAACTTTGGTAAAAAAAAAGGCCGCTTAACCTAATTGGTGACGTTGCTGATCACGTCACGGAGAGGAATGTGACTGAGTGAGCTGAGCAGCAGCAGGAGGGAGAGGATGGAGTGACGTCACGGGCTTACTGGGCCATACAGTAGGGGTGGGCAAGAATCGTTATCTTGGAAATTCACGATTCCGATTCTTGAGGTTGGCGGAATCGGTGGAATCGATTCCGGAATCGATTCCTCTCTCGCGCCGCATGGCAAGACCGAACAGTCTTGCACGACTACTACTACTAATAATAATAATAACAATTATTATAATTATAATAAGAGTAATAATAATAATAATAATAATAATAATAATTATAATAATAATAATAATAATAATAATAATAGCAATAAATATGAGTACTACTACTACTACTACTACTACTACTACTAATAATAATAATAATAATAATAATAATAATAATATAATATGCTCCATAAAATGTAGGTAACAAGGGCAGAAGGCAGTATGAATCGTAAAAGCTACGCGCAATGGAATCAAAAACAGCTCCCTGCCAGCCTCCAGGCGCCAGCGTGCGAGAGGAATCGATACCGGAATCGATGCCGGAATCGTTTCGTGCAAAAACGATTCCGGCATCGAGTTGTGCTTAACGATTCCGGTATCGATTTGTGCTTAACGATTCGGTATCGATTCCGGCATCGATTCCTCTCGCGCGCTGGCGCCTGGAGGCTGGCAGGGAGCTGTTTCGATTCCATTGCCGTAGCTTTTACGATTCATCCTGCCTTCTACGCTTGTTACCTACATTTTATGGAGCTATTATTATTATTATTATTATATTATTATTTTTATTATTATATTATTACTCTTATTATAATTATTATTATTATTATCATTATCATTACTCTTATTATATATTATTATTATTTATTATTATTAGTAGTAGTAGTAGTAGTAGTAGTAGTAGGACTCCTCAGTCAAATGCAAGTCCTCCTCAGGAGCACTGATGGGGACATGGGGACATTCACTGTCGATTTGGGGACTTATGAGGCTTCTTAAAAAAAATGTATTTTATCGCTTAAAATAAAATGATTGATATGAAGGTTAAAAGAAAACATGAGGTTAAAGGAACTACCACCTGTAGGCCGCGCGGCCTCTTGTAGCTTCCTTATTTTCTTATGTTTTAAATCGACGGCAAGGAAGAAGTAAAGACACGGACTGAACGCGAATAAAACTAAAGCTGAAAAAATAATAGACCGTAAAGTTGCCGACTTCGGGTTTTTTTTACGTTCAAAGGTTCAAGAAATCAATGATTACCATGAGTTTTGGACGATTGTAGAACCTGCATGTAGATATGATGTTATTCGTGCCCTATAGTTATTACTAACCCCAAAAATCTCGTCAAAATCGCAAAAAAACGATTAGTAGTTTGACTGATAGAGCGGCATCAGCGATGCTGATAACACTCCCCTCACTCGGTCCTCGACTCCTCGACCTGTGTCCTCCATCCTCAGGCTCAGAGTGACTCAGACTTGCCACGCCGAATGCACTACGCACGTGACGTGACACCACTGTATATTTCCAGCCTCCAGCCATAGCCTTCAGGTTCCTACCTAGCTGTTTTGGGATACTGTATCGAGCATTTAGCACACACACGCCTTCCATCACAGGTAAGCAGGAAGCTGAACTTAAAGTTAGATTATTAGCTGCTGTGATGCCTATGAATGCGAAGACCATAGCATTTTAAAAAAATAATTTCGTTGTAGTTTACACATGCTCAACCACAGCAATTTACTCTATATGTAGTAGTGGCTCTATAATTATGTGATATCTACAAATACCATGAACATGATGATTCGAGTGATGATAATATTTAGTATGCATGTAGTTAGTTTTTAGTAGTAGAGATTATATTATTTACTTAGTTATTCTATTCTTTCTTTCTGGCTTAGTACAGTATGTCCAGAATGTTATTTGGATTATTTAAGTTCCCAAGAAGCTAAGAGCATTAATATTTTCATTTATTTCTGTATCATATTTCTAAGCAATTTAAGGATATGTATTATCCCCATCAGCCTAAAGAAGAACATATTATTAAATGTAATTTTTTTAAATGCTCATGAGGCTTATTACTGCATTCTTTTGTTTTTGCAGTCCCGTCAATGCGGTCATGGCGAAACGGGTTAGAAAAGCTCCAGTTTGGACTTACATGGAGAAGATAATGCCTGACACTACGTATGCCTAGTATGTAAGGACACCACTGAAGTATAGTGGGAATACTTCAAATATGATAAAGCATTGCGCACCAAGCATCCAATAGAATACACTCAGATGAGGGAAGACTCTGTGCCTGTGCAAGATACGACTGACAGGTTGCCCGGGACGTCAGCTGCTACAGTGCAACCTACTCTGCTTCAAACAATTGACAGAACTCAGTCCTACAGAAATGAATCTGCTAAAAAGAAGGAACTTGATCCCCTTTTTAATAAAAATGATTGTTCAAGATCTTCAGCCACTATCAATAACTGAAGATAAAGGATTTAAGAGTTTCGTTCATGGCCTAAATCCTCGGTATGGGCTTCCTAGTCGCAGAGTGTTGACGAGAACTCACCTACCATCTCTCTATGAACAAGAAGTTCATAAAATCAGTAAAGAGCTGGAAAGTGCAGGAAACATTGCAGTGACTACAGACATCTGGACATCCAGGCAAACAAAAGGCTTCCTCACTGTCACGGCACACTTCATTTCTTCTGATTATAATATGAGGTCTGTTGTATTAGAAACAGTCAGAATGACAAACAACCATACAGCAGAGAATATTGCAGAGGGAACTGACACATATATGCAACAAGTGGAAAATTCTAGATAAGATATGTTGTGCTAAAAACTGACAATGCTGCCAATATGATCTCAGCAATAAAGACACAAATGAATTTACGCCATATTCCATGTTTTGCTCATACACTAAATTTAGTAGTGCAAGATTCAATGAAGAGCACAAGAGAGATGCAAATATTGAAAACTAAAGTAAAACAAATTGTTTTCTTTTTCCACCATAGTGTCAAAGCCTCTGATAAGCTGAGCCAGCTTCAACAACAGCACGGTGTTCAGGTTTAAAAAGCTAATTCAAGATGTAGAGACCAGGTGGAACTCGACCTATCATATGTTGGAACGCTTCGTACAGCAAAGTGATTCGTCACTACTACACTTTGCTTGCTAGGGAAAAATGACTTGTGCCTTAGCAGTGATGAGCTTAACCTCACAAAAAAGGCAATAGCTGTATTACAGTATTTTGATGAGGCGACAAAAGAATTGTCAGCAGAAAAATTTACATCTCTCTCGAAAGTTATCCCCATTTTAAGAGGATTGCAAGATTCACTGCAGTGTATTGATGACGACATGGATGTCCAGATGTTAAGTAGTTTCCCGTTATGTCAGGGAAATAAAAAAACAAATGAAACGTAGGTTTCCTACAGTAGAAGGGGTTTTCTTCATTGGGGCAGCAACCATCCTAGACCCTAGATTTAAAAAGCTTACTTTTGCAGATGTTTCTAACATCAAGGCCATAGAAGAGCGTATATTAAGCGAATTACGCTCGAAATATACAGATGATGCCCAAGAAACATTATCTGCGCCTTCTGTGGTTTTAGAATCAGAATCAACAGCAAAAGCAGGAAAAAAATCGTTGTGGAAAAGCTTTGATGCCAAAGCAGAGAAGACCTCACAGGTAACCTCACGTCCATCTACAGAGGCATGCATAGAGTTGCGGCGATATTTTGAAGAGCCAAGAGTTCCCAGATGTGAAGATCCACTTTCATGGTGGAAGAAAAAATCACAAATTTTCCCAAACCTTTCTGAACTGGTAAAAAAAAATCTTTGTGTACCAGCATCATCAGTCCCATCTGAGAGACTTTTCTCCAAAGCAGGAGAATTAATATCGCAGAGGCGTAGCACTCTGAAAGACAAAAATGTCAACATGATTCTTTTTCTAAATAAGAACATAGAGTAAGGTAATGAAATGCTACTCCTATTTAAGGGAGAGGACTGCTACACCTGTTAAATTAAGGAGAGGACTGCTACTCTTATTTTATTAAGGAGAGGACTACTATTCCTATTTTTTCGGAGAATTGATAAAAATTAACGAAAGGATTATTTGTTTATATTGTAGTCCTTATTTAAGAAATGAATTTATTGTACAATATGCTAGTCCTTGTTTAAGGATGTTATATTTTTCTACTATAATTTCGTTTACTATGAATAAGTATTTTTCGTTTGCATCCTTTAATATATATTTGAATTTTCATTCCATGATGTGATATGTAACTGTGATTCTGTGCTGTGAATCTACTTTAATAATATTGTATTGTATGAATTTTGTATTGTATGTATTTATTTGATGTGTAGTAAGGAGTAATGCCATATTTTTTCATAAATGAATTTGCATACAATGTCATGTCCATTGTAATCGTCAAAGACTACTCTATATTATACACTATACACAGTAGTCTTTGTAATCGTTAACAATATTTTCATATGAAGGATTAATCAAAATAATCTTTGTTGTACTCATTATGAACATAATAAATGTCAAATATAGTAATCACACTTTGCTTTATGTTCCTTTATAAGTTTATAGTATAAAAGAAATGTTCATGCATAGTATATTATATATATATACAACTTTTAACAAATAAATCCAATGCAGGAGTAAGAATAACGATACTACTACAACAACTACTACTACTACTACTGCTACTACTACTACTACTACTAATAATAATAATAATAATAATAATAATAAAAATAATAATAATAATAATAATAATGATAATGATAATAATTATAATAGGAGTAATAATAGTAATGATAATAATAATAAGAGTAATAATAATGATAATAATAATAATAATAATAATAATAATAATAATGATAATAATAATAATAATAATAATAATAATATAATATGCTCCATAAAATGTAGGTAACAAGCGTAGAAGGCAGTATGAATCGTAAAAGCTACGCGCAATGGAATCGAAACAGCTCCCTGCCAGCCTCCAGGCGCCAGCGCGCGAGAGGAATCGATGCCGGAATCGATACCGGAATCGTTAAGCACAAATCGATACCGGAATCGTAAGCACAACTCGATGCCGGAATCGTTTCGCACGAAACGATTCCGGCATCGATTCCGGGATCGATTCCTCTCGCGCACTGGCGCTGGAGGCTGGCAGGGAGCTGTTTCGATTCCATTGCGCCGCTGCGCGTAGCTTTACGATTCATACTGCCTTCTGCGCTTGTTACCTACATTTTATGGAGCATATTATATTATTATTATTATTATTATTATTAGTAGTAGTAGTAGTATTACTCATATTTATTGCTATTATTATTATTATTATATATTATAATTATTATTATTATTATTATTATTATTATTATTATTACTCTTATTATAATTATAATAATTGTTATTATTATTATTAGTAGTAGTAGTCGTGCAAGACTGTTCGGTCTTGCCATGGCGGCGCGAGAGAGGAATCGATACCGGAATCGTTAAGCACAAAATCGATACCGGAATCGCTAAGCACAAATCGATGCCGGAATCGTTTCGCACGAAACGATTCCCGGGATCGATTCCGGTATCGATTCCTCTCGCGCACTGGCGCCTGGAGGCTGGCAGGGAGCTGTTTCGATTCCATTGCGCGTAGCTTTTACGATTCATACTGCCTTCTGCCCTTGTTACCTACATTTTATGGAGCATATTATATTATTATTATTATTATTATTATTATTATTATTATTATTATTATTATTATTACTCCTATTATAATTATTATTATTATTATTATTATTATTAGTAGTAGTAGTAGTAGTAGTAGTAGTATACTAGTTACTAGTTAGGCTAGTTACTACCTAGTCTTTCCTTTACGTATATCTGGAAAATATAATAAATATTTTGTTTTAAAATATTATTATACTTGTTATGAGATGAAGGCTACCCTACAATAAGAAAACACTATATAGTGAAACATTTTGTAATATAATTTAGTCATAGTTGTGGTGCTGCGCGACATAATGTACCGTCCTGAGGAGGACTTGCACTCGAGTCGGGGGTGACTCGGCTGAGGACAGGAGTGACTCAGTGAGGAAATGACCGGTGGTGGTTGAGTGAGGTCCGCCGAGCCCCAGCCAGCTTCACTGGCAACTCTCGTGCCGTCACGAGTTATTGGCCAATCAAATGGCAAAAACTCTCTACGCTGCCACTGTTCAGTGTTTACTCAAATTACTATGTGAAATATCTGTGGAATCGTTTCCGAGGAATCGATTCCGTTGAGTGGAATCGATTCCACTGCCTCTGTGGTGGAATCGTCGGAATCGATTCCGGAATCGATTCGCGCCCACCCCTACCATACAGGGATTGCTGGGAGGCAGGGCGGGGCGCATGGCATCACCACCCGTCTATGTTGTCGCGCCTCGCTGAATCAGTGACTTACTTTGCACAGGGTAATGACATACACATACACACAGACAAACACGGTTGTTTTTAATGAGAACTTACATAAAAGTATGGTTGTTTATATGCCTTTCTGTGGGTATATATGTGTATGTGTGTTGTAATATGTCTCTCTCTCTCTCTCTCTCTCTCTCTCTCTCTCTCTCTCTCTCTCTCTCTCTCTCTCTCTCTCTCTCTCTCTGTGTGTGTGTGTGTGTGTGTGTGTGTGTGTGTGTCTGTGTTCAATCATCTCAAGTATACGCTTACGCAAATGAATCAAGCTTTAACATTTTCTTGACCTACATTTAAACACACCCACACCCAGCCACCCCTCCACCCACTCACACACACACACACACACACACACTCACACACACACACACACACACACACACGTGTACTCCGTAGTGTAGCACGCTCGATTCACAACCGAGAAGTCCCGGGTTCGATCCCCGGGCGGAGCGGAGAAAGATGGGCGGTCTCCTTAAAAAGTAAAAAACCCGAGCCCCTGTCCATCCAGCAGCGATTTTTTTCTTTCTTTTTTTTACATTTGTGCCTATAGCGCCTGTAGGCAGTGGTGATCCAGGGCTCGGATGGTAGGCTCTGGAGGTTCACTTGAGGGGTGTGATGGTTGGTCCTCGCCAGTGCTGCCAGGTCGAGCTGCCAAAATTTCCCTATATTCACCTCAAACATTTCCCTGTTTAGCCCTGTATTTCCCTGTCGCCTTTATATCAGTTTTTCCGTCAGAATTGCACAATTTGCAATGGAAATACAGAGGGCCTTTACCCCTTCATATCAGCCAATAAAAAAAGTTGTGGTCACTTTCCCATTTATCAGTGTATCTTTGAGTGTACGCCTGATGTTTTGCGCTTGTATGGAGTCAGTGGCGCAACCAAGTGGGCTCTCCGAAATTTCCTTCCTTGTAAGAAATCAGAATACACTAAGTCAGTTAAAAAAAAGTTATTACAGGTTCTACCTAGCGATATGACCGCGTCACCTGACCGTGTACACCTATACCTTGATTTGGTCGCGCATATGCTTCACGAAATGTCTTGAACAAGCATCTAACAGCACCAAAACTATTGTTTCAGCAGCAGAAATATGAAATCAGGCCTGAAAAGGCCATCAGCCGATGGTGGAAAAATATACCATCCAGCGACTAGCGATAAATCTGGCGGATTTACTGTGTAGCTACTGGGTGGTGAATACAAATTTCTGCCCCCCCTCACCGAAAAATATTCCTAGGTGCACCTCTGGCTGGAGGAGTAGACATGACTACAGGTCACAATAATAACACTGTAATAACAGAAATCCTTCAGAGACTTCCAAACGTCAATCAGTACAGCAGCTTTACCGGGAACTGAGAATGAACTCACGGGAGTCTGAGATAGGACCTCTGAACACGTACTGTACCGACACTGTTCGAAAACCGGACGAGAACGATACGGCTATTTCGAGACTTACAGCGAATCTCTCTCTCTCTCTCTCTCTCTCTCTCTCTCTCTCTCTCTCTCTCTCTCTCTCTCTCTCTCTCGAAATTTAGAGATATATACACAAAAAGTTTATATATTCTCCGTATCTTTCGAATTCCCCTATATTTTGGTATATTTTCAATTTTCTTTCCTGTTGTGACCTGAATTTCCCTTAAACAGGGAAATTTCCCTGCATCTGGCAGCACTGGGACTCCTCGCCCGTGGTGGCGCAGGCAGGATTTTTATAGTGACGCCTGTGATTAGAGGCTCATGCCGCCCCCTTGTGTCCTCCGATGCACTCGCAATCGAAGGTAGAGTTGATGGGCAGGGCATGTGGGTGTTCTTAGGCCACTCGACGGTGCAGAAAGATTTTGGTTTTCTTCGGGGATCGAACTCGGGTCACCGAGAACGCCAGTCGGAGACGCTAACGACTCCGCTACCGCCTCCCCATATAATAATAAAGATAATGGGTACCGGGTGTTAGCCGGAGGCTTGTGACCCGCCTCCCAGGGTGATGGTTTCGGCCAACACTAAGCAGAAAGCAAATACAAAATGTAGCTATGGAGACGGGGCCATGCGAGTGTAGCTGAGGCCCTGTAAAATACAACTATAGATGAATAAAAAAAATAAAAAAAAATTGCTTACATGGTCCTATAGTGGTTTAAGAGCGTGTCTGGCCATTCTGTGGTCACGCGTTAGACTCTCACTCACTCCCGGGGATTTTTTACTGACTAATGTGGGCGTTTACTGGTCCTCCTTGATCAAGGGGATGGGGTGTGTGTGGTGTGTAAGGTCCCATCATTATCCAAAGATTGGTTAGTACGAGCTCCAAGCCCTTTCTGGGAGGGTAAAACTGAGGGTCCAGCTCGCGTGGGCAAGACCGTGGGTGAATTGCACACAGACAAAAAAGAAGGGCATGCACAAGCAAATAAACAAACACGTAAATAAAATCTCGGATGCATCACAAGACGGGGCATAACAATGCTCTCTCTCTCTATTCTATATTTTTCTTCTCTCTCCCTCTCTCCTCTCCTCCACACCCTCTCTCCTTTCTTCGTCTTTCCCGGTGACTTCTGACCTTTCCAAGACATCCTTCTAAGCACAGGTTCCTCCTTCCATTTCCTCCTCCCTTCTCTTCATCCCTCCTCCTTTCTTTCGTCACCTCTCTCACTCTCTCCATCCTATTTATTATCGTTCGCCTGTCTGTCAGCCTGCTTCTTTGTCTATATCACCGTCTGTATGTTTCTCTGTCTTAGTTTCTATGTGCAAAAGGTTTGCTTCTAGCTGTAGGTATTATTATTAGTTTGATCTTTCTTCGTCATTCAATTCCTATGACACTGGAACTTGCAAAAAGACAGTGTGTGTGTGTGTTTGTGTGTATGTGTGTTGGTGTTGTATATTCACTGTCGGACAAGATATAATTCATCAAAAAAATCTTCGCTACAAATAAAGCAGATGGAATCAAAGACAATTTTTTTCTCTCTCTAATCGATCAAATTACGCGATAAAGACAGAGGCGACGCAGGAAGAATAAAAAAAATTACTGTCATGACTTATTCCAGCTGACTCTCCCTGGTCATGCCGAATAGAAGCTGTCTGTGAACTAATAGGTGAATAGCCCTCCCTGCTATAGCCCCGGGGAGAGACCTAGGCATAAAAAAATCCCGGCTTCGATCCCCGG
>JACEEZ010018779.1:140000-157500 GCA_016584305.1 Chionoecetes opilio
TACTTTTGGCCGTCGGATAAGTTAACACTATCAACGTGCAAGAAAACTAAACCCAAAAAAACTGCAATAAATTTGAGTCAACTAAAGAAGACCGATGATGACCCATTAAGATTAGAACAAAAAAACAACAGCAACTGATAGTCAAAACTAACATCGCTAATCCTGTAAAGGAATTACGTCTCTCTGGTTCTAAAAGGCTAACAGGCACCAAAACACATCTACAGCAGCAGCAGCATGAACCTCTACACGGCGTCCACAACCACCATCATCACCACCACCTCTTTCTCCCCTGCAGCGGTACGTGCGACAGCTGGGTCACGTCTCTCCATCGTTCATTCTAGGTCAACGATTGTTCTGCCAGACGTACTTATAGCCATCTCAAGGTGAATATTAGGATTAACTAGAGGAAGAGGACGAGGCGAAAGAAACAGGGAGGAGATATAGATTTTACGAGAATGTGAAGGCCATGGGCAAAAGATACAGGAGGATGCGTAACTATGGAAGGAAGGAATGAGTGGAGGAAGTTGATAATCTTAAGGAGGTTGTGACGGATGACGAGGAAAAGGATGATATTCGAAGGCTGAAAGGAATGATGACAAGGAGTTAGATGGATACAAGGAAGGCGCTAATGAGGCTCAGTAATGAAGGGTGAGCAAAGGTGGCCGAAAACACACACACACACACACACACACACACACACACACACACACACACACACACCCTCTCTCTCACACACACACAAACACACACACACACACACGCCGTCCGTGTGGCTCAGTTGGTTAGGGCGCCCGGCATCATTCTGTGGTCCGGCGTTCGATCCCCGACCCCGCTCATTCCCGGGGATTTCTCCACTGTGAAATTAGGGCGGTACTGTCCCCCTTGAGCAAGGGGATGGGTGTGTGTGGTGTGTGAGGTCCCAGCATTGCCCAAAGATCGGTAATAATGAGCTCCAAGCTCGCACTGAGAGGGTTAAACTGGCGATCGCGAGCCACCTCGCGTGGACGAGACCATGGGTGAATAACACACACACACACATACACACCATCACTATCACGTTATCAGTCCTGTTTCCGCAGTGCCGCCATGCTGAAGCGGGTGGTGTACCTTACTCAAGTCCAGGCTGGGGAAGTGGGCGGCACATTGCACTCTCCTCCATTAAAATCTCTTACAAGTTGAATAATAAATTTACTCCATTGAAACCTGAGGAGGGTAAACGCAGGTAACCCGGATGTCAGAGTCGCTTCTATCTCGCGGTGAAGTATTATATAAACTCATGTCCATTATTTTATCTTACTCCTATCCATCTCACTCACTGAACTAACGCTGCTGACTACTACACGAATAAAGACATTAAAGAACTGCCGATAATTATTTATTAACCTCTTCATAAGTACACCACTGTAGTAATGATCGATACCCAATTATATATAGAAATAAGAAGGACCTGATTAGCAAGTTGAGGCACTTGGAAAAGGCATCAGCTGAGCGCCAGATTCACTAACTGACTGTCTGGCTACCTTACTGACTGACTGATAAGATCACAAAGTAGCTCCCCTTGTCAGACCACCTCCTGTTACCTCTCTCCACCTCTCTCTCATAGAGAGAGAGAGAGAGGAGAGAGAGAGAGAGAGAGAGAGAGAGAGAGAGAGAGAGAGAGAGAAGAGAGAGAGAGAGAGAGAGAGAGAGAGAGAGAGAGAGAGGAGAGAGGAGAGGAGAGAGAGAGAGAGAGAGAGAGAGAGGAGAGAGAGAGAGAGGAGAGAGAGGAGGGAGAGAGAGAGAGAGAGAGAGAGAGAGAGAGAGAGAGAGAGAGAGAGAGAGATGAGAGAGAGAGAGAGAGAGAGGAGAGAGAGCGATGGAGAAGAGAGAGAGAGAGGAGAGAGAGAGAGAGAGAGAAGAGAGAGAGGAGAGAGAGAGAGAGAGAGAGAGAGAGAGAGAGAATTTTTTTTTTTACTGGGGTACATAGCTATAGTTTCAATTAATCATGGGTTCTCTTGTCATCAGTTTAAGACCGGCTGTTGGAGTCTGAAATCCTTGAACTTAACTATCTTATATATGTGTATTTATTTTAGTCTTCTCCCTACTGTTTCAAATTTAGCTCAAAAAGAAAATCAAACATAAATACACCTGAATAATTCTATATTTAGTTTCCTTGGTGTTTTTGTTTATGGCGAGGGCGAAATTTTTTTTTCTTTTCCCCTTTCTTATTTTTCTTACAAATTGATCCTTAGTCCTTGACGTGCTTGCGTTTGCGTAAATACAAACAAGACTAGTTATTTCTGTCGCTTCTTCTTTGGGCTCTGAGGACCTTGCACGCGTCTCCCCCAACCCCTCTCTCTCTCTCGTCTCCCTGGGCAGGTGGGGAAGTTCGTGGTCATGTTTGTGGTGGAGTTGAGACATGGGACTAGGGGTGGAGAGAGGGGGTATGACGGGTGGACGAGACGCAGGGAGGGAGGGAGGGAGGGAGGGAAGGTGGGAGATCCAATCTTAATTAATCTGGCGCCCAAACACATTTAACTAACACAGAAATTTCCACGCGTGCATACAAACACATCCACCCGTCCATCCACGCATACACACAAACACATCCATCCATCCAAGGACTAGAAAACATGCATAAGTTTATTCGTAAACTCAATTCAGAGGCAGACCACAACAAGACACTCTCTCTCCTCTCCCCTTCTTTATCCCTTGACACTGCCTTCCCTTCCTTCATTGCTCTATCTCTTCTTTGCTTCATTCTACCCCTCACCCCTTCTTCGGCAGCCCCAAGCACACCATGGACCCACCTGTTTTATATGAAAACAAACGCCACTTGCCTCAACCAACAAAAACGTCGAGATAATATAAATTCTCTCGAGGCGGTCGTGTGCTTCGAGAAGCGCTTGCCTGTACGCCGCAGCCACTCAGGTGTACGTCAGTCAATACGTCAAGAATGTACGTTCGGCATTAGCTTAAGAATGTTACGATACTTGAGATGAGGAAAAGGGTTCAAGGTCTGACGGATTGATGTGGTGGAGATATACTGCAATGACTGGTCACCTTTTTTCTGCCGTCGCTTGCTTTACTTCACCTCATGCTGGGAGTGAAAATTATGAAAGTTTACGAAGGATTTTGGAATTGTAAAGTTTTCACCTCTATGATTCTTAACACAAATGTTTGTGGTGTAGTGCCACAACAAGTGATGATTTTATGGAAGTTGTCTGTTTTCTCCTTTTTTTATTTTTTATTTTGCTGCGTTTCTTTCTTTTTTAGTACGTAAACTTGTAAAGTCACTGCTCAAAGTATGAAGCAAAGTTCACATGCCTAAGTTTTCATTGTTATACTATTTGGAAACGAATGTCGAAGAACAAACTTTTACAGCAATTTTGCGAACAGTAGGTAGTAGGTACGTAGTAGTATATATGAATTTTTCAAGGATGGAGTACAGAATCCTTTCAAAGACGCGATATTTATACTGCGTGATAGATAAATCAAACAACTGAACAGGCATTGGTGTCTTGCGAACTGAATTCCAATAGATGTGCGATGAGGTAGCGATTACGGGAAGATCTGGGATGAAAAGGTGACGTTTGACTGGATCAGTGCCCATGGTTCTCAAGCTGCCAGACCACATTCCTCTCTCTATAATACCAGGTTTCCTCAATTCATCTCCCATTCTAGATTGACATCTACAATTTTGACCATTACACTTTAATAGTGTTTATCAAAATACATTATGAAATTGCAGATTTTGTGATTGATCAGATCATGATGGCCCTTATAGTTGTGTTTGTGTATTGGTATCTAATTTGATATACATACACATTATACAAGGTATATTCTTTCCAAGTTTGGAGTTCCTTGGCTAAAATTTTCCCCAGGGTAAAAATCCTCCTCTTGGATTTGCAATTTTCCCCTTGGGAGTCAAGTGCCTCCCGTTTGAGAATTACTGGACTAGACATAAAGTGTTTCTTGAGAAATGAGAAGAGCGTTAAAGGACAAAAAGAGGATGGCGAAAACACGTGTACCATTAGTCATTACTGCTACTACGCTATAGCTACCACTAACTTTGTTACAACAAATACTGCTGCTACTACAACTATTACGACTACTACAATATATGTTACAAAATTATTACGATGACACATACGTACGAGAAATAATCTATAAGGCTCCACAATTTAATACCAACTACAATTCAATATAAAAATACTGCATGGAATAAGTTGTCCTTTTGAGGAAAACTAAATACAGACACACTGTCCCTTTGCAGCACAAGGTGAGGCTACTCTACAACACCTTCCTTCAAGAACGTCTGCAGGCGAACATCAAAGGAACTCCTCTAGGAAAGCGAGTTGAACTTATATACGCCACTTCCACACTCAAGCAAAGTACTGGAGGTAAGTACTGGGAATAAGGTGAATGCTGAGGTTAAGTTAGCATTTGGGTATAAATCATGGGAATAAGGAAGGTTGAAGAGCCTTCACGGTTGAGGAAATAATTACAAGAGTGGGAGAGCAGGTGGCGCAATGGAAGAAGAGGATGTGTGTGTGTGTGTGCGTGTGTGTTAGAGAGAGAGAGAGAGAGAGAGAGAGAGAGAGAGAGAGAGAGAGAGAGAGAGAGAGAGAGAGAGAGAGAGAGAGAGAGAGAGAGAGAGAGAGAGAGAGAGAGAGAGAGAGAGATTTTCTCTCCTGCGCCGAGTAAGGCACCTGCTCGACGCTGATGGCCTCATGCGGCTGTACAAGGCCCAAGTGAGGGCCGTCATGGAGTATAGTCCTCTCACCTGGATGAGCAGTGCCCAGTGCCACCTGTCACTGCTAGACAAAGTGCAGAGACGTGCTGAGCGCCTCATACACCAACCCGCCGACCAACATCACATGGAATGTCGCCCGATGCAACAGTGGCGGCAGCAGCAGCGAAGACAACAACAACATCAGCTGCAGCTCCAACAACACCAGCAACAACAACAACAACGACTACAGCAGGAGCAGTGGCGGGATGATCCCCGCTCCCAGCTTGATAGTCTGGGGCACCGGAGGAGAGTCGGTGCCCTCACAGTGTTGCACAAGGCCCAGGTGCAACACTCTTTCCACCTTGTAGGACTTCGGGTCCCGTGGAGGAGGTCTGTGCGCGCTACGAGGACGGTAGTGTCAGGTGGTCTCCTCCTCGAGGCCCCGAGGACCCACACCGTGATGGGCCAGCGAGCCTTTACTTGGGCCACGGCGACACTGTGGAACTCCTTCACGGTTGAGGTGGATGTCGTGGCCATGAACACCCAGCAGGTGAAGGTGGCGGCCCACAGATGGTGCCACTTACATCCGCCTTAGTGACCGTAAGGCGTGATACAGTGTCATGTCATTAGTGACACACAGTGACACAGTGACATACACATAGTGACAGTGACACACAGTGACAGTGACACACATTGACACTTAGTAGACACAGTGACATACAGTGTACGTATCAATAGTGCGCCTGACAAGTGCCTGTGACGGATAGTGTCCCTCAGCCTGTAATACTGTGTACTTACTTACTACTTAGTTATTATCTTACAAGGCATAGTTTTCGAATAGATGTCCCCGGGACAGGGGACATCTTTAGCTTCTGTCACTTTATGCCTTCATCAACCTCCTTATCAATTTGTAGCCCCATGTCAACCATGATGTAAGTTGTTTAAATTGAAAAAAAAAAAAAAAAGAGAGAGGGAGAGACTAGTCCAGTCAACCTAGATGTTATGAAAGACAACGATAGCGACGCCAATAAAATTATAACGAAGGAGGAAAAAGAAGACGAAAAAGATGAAGATGAATGATGATAATGATGAAGAAAGGAAGGACATTGGAATATACGAAATAAAAGCACAACCAAAGAGATGAAAGCATTGGAGAACCAAAAAAAGAGTTGAGGAATCCGGTGCCTTTGAGAGGGTGAGGAATGGCAGAAACACGAGAGAGAGAGAGAGAGAGAGAGAGAGAGAGAGAGAGAGAGAGAGAGAGAGAGAGAGAGAGAGAGAGAGAGAGAGAGAGAGAGAGAGAGAGAGTGATCGAGGGAAAGAATAACAAAAGGAGGAGGAGTAACGAGGGAGTGAGTTAGTCATGAAATACAGTATAAGTATAAACGATAAAAGAAGCGGAGCAGCAGTGAGTAAATGAACCAAAGGAGCAGACTGTGAAGTAGAGCACATCGAGTAAGTTCTCCAGGATATGCCCGTGGGCCGTGTGGTTGGGAGGAGCCGTTGTGGTGTATAAACAATCATCAGAAATTTCAAGATGGTCCATTATCTAGCGAACTGGAGAGGCAGGAGGGAAGGGAGGTATAGAAGAGGAAGGGTATTGGAGGCAAGAGCATGAGGATAGGAGGGAAGGAGGCAGGGAGATAGTTTCAGAGGCGGTAAGGAGGAAAAGAGAGTCCAAAGTAGGAGAGAGAGAGAGAGAGGAGAGAGAGGAAGAGAGAGAGAGAGAGAGAGAGAGAGAGAGGAGAGAGAGAGAGAGAGGAGGAGGAAGAGAGAGAGAGAGAGAGGAGAGGAGGAGAGAGAAGGAGAGAGAAGGAGAGAGAGAGATGGAAGAGAGAAGAGAGAGAGAGAGAGGAGAGAGAGGGACGGGAGAGAAAGAGAGGAGAGAGAGAGGAGGGAGGGACGGAGAGGAGAGAGAGAGGAGAGAGAGAGGAGAGAGAGAGAGAGAGAGGAGAGAGAGAGAGAGAGAGGAGAGAGAGGAGAGAGAGAGAGAGAGAGAGAGAGAGAGAGAGAGAGAGAGAGAGAGAGAGAGGAGAGATGAGAGAGAGAGAGAGATAGAGAGAGAGAGAGAGAGAGAAAGAGAGAAGAGAGAGAGGAGGAGAGAAGAGGTAGAGAAAGAAGAGAGAAGAAGAGAGATAGAGAGAGAGAGAGAGAGAGAGAGAGAGAGAGAAGCATTGTTTGACTTAAGGCGAGGTAGAAAATAACTGGGAATCTAAGTTTTGCGTGGCCCTTGCTGCCTA
The DNA here is from genome assembly GCA_016584305.1 of Chionoecetes opilio. Classification (NCBI taxonomy): domain Eukaryota; kingdom Metazoa; phylum Arthropoda; class Malacostraca; order Decapoda; family Majidae; genus Chionoecetes; species Chionoecetes opilio. Next base: position 146,955 of record JACEEZ010018779.1, read on the forward strand.
TACTTATTTCCCACAACTCGAAAACCAACACCTTTCTCAACCCAGCCTATCTCAACCTCCTCAACTAACTCAACGTCACTTAACCCAGCCTAACTCATCCTGCCCTGAAGTCATCAACCTGACGATAACTACAACCAGACGAACACAACACTGTACTGCAGCTACATACCTAACAGTTTCCTTCACTCTACTTGACTAAATCCCTTCCTAATCATGCCAACCTCACCATAACCAGCCAAAACGTCAAGCCAACATATCTCAACCCAACTGATCCAATTCAATACAACTAAGCTATCAATGTATGAACTGTAGAAAAAAAAGGCTTATGATTAAATGAGTAGGTAAAAAATATAATATAGGTATACTAACTAATACATAAAATAGAAGCAGATGCAAAATAGATTCATGTATTCCATAAGAGATATAACAACTATTTATAAAATCACAGTAAGAGAAGTTCCTATTATATGAGAGAGAGAGAGAGAGAGAGAGAGAGAGAGAGAGAGAGAGAGAGAGAGAGAGAGAGAGAGAGAGAGAGAGAGAGAGAGAGAGAGAGAGAGAGAGAGAGAGATTCATTCAGATTCAATACTTTTATTCACAAATGAAGAACAGTTGTGAAAAAGACTGTTGCATAAGGAGAGAGAGTTAACCAAAGAAACAATATATATGCACAACAGACTAAAGATATAGTAGAAGCAGCAACAATAACAACAACAATACCATCAGCAGCATCGGTAAACACGAATCCAACACTTTAATCGCACGATCTGAGGTTCAACCAGAGTAACCCGAAACTACATTAACCTCTCAGATCACCTCAGCACCCTTAGACCGCCCCTGAACCTGCCTATCCCCTTGCACAGCTTCCACTCACACAATGCTTTAACTACTTACACCCCCTGAAACACCCCAATAAATGAGCCAGTATGAGAGAGAGAGAGAGGAGAGAAAGAAAAAAAAATTGAGTGTGTGTGGTTGAATGGGAAAATAAAAACGCTTCAAACAACACAATATACAACACAGCCACGTAGCTACGTGCTAACATACACGCATCGCCTCCTATCTGGACGTTCTATTTGTGGGGGTTTTCCAAGGTCTTGACCGGATGCAACAACCAACACACACACACACACATACACCACTACAAAATTAGCTAATCTACTCACCACATACATTAAGATATCATGTTATTGGTGCTAAATGAAAAGTAAAGAACTAGGATACTGAAACATAACGAAAAAATCAACCTAGTAGTGCAGCGATTCCGAACCAGAGAGAGGGAGGACGATTGCAAGCACTTTCTGACATATAGAAGTTACGAGACTAAATCTATCCAAAGTTTATTTTCGGTTGCTGTGTGAATTTTTGGGACGAGATGGTGAATAGAAAACGCAAGTCTTTCTATTGCACATGCTCATTATATTAATCTCTCTCTCTCTCTCTCTCTCTCTCTCTCTGGATACTGTAGACACCACCAATAACTCGCATGTTTCTGCACATGACTTAGTTTTCCTGGTTAGAGAGAGAGAGAGAGAGAGAGAGAGAGAGAGAGAGAGAGAGAGAGAGAGAGAGAGAGAGAGAGAGAGAGAGAGAGAGAGAGAGAGAGAGAGAGAGAGAGAGAGAGAGAGAGAGAGAGAGAGAGAGAGAGAATTCTAGACCTATACAATCACTATGCAATGGTAGAAGGGCAGGCAGTGTAGCGATAATACGAAGAGGAAAGAAAGGGTTACCTGATGAAAGGAGATGATATGGTAGGATGGAGAAAGAAGTAGTTGGAGAAGGAGGAGGAAGAGGAGGAGGAAGTGGGGAAGAAGGGGTGTTGGGAGAGTATAACAACGTAGCGAGTAAGGCACGAGTGAGGGGAGAGGGAAGGAGGGAGGGAGGGGGGAAGGGAAGTAGGAAGGATAGTAAGTTGGCGGTAAGGAAGGCACGTGCTGGAGCCATAAACTGGTTCTGGTCTTCTATCATGTGTAGGATCAAATGTCTCCCCACTCACACACTCTTCTTCCCCTTTCCTCTCACAAAGCCTCTCCTAACCCTCTCACGCACACACTTACACACACACACACACACTTTCGCTAACTGTTACCCTACGTTACCTACCTTCACAATCACTCACTCTCCTTTCTGCTCATGCACTCTCTCGCCATTCACTCAGACTCCCCTCACTCCCTTTAAGCCGCCTGCATATGCAATCTCTCCCACTCCGATTCCCACGCACCTTACCACCCACTTGTTCTCCCACACTACGGACTTACACTGACTCTATTTCCTTCCCTCCCTCTTTCCCCTTACACAGTCACTAAAAATCCCCCTTTACCTTTTCATGATGTTCCATTCCTAGCCAACCCTTTATCCCTAGGTCCTTCCCCTCCCACATCCCCCATTGCTTCTTATTGCTTGCGCCCCTTCCCTCCTTCTCCCGTCCACTCCAAACTCACCCACATAACGTAAGATTTGTTCAATCTTGCCATTCCCCCATTCTTTTTCAATCTTCCTTCCGAGCACTTTCCAATTTTACCATATACTTTTATGCTAGGAACGATGCACAGTTTTCCCTTAACAGCTTCCGTCTACCTCTTTCCTTTCCCCGTCAATAACTTCACTATTTTTGTGATCTGTTCCCCTAAAAAAAATATATATATATTTCGAAAGATTATTTATTATTTACGTATATTCAGCGCTAACACATTCTGCATCAACAGGCTACTGTGATGTATAAACTGAGGTTCACTTCACACAGCATTGCACCGAGTATGCAGCAGCATCCTTGAGTTGAGGATGGGAGGCGTGGGGTATGAGGAGCTAGTCGGTGGAGACGTGTTGCTGCTGGCGATGGTGTACAGGTAGCGGTGGAGGTGATGGGGAGGTGGTAAACGAGGCCGCGGCTGCCGCACATCCCACAGCACATTGCTTGTCTGCTGTGATCTCTTGCCACACTGGGATGTGCCGACTCATGGCGCAACAGGTGATAAAGGTGCCATTCACGGCAAGGCACATCTTCCCGACTTCTACCCTCTAGCGCCACACCATTCTCTACACACTTGCTTTCAGTTTGTCTTTACTTTTCCAGATAATTTACACAAACACTCACCCTTGGCATGCGCTTTGTTATGCTGTAAGTCACATCACTTTCATTATGCACTGCGAGTACTTCGCAAAACGCGACTGACAAGTATTATTGGTTCGAGAACATTGAAATGAGTCAGTGTTTCAAGGTCACTCACAACCCCTCGCCCATCACCACCCTGGCGGACGAGGCGGCGTGGCCAGAATAGCCCTCACTCAGCGGGGCTGGCCTGGGGGTCTTGGGCAGGTTTTCCGAGGGGTAGTGTGTGAGCTATGAGGGTTGAGAGGAGTCTGGCCTCGCCCCGGGAACTAAGAGACCAGCGAGGGGGCAACACTCACCACTGACCGAGATGCCAGCACCCTACATATACTTTTCAAATAGTTTCGTTGTGATTTTCTATATAACTACAACCCCATAGGATTCAGTGCACCGACAGCCACCCCTCGTTGCACGTTAGGTATAAGCCTTGAAGTGTTAGAGTGGTGTTTGTGTTCGTATACATTCTGGCTCACCTACTCGCCACAACTGTCCGGTTTATCGTTCACAGCAGCAACACAATGATAATGATGCCAGAGTTCCGGAAGTTTGCGCGTGCTCCCTCCTGCCCTAGTGCGTTCTAGCAGGCGAGGTTTTCTGTGATCCAATCAATACCCCTCACTTGCTCACTTCCACAAAACGGGAAGCCTCGGCACTAGATGAGGTGTTTTAGAAACACATTATAGTGCATATCTAAAGCCCACTCCGAGTGCCCCGTCAACTCCCCTTGCCCTCCTACGCTTGCCGGAACAAAATTCTGGACGGGCTAGAAACAATGTTTTTTTTTTTTTTTTACTTTCCTCTCGCACTTAGTGCAGTTTCTTGTCTGTGATGGTAATTTTACGAAAAATTGCTCGACATTTCAAGCCAAGGCAGTCCACATATGTGAAGGCAGTAGTATCTTTATCGGTCTCACAGATTCCATTGTTTTCATATCAATAAACCAATAATCTTAGATTTGTTGTTTGCATGAAGTTGACAGCAATAAACATTTACTTAATCACTCACATCTGCCGCAATTCTAAACTCCCGAAGTAGCAATGGTGTTTTCTATCACCTGTAAGGTGACACAACTTATAAATAAGGAACCTGAGAAGCCAAGGTAACAGCGTCCGTACTTCATAAAACATTAGCAAATCAATCGAAGATGGAGGAGCATAAACGATTATTTCCTCCTGAATGCAAGATTAGCCGCTATACACATGCCTTCTGACACTACTGACAGCTTATTCTTATTGGACAGTCATAGGAGCCTCATGTGCACTATCAATCTACTGTACTACACAAGCTTTTCATGAGATTGCCTTGTGATATATTTTTTTATACATATACAAACAAACATTTTGACAGTGTAGCGTAAACATTACCAAACAATTTTCATATATAATTTCCTACAAATTTATATTCATCTGGTCCCGCCTCTGTCACCACTGTAGCAGAAATAATTTATCAAGAATAATATGAATTTCGAGTAACTTCTTTGTTGTTATTCATCACGAAGGTCGAACCCTGAACCATCTAACATCCTCTCTTAACTACCAGTCTAAGGTAGGATCACGGCAAGCTCAACTTTCGAGTCACTGAACGTCAACTACACCGGAAAATACAATCGTCAAAATGTTGGGAGCTGTAATACAGGCAATTAAAAGTGTCAGTTTTTCTTCCTGTGCAAGTATGGCGGTGGGGTTGATGGGTCTAGAAGAGAAGGAAGAGGTATCGTTGAAGCCAGTGGTGTGGGGTGAGGAACCGAGAGTGGAGGAAGTGGGGTTGAAGTATGAAGCGATGGTGGTGGGTGAGGTGGAAGAAGTGGAAGAAATAGTAAATGTGGGAGAGTTAATGTCGGAGGAGAGTGGAAGAGGAGGAGGAGGAGAGTGAAGAGGAGGAGGAGGAGAATGAAGAGGAGGAGGAGGAGAATGAAGAGGAGAATGAAGAGGAGGAGGAGAATGAAGAGGAGGAGGAGGAGAATGAAGAGGAGGAGGAGGAGGAATGAAGAGGAGGAGGAGGAGAATGAAGAGGAGGAGGAGGAGAATGAAGAGGAGAGAAGAGAGGAGGGGGAGAAAGAAGAGGAGGAGGAGGAATGAAGAGGAGGAGGAGAATGAAGAGGAGGAGGAGGAGAATGAAGAGGAGGAGGAGGAGAATGAAGAGGAGGAGAGGAGAATGAAGAGGAGGAGGAGAATGAAGAGGAGGAGGAGGAGAATGAAGAGGAGGAGGAGGAGAAAGAAGAGGAGGAGAATGAAGAGGAGAAAGAAGAGGAAGAAGAGGAGGAGAATGATGAGGAGAAAAAATAGGAAGAGAAAGAAGAGGAGGAAGAGGAAGAGGAGGAGAATGAAGAGGAGCAGGAGGAGAATGAAGAGGAGGAGAATGAAGAGGAGGAGGAGGAGAATGAAGAGGAGGAGGAGGAGAATGAAGAGGAGGAGGAGGAGAATGAAGAGGAGGAGAATGAAGAGGAGGAGGAGGAGAATGAAGAGGAGGAGGAGGAGAATGAAGAGGAGGAGGAGGAGAATGAAGAGGAGGAGGAGGAGAATGAAGAGGAGGAGGAGGAGGATGAAGAGGAGGAGAATGAGAGAGGAGGAGAATGAAGAGGAGGAGGGGAAATGAAGAGGAGGAGGAGAATGAAGAGGAGGAGGAGGAGAATGAAGAGGAGGAGGAGAATGAAGAGGAGGAGGAGGAGAATGAAGAGGAGGAGGAGGAGAATGAAGAGGAGGAAGAAGAGGAGGATGGAGGAGGAGGCGTTGCAGTCATGGAGGTATAATAAGTCATATTATAGCTCCATGGTTGCAGTGCCCTTAACTAGGCCTAAACACACCCTCACAACTGTCCCTCGTTCCTCACTGTCAGCAGTTTAACAGTAGCGGCAAATGGCAATACTATTTCCCTGTTCCTGGAAGACGAGGCGCAGTCTGCAACCCGTTATTATAAGATTACCATGTCAGGTGTTGTTACGAAGGAAAGGGAGGAGGCACGAGGAGGACAGTTGAGAGGTGGTTGCTGGAGGGAAGGAGGAAAAATAAGAAGGAAAAGGAAGAGACGGATATTGATGTTTTAATTTTGTGATTGGTGATTTGTGATGTGATTGTGATTTAATTATAGTCATTACGTAGAGAGAAAAGCGAATGGTGAGATTGTTATGTAACTGTATACCTACCACTACTTGGCAAGGCGGTGGGAGGTGTATTCCGTGCACCCAGTATCACTTTCCTTCCTTCCTATTGCAAGTGCGACTCATCCTCAGAGTTCCGGGAAGCTGGCACAGGGAAATAAGATGCCGGAACCTGCTTTTATGACACATAGACTCTCGTACCTCAATAAACGAACATGTCGTGAAGTGAACCTTAAGTGGTGTTTCGAGGCTGTAAGCATTGCAGCACCCTATTCTTCGGTGGGAAAAAAGAAAAAAAACATTGACCTTATAGCCTTGTTTGCAGTAACCTATGTGTAGGTTGGTTGCATGTCTAATACTTGTCTCCCTTACGGTCGAATCATTTCCAACTGTATACAGTAGTGGTCATAAATTTGATCAAGCCAACTATTTTCGAAGTTAGTATACACACACACACACACACACACACACACACACACACACACACACACACACACACACACACACACACACACACACACGCGGGGATTTTTCACTGACAAATTCGGGCGGTTATTGTCTCCCTTGAGCAAGGGGATGGGGTTGTGTGGTGTGTGAGGTCCCTGCATTGCCCTAAGATCGGTAATAATGAGCGTGGCTCGCGTGGACAAGATCATGGGTGAATAACACACACACACAGTTACACACACACAGGTACGTACAGTACGTATGTGCCTGCGTGGTCAAGTGGATAAGGGCGCCCAGGCCTTTCTGTGGTCTGACGATCTATCCCCGGCTCCGCTCGCTCCCAGGAATTTTTCACTGACAAATGTGGGCGGTTACTGTCCCCCTTGAGCAAGGGGTGGGGTGTTTGTGGCGTGAGAGGCCCCAGCATTACCCAAAGATCGATCACTACGAGCTTCAAGGTCTTTCCGGGAGGGTAAAACTGGCGATCGCGAGTCCAGGTCACATGGACAAGACCGTGGGTGAATATACATACACGCACACATACACACACACATACATATATATTCATACGAGGAGGCTGTAGCAGAGTGGTTAGCGTCTTCGAGTGGCGTTCTCGGTGACCCGATTTCGATCCCCGATGAGAACCAAAATTCACTTAATCTTTCTGCAACGTAGAAGAACACCCACATGCTGCCCATTAACTCTACCTTCGATTGCCAGTGCATCGGAGGACACAGGGGGCGGCAAGAGCCTCTATAATCACAGGCGTTACTACACAAATTCTGCCTGCGCCACCACGGGCGAGGGCACATCACATAACCATTCCAGCCCTCGAGTGAACCTTCAGGGTCTACCATCACAGCCCTGGAGGTCACTCACTGCCTACAGGCGATAGGCACGAATGTAAAAAAGAAGAAAAAACCCAACTAAAAACACACATGCATACCTTCATGTTATGTACACGGATACTAAAGCGTCTAAATGATGAAACTGTATATTTTCTGATAAGAAAAATAACTTTCGCGAGTCTTTATACATATAAGTATTTTTATTTATATTTAGATTACAGTAATGGTTAAAACAGTATCAATATGATAAATACTTTTCTCTCAGCAGTTTATCGCGAGAGAATTTGTTGGTGCATAAACCTGGAAAGCGACTTATTAGAGTTTTGAGTTGCGAATTCAAAGTCACATCCACTTCATGCCTCACGTCCGGAAGGGGGTCGGATCACCTTTGCACTGTGGCGAGAAGGGGCGGCGTGAGAATGCAGGTGCCAGGGAGGGCAAGCGATGAACGAACAAGATAAGTCTTACCTCTTTGGAAATATTCCCTTAAGCAGACAAAAATTAACTCTAGTTTCGTATACGTGAAAACTTCCAAACAGTTAAAAGAAACTTAAATTTTGAGACAGTATAGTATTACTCGACCAAGACCAAAGCAAAGATCCGGAAGTTGAGCACGACTGATTCAAATTCCATTGAGTTAAATATTTAGTTTTGAGATGTGAAGCTGTCCCAGACTTGATCCTCATTAAGGTCATCCAAACTTCGATCCATTATATGTTTCCATGGCCACGACACGCCACTCTGTATGGCTGACTTTAGAGGGGAGCGGGACAGAGGATGTGGAGGCAGGTTGGGCTAGGCGGCGAGCGCTGTGGGTGCCTCGACTGTGCAGGCGGAAGCGCTGGATAAACAAACAAGGTTCTCTGTTTGCCCATAGCTGAGACGCCGCCGCCGCCGCTGTAACATTCCTTTACTGCAGCCTCGATCTTGAATCCCAGGGTGCTTCGTATGAACGGGAGGCCCCTGCCGCCATGCACATGCAGGATCTAACGACCAATTACATCCTTAAGGAGGCGGTGGCCGAGTGGTTACCGCCTGGAAGTGGTGGGCTCAAGGACCCGAGTTCGAGTCCCGCAGGGCGCAAGTCCTTCCTGTTAGTGGTGAGCTCCGCGTCACGAGTTTGAGTCCCGCCGGGACAAGATCTTTCCTCCATCGACACTCGTCTCCATCGAGTGGCCGAAGTTTACCCACATGTCGCCCATCAACCCTACCTTTGACGGCGAGTCCATCGGAGGACACCAGCGGGCAGCATGAGCCTCTACTGTCTACAAGGCGTCACTAAAAAATAAAAATCCAGTCTGCGCTACCACGAGCGAGGGCCAACAATCATGGCCCTCATATGGACCCATAGAGGCTTATCCCTCATGGAAGTAGCCTACAAGCGACATAGGCATAAACATAGAAAACAAGTTTCGTTTCTTGCTGCTCTGAATATGTGGTGAGTCCCATGACCTGTGTATGTAAAGGCCGTGTCACACGGACACTTTTTCCGGCATCTTTTGTTATTTTGCTGCCATTTGATGCCTGATACGGGAATCTCTTGGTAGCAAACGCGGAGTCGCACATGATCGTCCTCTCCACCAGTACTGGCATTTTTGTTTACATATTAGAGCAGCCGATGCCACGCAAGACTTCGTACGAACTACACATTTCAGTGAAATAAAGAAAAATAACCAATTTTGGATGGTCAAGAGATGCTGTAGCATCTCTATGTTTTAATTTTCTTTACATCTTGGCCTATAAAGCCAGTAGGCAGTGACCTCCAGGGGTGAAATGGTAAGCCCTGGAGGTTCACTCGAGGACAGTGATGCACTCGCAATCGAAGGTATACAGTTAATGGGCAGCATGTGGGTGTTCTTATAGGCCACTCGACGGGGCAGAAAATTTTTTTAAGTGAATTTTGGTTCTCATCGGGGATTGAACACGGGTTACCGAGAACGCCACTCGGAGACGCTAACCACTCTGCTACCGCCTTCCGTTGTGATATGTTTAACATATAACATGTGATCTGTTTAGGGAAAATAAGTGGGACATCAAGGACCCAACCAAAAACCCTTGCTTGTGGGATGTTCACGTATCCACGCCAGCCACGCTCGCTACCTTCCAACCAGTTTTTTTCTATTTACTGTATTTTCTAATTTTAATATTTTTTTTCACGTTGGAGCCTATAGTGCCAGTAGGCTTTTTATCTTCCTTCCTTAGGTATTTATCTTCCTTCCTTGCGGGGTGTGATGGTTGGCCCTCGCCCGTGGTTACACAGGCTGGCTTTTTAAAGTGACACCTGTGATGATTGGAGGCTCATGCTGCCCCCTGATGCCCTCCGCCGCACTCACAGTCGAAGGTGAGGTTGATGGGCAGCATGTGTGTATCTTCGGCAACTCGACGATGGATGAAATGGTTACTCCTGGCGAGACTTGAACTCGGGACCTTGTGCTCACCACTACTGGTTCTAATCATCCGGCCACCGCGTTACAGATTGCCGAAAGAGTTGCCCCCTGCTAGATTCGAACTCGCGATCTCGAGCTCACCACACCCAGACGCTAACCACTCGGCCACCGCCTCTCTAAAGTGTGCAGGTGTGCAGGCAGCAATCCCTCTTTGTTAAGAGAGAGAAAAAAATGAAAAAGTTTTTTGTCATAAGTCTTCCGTAACCCCCCCCCCCCCCCCCAAAAAAAAAATACGGGGAAAAAACAAGTTGTCGAAAAAAACCGCCAAAAAATGTTCTGCCTTCCATCACTGTTCCAAAAAGTACAAATGCATTTTCTGCATAGATATTTAACAGAAACAAACACAATTGAATATTTTACCTCCATCCTTTCCATATCTCATATAAAAGAAAACGAAGGACTTTTGGAGAGAAGGCACTGATGTGAGAAGCACAATCTAAGTCTGCCTCTCAACGGAATCTTCCAAACGTAATTCGTCACCTAGAAGACAGATAAATATTTATGTAGGTTTTCAACACACCGTTATCAAAGTATATTTTCCACAGGGTAAGTGACTTCACGCCTTCAGAATGTGTCGCCATAAAGAAAACTTACTGAA
>JACEEZ010018779.1:160000-170000 GCA_016584305.1 Chionoecetes opilio
TCTCTCTCTCTCTCTCTCTCTCTCTCTCTCTCTCTCTCTCTCTCTTATTTTTTTTCCCTCTCTTTCATTAAATGCTTTATGATATATGGCATAACGAGTATACATGTGGAGAGAGAGAGAGAGAGAGAGAGAGAGAGAGAGAGAGAGAGAGAGAGAGAGAGAGAGAGAGAGAGAGAGAGAGAGAGAGAGAGAGAGAGAGAGAGAGAGGTGGGGTACCCTGCTAATTATATGGGTAAGCCAATATACCACATACGTGCCCATAAAACCATCGTCTTCCTCACCTTCCTTCCTTCCCTCCCAACCTTCTTCCCTCACTCTCACCTTCCCTCTCTCCCGGTGTCGTGTGAGCAGGAGTCTGTTTACGAGGTGCAGTCCGCCTTTGTTTACTAACAAAAGAAAATGGGAACTGCGCACGCGTTGAGGGGAATATTTACTAATATTGACTTGTTGATCAACAAAGGCATGTCCAGGCGCCCTCCGACAACAAACCCGTCTTTATTTATCAACAAAAGGGGGGGGGGGAGGCCACAAAGTGGAACACTCGCCGACGTCGGCGAGAATTCCTATCGGCGACAGTTATAGGTAGGGTTTTGAGCATATATGATATACTAGCCGCAAAGCCGCCGTCCGGGCGGACTTTTTGGCTAGCTCCTGCGGAGGGCTATTGGTGGGCCTTCGGCCCACCAAACACAGACTCTCCAGATAGCCCCTTCTAACTTTCCTGAAATCATGGATGTACATTCACTCACCCATTACCCATCACCACACACCCATTCACTCACCCATTACCCATCACCCCCCACCTATTCACTCACCCATCACCCATCACCCCCCACCCATTCACTCACCCATCACCCCACACCCATTACCCATCACCCCGCCCATTCACTCACCCATTACCCATCACCCTACATCAAGGTTTCCTCAATTCTCGCAACTCACTTTTTATTTTCACAATTCTCGCTAATAGGCTACTAAAAATAAAAATAAAATAAAAGTGATCAGATCATCCCATAAGTGGGCTTTAAATGTTTCCCTGGTCGACCCGGTTCCAAAACTGTGCCATATGATGGGATTCCGCCACGGGGGGCGGCACCTATCGCGAACACACACACACACACACACACACACACACACACACACACACACACACACACACACTTTCGCTTATATTATTATAGATGAGGCATTCAATTTCGTACAGAAATGTCCTGTGAGCAGGAGATGGGGCCTTAACCACCCGTGTTCAAGAATGCAATCTGCCCCACACAGGTATCATATTCATCTGATACACATCAAAATAGTATTTTCTTTTTAATTAACAAGATGCTGTATTCCGTAAATTTACTCATGATTCACTGCAAACAGGCTATATAATGGTCCTTCACATCAGTAATACAAACGCAGAGCGCATTATTCGATTCATGAATGTTTTTCCTATGAAAGAATAAAAACAGTGTACCCTCCCTACTTTAGCGGGCATTCAGTATTAGTAAATATTCCCCTCAACGCGTGCGCAGTTCCCGTTTTCTTCCGGCGGCTTTATTGATCAACACGTCTTTGTTAGTAAATGGACTGCACCTCGTACACAGACTGCTGCTCACGTGACCAGCAGTCTGTTTATGAGGTGCAGTCCGCTTTGTTTACTAACAAGCCTAACGGGCATAACATGACTTGTTGATGAACAAATGCATGCCCAGGCGTCCTACGACAACGAATCCGTCTTTGTTTACCAACAAAAGGGGGAATGGGGGGGGGGGGGGGGGGTGCACGAACTGCACATGCCCGGAGGCGAAAGTTTATTAATAAAGACTTGTTATCAGCAAAAGCATTCGCAGGCGTCCTCCGACAACATGGCTGGAGATTTACAGGAAAGATTAGCCAAATATAGGGATGAAATAGGTCCTTTACATCAATTTACTAAAAAATATTCGCCTCCGCGCATGCGCAGTTCGCGTTTTCTTTTGTTAGTAAACAAAGGCGGACTGCACCTCATAAACAGACTGCTGGTCACACGACACCGGCCTTCTACCTTCCCTCGTCGCAGCAGTAGTACATATAATCATTTAGGGTGGAGGGAGGGGAAAAAATTATGTAAATAAGAACAAAATGATTCGGAAATTCTTATGGGTGTATGTGAAATGGGTTTATGAACTTGTCGCTCCCATGGAGTGTTAAAATAATGGATATAAAGGAAAGAAAAATATATAGGAAATAAATACCAACCAGAAGTGACAAAAATAGAAGAATCACTAATATCTTAGACGGTAGCATCTACATGAAGCTGTACAGCACTATATCATAAAATTACAAGAATCGTTAAAGTGTGAATGAAAATATAATTGGCAAAGGAGTATGTAAATTGATCCCATACTCCACGTCTGGTACTAAAACAAAAAATATATATTTAAAAAACAGAGAATTGAATAATAGAGAAATATATCAATAAGAAAAAATAACGAGGTGTCTCCAATCGTTTATTTTTCCTAAACAAGCAGCGTAGCAAGAGATGTTATAGAGGTCGAAATTGGCAACGATGCTCGTATTCCTACCTCTGACTGTTGCTCATGGGGACGACAGGATCATGATCAAAGCTGGGCAGTATTGAAATACATTTGTATTTAGATATGTATTTAAATACATTTGTGTATTTAGAACTGTATTTATAAATACATTGGTTTTCACGTATTTAAATACCGTATTTAAATACTTTAATGAGTATTTAAATACATTGTATTTAAATACTCATAATATAAAAAATGTAATACTTTTTTATTAGTTGATTTGGCCATAAACCCGCCCAACTATCTGGCAACCCTGATGGTACATTGAACCAGTGTTTCCACTTTCAAGGAAATTTCCTTATTTTAAGGAAATTTACCCCTGAGAAGGAAATTTCTAAAGAAACACAAAATCTAAGCAAATCCTAAGGAAATCCAGTTTTTTTCGGACATTTCTAAAGATATGTAGATTAAGTTAAAATAGCCAGGTCAGCTGAAAATACACATTTTATTTGCCTTTGACAAAATGTCCATACATTAATTGTTAGTTATGTTACTCATTATGCAATTATATAATGAGTATGTATAATACTTCACTGGATGTAGTACATAGTAAGTCCTAAGTTCTTTTGTTTTTGTTTTGTTATAAAAAGGGAAACATAAAACAAGAAAGTATCCTTTATCATTCATTTATCAAGCATTTTATATTGTTAATCATGAATTACTGAATACATGCTAAAATTTGTTTGGATCGCCCGGCCATCCTACGACGCCACTCCCGGGGATCACCACGCGCGAGTCCCCATGCAGGCTCCTTTCCCATACTAAGCAACTCCCGACAGGAAGCACCAACTTGTCTCAGCCACGAGATTTGTGGACACCCCCTTGGCCTCCTCCATGCCGGATTGTCTCTTACAGATACAACCCGATGGGAAGGATCGGTTTCAGGGTAGCGTGCCACATGCCCATATAGCCGAAGTTGGCGCTGATGGACTATGCAGAAAATAGGCCTCGATTCAGTCTCACGGTGCAATCGCTGATTTGACACGTAATCATCTCAGTGATACTCCATGATTCTGCGAAGACACTTATTACCAAAGGCATCGATTCGCCTCTTCAAGTCGCTATTTAGTGTCTATGTCTCACAACCATAGAGTAAGACAAGGATCACAAGCGACTTGAAGATCCGGATCTTTGTTCTCCTGCACAGGTACTGACAACGCCAAATACTCGTGCTGAGCGAATCCATAACACCGTGGGCTATGCCAATCCGTCGTAAGTCTTCTTGACGTGACCCGCCGTCATTATGGGCTGTGCAACTAAGGTATGTAAAACTTTCCAAAATCTCAAGGTCCTCACCGCACGGATGAACAGACGGTACTGTTTCATCTAGTAAGCCTCCAAACACCTGGACCTTGGTCTTGAGCCAGGAGACCTCAAGTCCCAAAGGCTTTGCCTCCTCGTGCAGCGCTTCGAGAGCCATCACCAGGACCTCCAGCGACTCAGCAAAGATTACTGCATCATCGGCAAAAACAAGATCAGTGATCTTGGTGTTGCCGAGGGATGCTCCACAATCACTTTGATCGACAACTTTGCCCAGTACCCAGTCCATACAAGTGTTGAAAAGTGATGGGGCAAGGACGCACCCTTGCCTCACTCCTGTATAACAGGAAAGAAGCTGGATACAACTCCCCCACACTTCACAGCACTCTCAGTCCCAGAGTACAGACCAGTCATCAAACCAATAGTCCTTGCAGGAATCCCGCGAAGTCGCAGAAGATCCCAGAGTGACTCACGATGCACTGAGTCAAACGCCTTCTTGAGATCAACATAGGCTGCAAGCATCCCCTGTCGAAACTTACGTCGGCGTTCCACCAGGACACGAAGCGCTAGGATACGGTCTGTTGTTGACTTACCAGGCGTGAACCCAGACTGCTGAGGTCTCTGATTGTTCAGCAGATGACTGCGGATCCGTATCAGCAATAGATGGACAAGCACCTTACCTGGCACGCTGAGCAGTGTAATGCCGCGGTAATTGTTGCAGTCCTGACGGTCCCCTTTCCCTTTCCAGATAGGGACGACCAGCCCCCTTTTCCAGTCAGGAGGAATGGTACCTGATTGCCACACGGTAGTAAGGACAGCATGCAACCCGCGGATCATGGCCTCATCCCCACCTTTGAGGAGCTCCGCACTGATATTACAGACACCAGCTGCCTTTTCCACCCTCAACTTTGCTATAGTCTCTCTGACTTCGTCAAGAGAGGGTACGGTTTCGTCAATGGGAGGATCGACATCCACTGCCCGTAATCCAGTGGTGTGAAGGTGTTCAATTGGAGGGTCCACCGTGAACAACTGCACAAAGTACTCAGCCCAACGAGCACACTATATCACACTATAGTTATGTATATAATACCGTAGAATTAGGTATAAAATAAGATAAAATATAAATATTGGGATATAATACATTTATAATCTCAGTGGTATTAACTATTACCACTATTAATCCGAACGATAAAGTAAAATATAGGTTGTCGGGAAAATTTATTGCCCGCTAGCTACACGTCATCAAGCGACGTGTTTACAGCCCCACCAAGCGGTCAGGAGAGTAGTAACACTCCCGATTCCCACCAGATAAGGTGTCGCCACCTTTGACCTTGTACCGTGTGTATATGAATAACGGGCCTTTATCATATGGCCACCTTACCGTGATACAAGTGGCGTACCTTGTTGACCTAACGCTTTGACCTCACCCTTCGTACCATGTGGTAACCTCCTCGACTGAGTCACGGGGCGGGCCAGGGGATTATCGGTCCGCTTCCTCCCCCCCTTACCCTACCTCCAGCAGGTCGACCACGCCTCACCCAACCGTCGTCACCCCAGTGCCCTGCCCCTCGTTCTCAGGCACCGACCTCAGCGCCCACAACCACTTACTCTCCTCCTACTTTTGCCTCTCCTACTCTTTGCTTAGATCAGGCACCGACGGTCAGTGTGGCTTTAGATAACTGCAGTATTCTTATCGCTTCACAGGTATAGTGGCTAGCGCACCTAACAACGAATCTGTGGGCACTGGTTCGAGTCCGGGCCAGGGCAAGTGGGCGACCAGCCAACACAGCTGTTCTTTCTCTCTTTCGGGTTTGATATTTTGGTACCTGGGAAAACCTGGGGAAGGTAACTGTGGTAACCCGGATGTCACACAAGCCCTGTGTCTCGGGGTAACGGGTTCTCACCCACTACAGGCTCAAGGGCTAATGCGACGGAGATGAGCACCGAGGCAACGCACAGCATAGCGTATGCCCCCATTTTACCTTTTATTAGTATTCTATCTTCACACACGGCTGTAATGCTGCCTGTTCGCTTGAGCTCTGTGCCCGACGGGACAGATACCCTCATCATTTCTGAATCTATGAGAGTCCGTGGTGTGCAACTCGAGTCTGGCATTGCTCATGTACGCGAAAGTGGTCATACTTTAATTTTGGTGCATAATATTTCTCACGGCAGACAATGATATATTTGCATACCTTTTGTCATGATTTGATTTGCATGACTCTATTAACTTGTGGTATATGCATCACTTTTGCCTACCTTTCTCTGCCTTTATTGCATGTGTGGCTAATTTATTCTCCACTTAATAGCGTTGTTGCCCTGCCCTACTTATGAGAGTTTATGCATAATCGTAAACTTTTTCCGCACTTTATTATATTTTTTTGGCTAGTGCAAGGTTCCTTTCACGATTTGCTACCCTTATTCCAATGGTTACTTGCAGTATTGCAAATATGTATCTATTCTAGGTGTATTTAAATAATTTTTTGTGTTGCCATTCAATTATTTTTCCCTTACGGCTCCTTATTTTCATGGCTCTCTTCCCTTATTAATGTTTTGAGAGGATGCAGACTATAGGTGACTTGAGTATGTACGTATGCTAACCGGCAATTATGTACCTTAAACCATTATGATGTGCATGCTCCTTCTTGCCTCTGTAACCATGTGGGCACGGTTTTTCAAAGAGGGGCGTATGTATTGGTGACCATATGTACGATATACTTGGCAACCAAAATCCCTTGCTCTTTGGTTGTGGATTGACGGAATCAGGTCACGACACCATTCTCGACAGTCCAGCTCAGGGTGTTGCCAGACACAGACGCCTAGCGTCTATGCGGCACCCAATCAACCTTTTTCCATTGTATCTATCTCTCTTTTTCTCTCTTTTTTTTTTTCTCTCTCTCTCTCTCTCTCTCTCTCTCTCTCTCTCTCTCTCTCTCTCTCTCTCTCTCTCTCTCTCTCTCTCGCTCTTTACATATATATATATATATATATATATATATACTTCAACTGTGTATTCTGTACCCCACACACTTCTCTCCCTTTCACTGCTAAGCGCGTCTGTAGACGTTCTCTAGGTATGTTGCTAAGAACGTCTCTAGACGATTTTAATGACGGCTCTTTATGAGAGGCAAAGTGACCGTGTGAAATCAGCCCCTCCTGGGTCATGTTGGAGCACGGTTGTCGACGTTGCTCTCTCTAAAAATCCCCGTCCACACTGTGCTTCGTGACCACTGATCTATATAACATGGATCGCGGATCTGGGCTAGCTGTGGCCGAGATACTGAAGTCAGCCACCAGCCACCAGCTGCCATCTTGCCAATACCAAAACAAATACATGGGCCGGCCCAGGCAGTGGCTGGGTGTTGGCTGCTGGCATGTGATAGCCTATATTACCACCTACTACTACTATTAACACCTACTACTACTACTACTATTACCACCTACTACTACTATTACCACCTACAACTACTATTAACACCTACTACTACTACTACTAAACTTCCAACCTAGTGCATCGTCGAACCTTCCAAGTCATTTATTTACGGTGATACACAGACAACAGGTGTGTTGCGAGGCCGTACAGGTGTGTAGTGACAGGTGTCTTGCGAGGCCGTACAGATGTGTAGTGAAAGGTGTGTTGCGAGGCCGTACAGGTGTGTAGTGACAGGTGTGTTGCGAGGCCGTACAGGTGTGTAGTGACAGGTGTGTTGCGAGGCCGTACAGGTGTGTAGTGACAGGTGTCTTGCGAGGCCGTACAGGTGTGTAGTGACAGGTGTGTTGCGAGGCCGTACAGGTGTGTAGTGACAGGTGTGTTGCGAGGCCGTACAGGTGTGTAGTGACAGGTGTGGTGTATGTGGTAAAGCGAGAGAGGCTAAGAGTGCGGTGTTAGCCCCCGAGTGTGTGTGTGTCTGACCTAAAGAGCGAACGCGCAGTTCTCGTCCACTATAACGGCGTCAGCCCCATACCGCTGCGGCCACGGGTACGGCGCGGGCCAGTGGTCCATAGAAGCTACTCTCGGGGATTACAGGAAGTTTAAATGAATCAAAAACCTTTGGCCTAATCAAAAAACCTTTCTTAATTAGGTATATTGAATTGAAAATAGTTAGTTTCGTACACTGATTTTGAGTATTTTCGTACATACCTGGTGTCGTTTCGTAACTCTAGTAGTAAAGTTCAACTCTGAGCTGAGTGTACGAAACGACTATGGTTTCATATAGGCTACGAAACAACTTTTGGTAATAATGGACGAGAGTTTCGCGTTCGTTTTCAGAGACACCAACTATTTTTTCTTGGCCTACAATAGGTGCTTGTTGCAATGGAGATAGTTTTATTTTGCGCAACCCCCCCCCCAAAAAAAAAAAAAAAAAAAATAATGAAACCTAACCTAACCTTATAGGTTTTAATGAAACCTAACCTAACCTTATAGGTTTTAATGAAACCTAACCTAACCTTATGGGTTTTAATGAAACCTAACCTAGCTAACCTTAAAGGTTTTAATGAAACCTAACCTAACCTTATAGGTTTTAATGAAACCTAACCTAACCTTAAAGGTTTTAATGAAACCTAACCTAACCTTATAGGTTGTAATGAAACCTAACCTAACTTTAACCACAAAGTATACTTTTTTTTTCTTTTCTTTTTCTCGCAAAATAAAGCTATCTCCATTAGAACAAGCACCGCTTATTAGGAAGCGCTATGATCATTTGTATCATAACCGCACTCAGGTCTGTATGCATTTTGCTCATCAAAACACAGATCACCGTGTAATACTTTCGTTGAGCAGCTCAGTGAAATCTGCTCAGTGAGCAGAAAAGTGCCCGTGTAATACCGGCTTTAGTGTCACCTCTCTTAGTGTCACCTCTGCTTCCGTTCCCCACTAATTGTTAATAAGTATAAAAAAATATACTTATATCTATATCTACCTATATAAAAAAAAGTATACCATATCCACCTATATTTTTTTAAACTAGTAGGTGGATGACTGGAGTGGGTAGATGGATTAAGAGTGGATGGGCTGGGTGGGGAGTGGGTGTGTGTGTGTGTGTGGTGTGTGTGTGTGTGTGTGGGTGTGGGTGTCTGGGTGTGTGTGGGTGTGAGTGTGTGTGGGTGTGGGTGTGGGTGGGTGTGTGTGGTGGGTGGTGTGGGTGTGGGTGTGTGTGTGGGTGGGTGTGTGTGGTGTGTGTGTGTGTGGTGGGTGCGTGTGTGTGTGTGTGGTGTGTGTGTGTGTGGTGGGTGCGTGTGTGTGTGTGTGTGGTGTTACTCACAGGTGGAAAGATTTGCCACTTCCAGGTCCTGGTCTGTTTGTACAGGACATAGCAGCACAGCTTGGCATGACGAGGCGATAAGCACAACCAGACAGCAACGCGAGCCGCAGAAACTAGGCTTTGTTTTGGTATTGGCAAGATGGCGGACAGTTGGAACCAGTGCTGAGCCAGGCTTCCGCGATCCATGTTATATAGATCAGTGCTCGTGACGCGCGCTCTGTTAGTAGCGCTGTTGAAAATCGAGCTTTTCAACACAACCATGCGTCGTGCTGAGGTATTCCGACCGGCCCGATTGCATGGACATGCTGAGCTCCCTCAGTGCTGCACTTGGCTCCATTGAGGGAGGACGTCGCTCGCCGCGCTCCATAATGTATATCACTACATGGTATTATCAAACTACCCGATGAATGAGATGATATTTAGGAAGACTGAACATACCATCATCTTCACGAGACATTAATGCGTGTCATGAATATAAATAAATTACAGTAAACTATACCAAGAATAAGATAATAAGACCAAAGCGAAATAGTGCATAAACATTTTCTCCTCTCTCACCTATTTTTATTCAACTCCTTGTTATTCCTGTAATTTCGCTTGCATTGAATTTTTATTCACTGTCTCGGAAGCAGCACACTTTTCCGATTTTGATGATATATGATACGTCTCAATGCAATAATATTTAGGTGGTCAAAAATTGCAATGAACATCATCAAACTTGTGACGGAGTGTCGCCTCCCCGCCATGGCGGTGAGGCATAGTCTGGACTCCCCGCCATGGCGGTGAGGCATAGTCTGGACACTCGGGTGGGCATTCAACACATCCACCTGCCTCGTGTATCTCTGCATGAGGCACAGTGTGGACGGGGCTTTAACCAGAGAGCTTCACAGAGAGGTGTCACTCGGGCCGCGC
>JACEEZ010018779.1:175000-180000 GCA_016584305.1 Chionoecetes opilio
TTGGGAAAACCCCCAACGGGTTTTTTAAAAAAATTTTTTTTTCCCCCCCAAAAAAACCCCCTTTTTAAAAATTTTTTAAAAAAAGGGGAAAAAAAATTTTTGGGGGGAAATTTTTTAAGGGTTTTAAAAAAAATGGGGGGGCCAAAAAAATTTTTTTTTTTAAAAAAAAAATTGGCCCCCCTTTTTTCCAAAAAGGGGAAACCCCCCCGGGGGGGGTTCCCCAAAAAAAAATAATTTTAAAATTTTTGGGGGAAAATTTTTGGGAAAAATTTTTTTTTTGGGGGGGGCCCCCCCCCCCCAAAAAGTAAAAATTTTTTTTTTTTGGGTTTGGTTTTTTTTTTTGGGGGAAAAAGGGGGGGCCCCTTTTAAAAATTTTAACCCCAAAAAAAAGGGGGGGAAAAAAGGGGGGGAAAGGGGAAAAGGGGGGGGGGGGGGAAAAAAGAGGGGAAGGAAAGGAAGGGGAGAGAGAGAGAGAGAGAGAGAGACGAGAGAAGAGAGAGAGAGAGAGAGAGAGAGAGCAGGGAAAGGAAGGAGAGAGAGTATCTGAGTGAATCTGCGCGCGGGGAGAGCGCTGCCTTTTGCTACGTCATCAATAACATTCGTAACCCTGTTGGAAGGAAGAACATTTTTATCGCGCGCTTTTTACAAAAGTCGTGTTTTTACGGAAATAAGGCCTGGAAATCAATTATTTTTGGTGGATTAGGTGTTTTGAATGGTGCATTCAACATAAGTAGGCAAAAAAAAAAAGGGTCTGGACGATTACTTTAAGGGCTTGTTCTACGCAAAACTTATTCTACGCATCCGGCTTGTTCTACGCAAAAAATTTGTTTCACAGACCCCCATTGATTTTGACAGCACTACTTGCATGTCAAATTTCAGCTCAATCCGACAATATTTAGGAGTAGTTATACACTTTTTGGCTTAAACTTGGTTCCACGGGTCTTATGGTAAGAATCAGCTCGCTTCGCTCGCTGCCAATAATGTGTATATATATATATCAAGTATAGGTGTCCAGCCTCTGGCCCCTTTGCTTTTGGCTCAGTTCTTGCGGCTGGAACGTGGCAGCGAGCCACGTTCCAGCCAATTAACTCATGACGTGAATTATTCATTAAGGGCTTGTTCTACGCAAAAAGTTTGTTGCACAGACCCCCATTGATTTTGACAGCAGTACTGGCATGTCAAATTTCAGTTAAATCAGACAATAAGTAGGAGTAGTTTACTCTAATTACTCATTAAGGGCTTGTTTTACGCAAAAAGTTTCTTGCGACGACCCCCATTGATTTTGACAGCACTACTTGCATGTCAAATTTCAGCTCAGTCCGACAATATTTAGGAGTAGTTATACACTTTTTGGCGGAAACTTGGTTCTACGGGTCTTATGGTAAGCGCGCGCTGCCAATCAAGTATAGGCGTCCAGCCTCTGGCCCCTTTGCTTTTGGCTCAGTTCTTGCGGCTGGAACGTGGCAGCGAGCCACGTTCCAGCCAATTAACTCATGACTTGAATTATTCATTAAAGGCTTGTTCTACGCAAACAGTTTGTTTCACAGACCCCCATTGATTTTGACAGCACTACTTGCATGTCGAATTTCAGCTCAATCCGACAATAATTAGGAGTAGTTTACGCTTTTACTCATTAAGGGCTTGTTTTACGCAAAAAGTTTCTTGCGACGACCCCCATTGATTTTGACAGCACTACTTGCATGTCAAATTTCAGCTCAGTCCGACAATATTTAGGAGTAGTTATTAACTTTTTGGCGGAAACTTGGTTCCACGGGTCCTATGGTAAGCGGCAGCGAGCGAAGCGAGCTGCCAATCAAGTATAGGCGTCCAGTAAGGGTGGTCCAAGAAGAGGGGGTACAATTTCAAAGTGCACTGGTTCTTTCTCCACACCGCTGCTTTTTTTTGTGTTGCATTCCTCTCCTTGTGTGCAAAATTTCATCGCGATACAATGATATTTAGAGGTCATCCCATTATCTCGCTTTCTATCATAGGATTTAACCCGGAAAATATCACATACCCGAATTGGAGCACTTCCCGACATCACAGACCCAAATGGTGTTGATTTCTGAATTCTCCGGGATTGATAACCCCATAGGACCACATTTTATCAACTAAAAACACTGATATACAGCTGTCTGAATGCGGGAATTTCATTATTGGTTTTCACAGTAAATTTTAGGGGTAGGCCATACCTTGGTTAGGGTACTTCTAGTAGAGATAAAGCAAAATGGTTTGCATTTTTGAGCTCAGAAGGGTCGATTTACACATAGAAGTGGTTTCATCGACACTGATTTATTGACAAATTCACAAAATATTGCCAAAAAAATCGTTTTTCTATAGGAAAATAGAGAAATTGAAATTTTCTGTCATATTTTGCACGGTTTTAGTAAATAAATGAAATATGAAAGCATTTCTATGTGTAAATCGACCCTTCTGAGTTCAAAAATGCAAACCATTTTGTTCTATCTCTATTAGAAGTACCCTAACCAAGGTATGGCCTACCCCTAATTTACGGTATGAAAACCAAATAATGAAAATCAGCATTCAGACAACTGTATATCAGTTTTTAGTTGATAAAATGTGTCTAAACCCCGGAGAATTCAGAAATCAACACCATTTGGGTCTGTGATGTCGGGAAGTGCTCCAATTCGGGTATGTGATATTTTCCGGGTTAATAAATCCTATGATAGAAAGCGAGATGATGGGTCGACCTCTAAATTAAGTTTTATCGCCATGAAATTTTATAAGCTTGTAACCTATGGGTAATGGACAAAAAATAACCTTGTGGAGGAATAAAAGTAGAAAAATATTTTTGGTGGACCACCCCAGCGTCCAGCCTCTGGCCCCTTTGCTTTTGGCTCAGTTCTTGCGGCTGGAACGTGGCAGCGAGCCACGTTCCAGCCAATTAACTCATTACGTGAATTACTCATTAAGGGCTTGTTTTACGCAAACTATTTGTTTCACAGACCCCCATTGATTTTGACAGCACTACTTGCATGTCGAATTTCAGCTCAATCCGACAATAATTAGGAGTAGTTTACGCTAAAGTGGTGGTGGAGTCGTAGTTTGTGGCGGGGCGTCTATAGTTGCCGTTCTCTCTCTCTCTCTCTCTCTCTCTCTCTCTCCTCTCTCTCTCTCTCTCTCTCTCCTCTCTCTCTCTCTCTCGTTCTTTCTCATGTATATAATAATTATGTGAACAAGAAAAAAAATAGTAAAACATTCAACAATACGTTGAGAGAGAGAGAGAGAGAGAGAGAGAGAGAGAGAGAGAGAGAGAGAGAGAGAGAGAGAGAGAGAGAGAGAGAGAGAGAGAGAGAGAGAGAGAGAGAGAGAGAGAGATAATATCTAAGGTAAAAAAATAACACAAGATAAAATCACAATAAACTATACACTCAAAATGACATGCAGGACTGAAGTAGAAAAAAAAAATACAGCGTTCCGAAAATTCATTAAGTAATCCTTGTGTACTCTTATGTGGCCTCTCGAGTAATTAAGCGAGGCCTATTTCCTCTCTTTGTTCCAAAGAGGAGAAGGAGAAGGAAGAGAAAGAGTAGGAGCGGCCGCTAGTTTGTTCTTCAGGTGAACGGGGAACACGACCTGAGACCCTTGATGTGGGTCACGTGCCAATTTACCTAATCAGATTTCCAATACTACGCTGGTGCCGCCTTACCTTATTGAGAGAGAGAGAGAGAGAGAGAGAGAGAGAGAGAGAGAGAGAGAGAGAGAGAGAGAGAGAGAGAGAGAGAGAGAGAGAGAGAGAGAGAGAGAGAGACGAGAGAGAGAGAGAGAGAGAGAGAGAGAGAGAGAGAAGAGAAGAGAGAGAGAGAGAGAGATGCAGAAGTTGTCTCTTTAATTGTATTACATGACATTTGCCCGAAAAAAGGTTTGAAGCAGTTGTTGTTGTTCCTGTGGTGATAGTGATGGTAGTAGTGGTGGTGATTGACGTTATATTTGTTGTTGTGACTGTTGTTGATGTATTGTTGCGGTAAGTGGTGATGGTTTGCTCTTTCCTTACAGTTATGATGAATATGTGATATTTGTTACTAAATTTTCTAAACACTCCATTTAAGCATATACGACGTTGTAAAGCGATATATATATATATATATCTATAATAATATAAGCGAAAGTGTGTCTGTCTGTCTGTCTGTCTGTCTGTCTGTGTGTGTGTGTGGTATAGGTTCCGCCCCCCGTGGCGCAAACACCTCATATGGCACATTTTTGGAATCAGGTTGACCAGGGGAAGGTCATAAGCCCACTTATGAGATGATCCGATCATCTTTTTTTTTTTTTTTTTTTTTAGCAGCCTATGAGCGAGAATTGTGAAAAAAAGTGGGTTGCGAGAATTGAGGAAACCTTGATGTAGGGTGATGGGTAATGGGTGAGTGAATGGGTGGGGTGATGGGTAATGGGTGTGGGGTGATGGGTAATGGGTGAGTGAATGGGTGGGGGGTGATGGGTAATGGGTGAGTGAATGGGTGGGGGGTGATGGTAATGGGTGAGTGAATGGGTGTGTGGTGATGGGTAATGGGTGAGTGAATGGGTGGGGGGTGATGGGTAATGGGTGAGTGAATGGGTGGGGGGTGATGGTTAATGGGTGAGTGAATGGGTGTGTGGTGATGGGTAATGGGTGAGTGAATGGGTGGGGGGTGATGGGTAATGGGTGAGTGAATGGGTGGGGGGAATACATACATTTCTACATCCATGATTTCAGGAAAGTTAGAAGGGGCTATCTGGAGAGTCCATGTTTGGTGGGCCGAAGGCCCACCAAACACAGGTGGTGGGCCAAAGGCCCACCAATAGCCCTCCGCAGGAGCTAGCCAAAAAGTCCGCCCGGAGGGCGGCTTTGCGGCTAGTATATATATTAATATATATATATTAAAATATATATATATATATATATATATATATATATATATATATATATATATATATATATACACTAGCCGCAAAGCCGCCCTCCAGGCGGACTTTTTGGCTAGCTCCTGCGGAGGGCTATT
>JACEEZ010018779.1:185000-230000 GCA_016584305.1 Chionoecetes opilio
CTTGTACGGGGAGCGGAGCGGGTGGTATCCTTATGGTGTGACGTCACGGGCGATCCACCAGGCCTTATCATCACGGTGGCCACGCTTATACTCAGCCGTCCACACACAACATTTACGGGTAACTTGCTCATTTTGTGGCAGATATTGTGCATTACTTTGATTATATATTATATTTGTAGAGAGAGAGAGAGAGAGAGAGAGAGAGAGAGAGAGAGAGAGAGAGAGAGAGAGAGAGAGAGAGAGAGAGAGAGGAAGGAGTCATGCAGTCTGGACTTGTGATCAGTGTCCAGTGATCAGTCATACTCTGCATTTCACCATGGCAACATATACAGAAGCGCTTGACTTTGAAGGGGAAGGTTTTTTCACTACAGGTATAACGGCGAAGTTTGTAACACTGTAACACTGTAGGTTTCCGCATAAGTGCTAGAACAAAAGAAGATTTCCAGCATTGGAAGAAATTATATACGGACAGAACAAACACCTGCTTCCATTGGCGGCTCGTGGCATAAGGCTGCAGAGCTGCAGCACCCCCAGACACTCACTGCCAGGTGTATGATGCCTTTAGAGACACAGCAGAATTGATACACTACTAAAAAATATATCATAAAAAAAATTATTATATGTTATTTAATTATTTTCAATACGTTACTAAGTGAATTTTCATTAATTGGTTTATTAATTTCATTTAATAATTTCATTAATTTCATTGGTTTTCTAGCTTGCCAATGTTTTTAATATTACTGCTTAAAGCTAATATACATATGTAGAGATGAAAGAGTTATACAAATACTGTAGGCCTACGTGTTAATTTCACATACACACCCATGATTACAAGAAATATAATAAAAGAAAAATAAGTATATATATAAGATCTTAACTTACTATCCATGCGCACTGCATACTGTTGCTCTTGCACCATCATACAAACTCTTAACTGAAGTCAGTAATTTCTTTTCAACTGCATAAATAACTATTTTTCTAAACAAATGAAATATTTTAGTAAATACTACAGCAGCTTGCAAAATTATATTCCGTAAACATCAAATGAGCTTTTACCATATATACCATATATTTTCATGTAGATCAATTATTTACATGAACAATATGCAGGTTTACGTACTTTCTGGCTGGCAAATGTTTTAATTACTGTTTGAAAATCCATTTCACGAAGGATATCACTTTCAATGCTCATTATAGCCAACCATGAGAAACGATTCTGACTCATTGATGTTGTTAGTCTGTTCTTTATTAGTTTTATCTTTGAAAATGATCTTTCACCACTACAGTTGGTCACCATTAATACTAAGTAGATTCTCAACAGTATTTCAACATTGCGAAAAGTTGCCTGCAAGCCACTATCAAGTAGACTTTTGTAGAAGTAGAGTTCTTTTGGCCATGGGATACTTTAATTGTACTCTTTTATGTGCAGTTTTACAAATGCAGCAAAATGAACTAGTTCATCTTCGAGACTGGACTCTAGGTCATTTTTATAAAAACTCACAAGACTAGCTGCAGCTGAACTGATCTCGTCAGCATTCATATCTTCCAGGCGACTGAGGAATCCAAAACGCTCACATATACAATATCATAAACGGCTATTCTGTCATTCAGAGATTGGACAAACTGATCAATAACTGGAATGAAGCTGTTTGTACGAAACTTTGCCTTCGGACTCATCTGGACA
Source organism: Chionoecetes opilio (assembly GCA_016584305.1). Classification (NCBI taxonomy): domain Eukaryota; kingdom Metazoa; phylum Arthropoda; class Malacostraca; order Decapoda; family Majidae; genus Chionoecetes; species Chionoecetes opilio. The sequence goes on from JACEEZ010018779.1 coordinate 186,685, forward strand.
TCCTCTACGTACTTTACCATAAATCCAGTGGACTAAGACACACATTTCGCACACGATGGCGAACCTCACCATACTATTTTGTTCCAGACAGTCTGGTTCCAGCTGCTTCATATTCATCATATTTTTCTCTCTTTGCTTCAATAAATGTTTCCAGAGACTTGAGTGCCTTTACTGCAATACTGAGAACCATGTTAGGATCTTGTAGAATGTGGTTTGTTGCATTGAATCTTTCTAAAATTTCATTCCAAAATGAAGCATAAATTGCTATTTTTAATTTATCCATCTTTTCATATAGTAGATTACTAGCTTCATTTCGAACCACAGCCTTGTTTTCCTCATCAGTCATAATGTCATCAAGAGCCTTTCTTATCTCTCTTTAGCCATGCACTATGGCCTTTGTTGCATCAGCTCTGCAAGACCAACGAGTTTCCCTTAGTCGCTTGGGAACATACAACTGCTTATCCGTGTTTGTTAATATTTCTTTGAGAGCAGCATAGCGTGCCGTGGATGTTGTGAAAAACACATACAGTTGCTGAACGAAATCAAAGTATGTAGTGAATAGCTGCAGAACATGTATTAGCGGCTGACTTTCCAACTAAATTTAGGGAATGCCCACAACATGGCACAAACTCTGCTAATGATTTTTTTCCTTTGATAAGTGCTTGCATTCCTTTGTACTTTCCGCTCATATATGCAGCATTATCATAGGACTGCCCCTGCAATCTTTGATGTCAGTTTTGTGGTCCTCTAAAAACTCAAACAGGGTATTGGCCATATCGGCACCAGTGAAACCTCGATTGTCCATGAATGTCAGGAACCTTTCCCTTGGCAATGTGTCTTCCATATAGCGTATGACCAAAGTTAGTTGATCAATGTAAGCCTCATCTGGGGTTGTGTCAAGAGAAATTGAATAATATTTTGATTTCTTGATTCTTGCTGTCATTTCCTTCAACATAAGTTCACACATTATTCCAATTATTTCTTCACAAATTGTAGATGAGAGATAATTGGTGTGACCTCGTCCTTTATTTGCATGCAGTTTGATGTGAGCTGCAAGAAATGGATCATACTCTGATAGGAGTTCCAGTGTGCCAAGATAGTTTCCATTTGTTTGAGAACCAATCACTTCATCTGTGCCTCGGAATGCTAATCCATGTTCAGCAATAAATTTGATTGTACTTACAATGCGCATAAGGAGTTTACATCAATAGTCATGCAGTTCAGCTGTTAGCTTTAATAATTCTTGATCAACCCTGCCATGTTCCTTCCCTCGTTTTGCCAAAGTGATGATCGATTCTAGATGGCACTTGATCTTTCGTGATCAGCTATCCTTTCATTGCCATGCTTCCAATCACAAAGTTCAACAGTGGCTAATTTGCCCTGTTCAGACCCTGAAGCGACAAGTTTACAGGGGTAACAATAAACTTAACCAGTCGTTGGAGAGAAACAGAGCCTGGAACGATTACCTATCTCAATATTCAGCATTTTCCTCTGGAACAAACTCTGTGAGCATGTTCGTGTATAGTGAATACTCCAGAACAGTGAGCGGATTTTCCATCTGGTGGCCGTTCTGGAACTTCATCCAAATAAATGTATAGCGGGTTTCATTAGATTATTTTTCTTACACGTTTTCACTTGGTGTTTTGAAATCGCAATATTTTTCTCATAGCTACGGTTTACATACAATTCATATATAAGCGGTATTTAAAAAACGATGAAGCCCCCTGAAAACTACAATCTTCTCCAAGGAAATAATCATTATATAATACTTATTGTTTGATTTAAGTCCAGTATAATAAATGGAATACAATTAAATGGTAAAAATTTCTAGATCGTGCTTGCATTCCAAATTATAAAATAGTTGTAAAATTCGCTGCCGGGTGCTGTACGAGATTTTCCTGGCAGCTGACCAACAACATAACAACATAAACAAACTTTTAAGTTTCATCAATCTCAACGGTAGACCAAACACTTGATACGTTCTCAACCCTAGGCAAACATCAAGACCACTACCCTTCTAAATAATGGAACCACAAGCCTCTACGATCTGGTGTTTGTTTATAATGCACCCTACCGTCGTACGTTTAGCAGTGTACCAGAAAGAAATGTTGCATGGCAAAATAATCCATATCTATCACTATTGATTGCAAAAAATTGAAGTCCTGTCACCATTATTTGGTTCGTTTACCTTCTCAATTTACCTTCTGCCTCAATTTACCTTCTGAAAGCAATATTTACCCATACACCCGACTTGATGCATTCCTCTAAATCATTGGATAGTGTGTTGTAGGGCATATGGTCGAATACATATATTTTGCTAACAATCCTCATAATAACGCCATGAATAATGTAAAACCCTTATATTTCCTTTTGCGATAACCTATGTTGACCATGTCAACACTTAATTGTAGCTGGTTTGGTAGGGAATAATGGCAAATAAGACTAGCTAGCCTGACACCCTTGACCCTACGTTCTAGGGCTGACGGGAGGTTCCCAGACGGCCACCAGATGGAAAATCCGCTCACTGTTCTGGAGTATTCCATTCTTTCCTTTCACCTGTTCTAGGGGTTTTGAAGCCTTATCCAGTAACTGCTCATCACAATGTTGTAGTTCTGCTAATCCCTTCTTCGCCCAAAAGACTATAATTTCTTCAGTACTCAGGCCATAAACCAATATCATTCTCTAAGCCTCGCTTTTTCGTCCTGACTTCTTCCTTAACGTGGAAACGCTGCGTCGCTGCTGCATTCGAATAACACAAAATTTAAGTAACAAATTGTGTGTGATGAAATTTATAACTGTATATATCGGATTTTTCGCTTATTATATACGATATATAATAAAACACAATTTCGGGATATATTTCTGTAGTAGTTTGTTTTTCATGATACATCTACTATTTATAAATTTAAACCGTGGAGGCTCCTTTTTGTGGGGCTACAGCCCCTGTAGCCCCCCTTTAATCTGGCCCTGGTCCTTCACCAAAAACTCATCTGCCATCATGTTGTTCGCCACATTGGAAAGAAGAAGACGTTTACTGGGTATGTACATGTTACAAAGTTTTACATAAATATATACAGGATGATGAATATTGATGCTTAATTTTTATCTTTCTAGTTCAATTAAATATATTCAAAAAGTGAACAATATATGGAAAACTTGCTCTTATTTGTATCATGCATACGCAGCTGTTTGCTATTAGTTAAAATCCTTATGTGTTCATTATAGGAAATTGTGAATAGTTTGTGCAGTGTTGTCTATTATAAGTTAACCCGTTAGAGGTTACTCACGTCAAAGGACGTGCTACCATAGGGTACACATATAAGTTACTCACGTCCCATGACATCACGTTCAAATATAACATTTCTCCTGTCACTAGGCTGCTTTATATGGGCATAATATTTTTCCTCCGAGTGTCTGACATTCCCCCCTAGAAGCGGTTGTGCTTGACTCAGAAACCCTACACGTTTGTAGGGTCTTTGGTTTGACTCGTCTGAGTCGTCTTACAGCCTCTCCGTGATTCAATTATGTCAATGTTCTATTGAACGTCATGGGGAGCAGACGTCGAGAAAATTTTTAAATCCCAGCGCGGGCGCGCCAGTCTGGGCCCTCCCCCACTGTTGCCAGACGTTCTCCTCCCCCCCCCCCACCCTCTTGATGCACATTATTTACACATAGTCATTATTTTCACACGTACTAATATATATATATCATCTGAATGAACTCATTTTTCCACACAGAATCATATATATGAAATAAACACATGCAGTGTTATTGTCACATATATATATGTATATATATATGTATAATATATATATATATATATATATATATATATTATTAATGATATGTATATATATATATATATATATATATATATAATATATATATATAATATATAATATATATATAAATATATATATATATATATATAATATATATATAATATATATATATATATATATATATATTATATATATATATATATATGATATATATATTATAATATACATATATATGTATATATATTTATATATATATTATATATATATATTATATATATATATATATATATATATATATATTATATATATATATATTTATATATATATATATATATATATATATATATATATATATATATATATATATATATATATATATATATATATATATATATATATATATATATATATATATATATATTATTTTTCTTTTCAGGTGCAAGGCATACAATACAACTCAGCTGATAATATTCATGGCCGAAAATATTTGACAGCTATAAGAAGAAGAGACTGGTGGACGTTGCCCTTGGTAGGCGACGGGTCAAATGCGTCAAGATGGGTACACTGCTTCTTGAAATATTACCTTCTTTAAGCAATAGCAGGTACATAGTCCAGAGTCAATCTACGTTATCTGTACAGTACGAGGTAAATATTAGAACTGAATTTTGTGAGTGCACCATAGGGGAAAATGGCTCTGTGTGCAAGCACAAAATTGCCTGTGCTGAATATAGCATGACAGTTCTCCCACAAGTATTCGCCTCCACTCCTGCAAACAGGCGATGGCTCGCAACCGTGGCTGTTGGTGAAGGCAATGTTCCAGAAGAAAGTTTCTTCCAAGGTTTGTTGGAACAAGGAAACGACGAAGAGGCTGAGGGTGAATATAGGCAAGAAAATCAAAGTATTATACAGCCTAAACCTGCTGTAGATGATGATAGTGATGGTGATGATCTACAGCAGGCTCCAGATATAAGCGGATTTATGGCTGCTTTGGACAAAGCAGTAAATACTCACGGTAACAGCGATACTGAGGCTGCCCTAGATAAAGCAACAAGACGCATCATGAATGTAAAAAATGCAAACCAGCTAAACACTTGTTTACACAATATAGGTGGTAGCATTTCAAGCAAGGATAGATAGAGGAAGAGGGAAAATTCCTTGCCAACCAACTTCCATTGCCAGAAGAGGACCAGGACAACCAAGGGGAGCAACACCTCTTGGTAAGGGACAGCGGCCAGACAACATGCCGAAACCTAAAGCAAAGCGACCAAGAAATTTGTCGCATAATATTCTGCACAACGTGGCCAATGCAATATCTCATGGCAGTGGCCATTAGAGAAACTTGTCTGGTTTAATATGATTATACGTAGTAGGATGTTCTTGTCACTTAGTGTGTCCAATAAATTGAGTATATATCTTGTTTCGTGATATAAGTCACATTTTTATCTGTCCTAGTATGTTACATAGGTCCCATTATGTCAGTTTAACAGCAGGTTGGAAAAGACTACTTTAACGTAATGACTTATTGTAACGCATGTAAATATATATTTTTTTATAGACTACTTTTATGAGCCAAGTGTTTGTCTTCCCTTCTAACATTCATCCATCAGTACTACTACTGCTCATGTTCCGTCATATAAGTCACATTCTTCTCACTGCCTTTGCTTCCTTTCTTTCTCTCTCTCTCTCTCTCTCTCTCTCTCTCTCTCTCTCTCTCTCTCTCTCTCTCTCTCTCTCTCTCTCTCTCTCTCTCTCTCTCTCTCTCTCTCTCTCTCCATGTCTTCTACGTATTCGGAATATAAAAAATATCATTCAACAAAATAATTATTTAGCATTTATGCGGAGACGAACAGTGTCATCCTTCACCGTTATACTTGTAGTGAAAAAACCTTCCTCCTCAAAATGTAGCACTTCCCTATATGTTGCCATGGTGAAATGCAGAGTATAACAGTGATCCCTTTCGACTCTGAGTCTAGATTGAGGCCACACTCCCAGATCATTCTCCATCATTCATCTTATACTGTTTCCACCCTTTCCCCCCCTCTCTCTCTCTCTCTCTCTCTCTCTCTCTCTCTCTCTCTCTCTCTCTCTCTCTCTCTCTCTCTCTCTCTCTGCCCACAAAATGAGCAAGTTACTCGTAAATGTTGTGTGTGGACGGCTGAGTATAAGTCCCTCCCACACCCCTGCTCTCACCGCGCGCTGATTGGTTCTAATTTCCCCTAGTGCCGAACAGCAATAGACTTCGGCAATATGTGTCCCGCCTCCCGGGATGGTGGCTTCGGCCAACACTAAACACTAAGGAAGAAAATTGAAACTGTCTAGATATGGAGAATACGAGTGCAGCTCAGGCCCTGTAAAACACAACTAGATGAATACAACTAGATGAATACACACACACACACACACACACACACACACACACACACACACACACACACACACACACACACCACACACACATACACACAATATTTAATATTAAAACTGGGTGTGTTTCCATAAACATGATATATATTCTAATGTACAAATATAATTTTGTACTATTCTTATCTTTTGCTTTAGGTTTGCAACAACTTACTGATGAGTGATAAATATTAACATTTTGATATAAGTCATGGTATCAAATCAATAGTGAGAAAAGCTAGATTATGATTTTCAAAGTCAATATAAAGATGAAAACTTCGGAAAAATCCTCCTAGATGGTGCAAACCTTGAAGTGATTAACTCGTACAAATACCTTGGACACTGGATTAGCAGTGAAATGCGTGACCACCTTGACATAATAAGAACATAAGGAAGGTAAGAGGCCGGGATACTTACATGTGGTAGTTCCTGATACTTACATGACCATAGCTAGACAGATATATGCACATATTTAATACATTGATACGTAGATTTCATGTGTACAGCTAATGTCAAAATGGAATTGTTTAAAACTTAACTGTACAGCTATGAACACTCCCCACCTTTGGTAGAGCACTAGTAATACTGCTATGAAGAATCTATACATTGCAGACAACCATGCTTTCAGGTATTTGCATAAATTACCTGGCTGGTGCAGTGCAAGTGAGATGTTTGCTTGCGAACCTGAAACTTGCTTGCTTGCTTGAAGCATTGGTGTAATATATCATATTTAATCCTCATGGATAACTTAGCCAGTATGATCTCAAAATCTGTGCAATGGCAATTATACTTCTTTATATAGCAACAAGACTGCCCAGATTTAAAGTTTAAGTCTTAGTTTAATTTTGTATCTTTGATTCATACTGCATTGTAATTTTCAGTAATGTATAGAGGTGGACCGGATGTCGATTTTTCAATATTTGCGGATGCGGATCCGGATATTTTTAGCCTTCAAGAGTTTAAGCCCCATATAATTTAAATATAAAGATGCTAAGAGATGATTATAAATATATAATCACACTTTGCAAGCACTGTGAGCACTGATTTCCTTTTCTTTTTTCTTTTAGATTTAGGCCCATAACGCCTGTAGGCATTGACCTCCAGGGCTCAGGTGGTAGGCCCTAGTAATTCGTCTGCTCAAACAAATTCAAAAATATTTCCTTTTTAACCTGTTGCACATTATTTCGATTCTCTCTCTCTCTCTCTCTCTCTCTCTCTCTCTCTCTCTCTCTCTCTCTCTCTCTCTCTCTCTCTCTCTACCCAACCGACATGTATAGTGTTAGTTATTCAAGTTATCCGCATAACATCCGCATCCATGAATGCGGATGTTAAAAATTATGCAGATTCGGATATGCGGTCCACCTTTAGTAATGTATATGGATTTTGTGTCTGGAATACTAAAGATTTATCATTATTATCATCATTATAAAAGAAATTCATTATAAAAAGCGAACGAAATATCCTAAAGTAGTTCCTAGCCTACATAACTTTTAAGGAAAAGGCTCCATGGATTTTCCTTAATCCTCGTCTATCTTAGATTTCATACTAACTTACATGGCAAATAAGAGTGAACTTGAACACCTAGTTCACCTTAAATAGAATCAGTTATCAGGTAGTTAGTGCTGAGATGATAGAATGTGTAATAGAAGACTAGACAAATATATGGAATGAATGAAAAATGGATGTAGGCAATGTATACGCATTATAATTATATGAACTAACACGTGTAAGTCTATGTACCAGCCTCTTCTAGCTTCCTTATGTTCTTATGTTCTAGTGTCTGACAACACAACAGCAAAATATACCTGACAGAAAACAGATGAATGATAAGGTGTCCAGTTTAATCGACTGATTTTGTTTATCCACAATTTCCCTCTTTTAGTGCTTGAGGGAAATATGTAAAATTCGAAACCCTTCTCAGACCTATTGTGAAATCCGACAACACAGCAGCACGGTATTACACTGATTGTAAGCAGCAAAAATAGGAATGAGAAGCTCCGCAGGTCTAGGTGAGCGGAGATGCCCGGGAAGCAGGATGGCGCTCGGTAGCCTTTACCATAGGGGCTACCAATGGCACAAATCAGATGGTATATATATCCAAGAACTCTAGTCTTACCTACAGATGTGAGCTCTAAGATCTTTCAATCAATCATTGGGGGCATACATCGGGGGGCGCGTCGCCTTGTCCACCCTACGACGCCACTCCCGGGGGTCACCACGCGCGAGTCCCCATGCAGGCTCCCTTCCCATACCAAGCAACTCTCGACAGGAAACAACAACTTGCCCCACCCACGAGCCTTGTGGGCGCCCCCTTGCACTCCTCCACGCCAGATTGTCGCTTACAGATACAAGCCGGTGGGATGGATCGGTTTCAGGGTAGTGTGCCACATGCCCATTTAGCCGAAGTTGGCGCTGACGGACTATGCAGGTAATAGGCCTCGATTTAATCTCACGGTGCAATCGCCGATTTAACACGTAATCATTCCAGCGATACCCCACGATTCTGCAAAGACACTTGTTACCAAAGGCATCGATTCGCCTCTTCAAGTCTCTATATAGTGTCCATGTCTCACATCCATAATGTAAGACAGGGATCACAAGCGACTTATAAATTCGGATCTTTGTCCTTCTGCACAAATATCGACAACGCCAAATACTCGTGCTGAGCGAATCCATAACAAAGTCGGCTATGTCAATCCGTCGTAAGACTTCTTGACGTGGCCCGCCGTTATTCTGGACTATGCTACCAAGGTATGTAAAACTTTTCAATATCTCAATGTCCTCGCCGCACGCATGAACAGACTGTACTGTTGTACTGTAAGATGCCGTAGCTAGTCTTGTATGGCAACCCTCCTTCCTCGTCCCGCATATAATGAGAGGTAACGTGACCTTCGCTCTCACTCAACTTAGTCACTCGGAGGTCACAGTTCAAACAAGTTTTTTCTCTGGGTTGCCTGTCGGCGCCCAGATGGGCCCTATGCCAGTCTGGCAGCATCTCTCCTCTGTATATACTATGTGAATACAATTACCTCCAGTTTACAAATCTACAGCTGAGTATCCATACCCCATACATTAGACCTGTTCAGAAAACAATTTTTTCCTATTTTTATACCCTCCTGCACGGCTTCCAATGCTTTTTGACCTGAAAAAGTCGAAAATTACAACCATTATAAGCCAAAATGTCAGGAACCTTTGCCTCATGAAGCATGAAGTTCTATTCTATACAAGTTTTCTGAAACGCCAGTTTCGGAGCATTTTGATGTTTGTTTTCGCCTATTTTTTCACCAATAAATGGGCATAAGCAGGTTAAAGCAAGTAATTAGATGCTGACTGAAACATCAAAATGCATAGAAACATTTATGGAAATATTACATGTGATATTTACAGACAAATTTTCAAAAAAATTAAACTAAATATAATTTATTTCCCTCTAGTCACAAATTCACAATGGTTTTAGCATGACATCTAATGGTCTGTTATGTTTGTTGCAGATCTGTTGAAACCTGCTAACAAATCCAGAGATACTTCACAAGATAACTTCACTATGGCAGTAAGCAAGGAGCTCCGAGGACGCAAAGTTGACATCTCAGAACCTCCACCTGCAGTCCAGAGACAAGCGTCACGCCGACCTGCTACTAGATCTGTTACAGAAACCTTCCTGATCGGCTACCCATCATCCAGCATCAGTGGCTCCCAGTTACCCACCAACAGACAGGCCTTCCAGTACTTCCTCCATCTCCAGAGTTTGCCAGAGAATACAGGGAATCCTAAGCATCAAGACCTCGCCAATGAAACAGTGGAGGCTATCATCCCATTCTGGCAGATGGCTAGGATCAAGACCATGACCAAGTACAATGCAGCGCAGCATTTCATGACACTTCACAAAAAGCACAGAGATCTAGCAAGGAATAAAGGTAGAACAGGTGACCCTGGAGGGAAAAGGAGTGCCTTTGTCCTGGAATTAGATAGCCTGTTCGACATAGGAGCTTCAGATGCCATCCAGGAAATAGAGAGAAACCGACTGCTATCAAGGGAGAAGAAGGACAAGGACATCAGGTTCTACCAGGATCAGAAGACAGAGAGAAAGGCCCCATGTCTGGTCATGACAAGATATTTGAGTCACGGTCCCAGCAGCAAGCAGAGAGGGCTGCAAGACTGCAGCAGAGAGAGGAACAAGATATGAATTTGTCACAAAATTTCTACAATTTTTCAGCTGCCACACAGCGAAGGACTGCTGCTGATGTGTCTACCTGGGCTGACCCAACCGACAGTGAAGGGAATGCAGAGGACATGGATTACCAACAACCTCGTCCTGGATGTTCACATCACCAAGACACTGTGACTCTCACATTTCCCAGGAGGGTCATGGAGTGTGTTGACATCTGCAGTACCGCTGATCGTCTGGGATTGTTGACAATCAAGTGACAGCCTTAGTCTCTGCTACATTGAAGGCTGGTGGAGCTGACCTGGACAAGTTTGTCATCTCAACCTCAACAACGAGACGGAACAGGATGCTGACAAGGTACCACATCAGCCAGGAGTACATGGCAGCATTAGCGAGGACCCTCCCAAGTATGCTGCTCTCCACTGGGATGGCAAGATGCTGAGAGATGTCCTGGGAAGTGATCCTGGGACCACGTCAGAGACTCTGGCTGTGCTTGTCTCAGGACCACCTGCATATCCTGAAGGCAAGCTACTGGGAGTACCAGTGATAGACAGCTCAACAGGAACGGCTCAGGCAGAGGCATCCATGGATTTGCTGGAGGCATGGGGGCTTACTGGAGTGATCACTGCCCTTGTGTTTGACACAACGGCCAGCAACAGTGGAGTACATCGGGGAGCTGCCAAGCTTCTGGAGCAACAGCTTGACAAGAAGGTGTTCTACCTGGCCTGCAGACACCACATTCTAGAAGTGCTGGTGGTGCTGTATGGGAGAATCGTTTGGCAAGGTCAAGACCCAGAGAATCCTTGGTTCAAGCACTTCAAGGACGTTTGGACAGATCTTACCACAGACACCCCTACAACCCTGTCCATCAGACAAAAATGGTTGAATAAAAAGAAGAGTGCAAGGAAATACTACAGGAAATCCTGAGGTCGGAGAAGCCTCCTAGAGCTGACTACCGTGAGATGGCTGAGCTTACACTGATCGTCCTTGGAGACACGCCTCCCCGCGGAATCCACTGGAGTCGTCCTGGAGCCATTCATCAGGCCAGGTGGATGGCCAGAAACTGTATTCTATGAAGATGTTCATGTTTGCTGAGCAGCTGGAGTACGATGAGAAACTGTTGTGAAGCTGGAACGCCTCAACCTCTTCCTAGGACTGTTCTATACACCCATGTGGATGTCATCTACACTTGCTGCAGATGCTCCTGCAAATGATCTGCAGTCATGAAGGACATGATGAAGTTCAAGAGAACAGATCCAGAGATTGCTCAGGCAGTGCTCAAAAACTTGAAAACCACAAGTGGTACTGACACAGGAGGTTGTGCCGTTCGCTCTCTTCGGTAGCAGACTCAGTGACAAAGAGAAGCAGGACATTGCTGCCAAGCTGCACGCACTGAGAAGCCAGATAGCTTCAGACGAGGGAAACCTATGTTCCCTCAGGTTACAGCCAAGACGACTCTGGCTGATCTAGTGGTCCAGAGAGTCATCTTCTGCTTGACACCCTTGGCATTGAGTATGACTGGCTTCTGCAACCTGTGGCGACATGGCCAAGGAGTGATGACTACAGCAAGGCCCTGGAATATGTCAGCAATGTAAAAGTAGTGAATGACATTGCTGAGCGGGGAGTCAAGATGATGACTGATTCGCAAACATCATTACCACAGATTCTCAGCAAAAACAGTACCTTCTTCAAACTGTGGAATACAACCGTGAGCGATTGATAGCTTCAAGAAGCAAACTCTGAAAAAATGACTGTGAAGTGTCCTTCTGACATAGACAATAGAGTTTTCTGCCACTTGAAAATAGTTTTTAGAGTCTTTGTCACACATTTTTTGATGTCAAGATTGTAATATTTATGAAATTTATATGAAATTTTCAGAAAATTTTGCTTTTTTTCTGGATATGATGTGTCTTTTTTTCTTGAATGTTTACTTGGATTGTTTTTTCAGAAATAATATTGAAAATGCTTCAATTTGATACCCAATTTGTTGTCTATCCCAAATTGTAACAAAAGTCTCAGGTGAAAAAAGTCTGGCGGAAGGCAAAATTAGGCGCTTTTCTACTGTCGCGGGCTTAATATCTTGAGGTCCAATGAGGCAAAGGTTCCTGACATTTTAGCTCAAAATGGTTGTGATTTTCGGCTTTTCCAGGTCAAAAAAGCATGGGAAACCTTGCAGGGGGGTATAAAAATAGGAAACAATTGTTTTCTGAACAGGTCTACCCATACATACTTATAAAGGTCACACTGTATAGACATAACAGACTTGACCAACCCACGTGCTCCGTGCCTGCCACGCTCATCTCACAGCTACCAACAGCTCGTCCCAACCACGCCACTTCCAAACTACCTCGCCACTACTTCTGCTTCCTGTCAGCACATTTCTTCGGTATATTAATGGTAACAATGGTGTTCTCATACACACCCATTTACGGTACAATTTGGTGGCAGCAGTGTTGGTCTTTGTCTGTGTGTTCCTTTGTGTGTGGGTATGTCTCTGGCTCTGTTCTGGTCGCCATGTGCTCGGCTGACCTGCCTGACGCTACCTCGCCGTGTCTACGTGCTTCCTCCTCCACGCCCATGCTGCCGTCTCCCTGGCGCCGCCCTTCTCTCTGTTAGATGTCGCGTGCGGCACCTGCACGCCCGTGCTGCCAACCCACGCCACCCGCCTGTGTTTGATGTCGCGTGCGGTTCATGCGGTGTGACCCCCGCCCGCCTGCACACCCACCCACGCCCGCCCCATCTGTTTCTGCTGCATGTACTTTGTGGGTTCCTGCTTTGGTCTCGCCTACTCTCCTTCACCACGAACTCCTCGTGGCGAACTCATAAACCTGTTCCTGCTTCTTCGCCTCTACTGATATCCTGCAGCCCAATGTCTCCCAGCTACACGTGTGTCGTTTAGCGAAATTGTTTATTTTTAGTGTCGCTTGAAATCGCGATCGTGCCTTGCGTTCTTTCAGTGAATATTTCACGTGCCCTATTTAACCTTGTTTGACTCATGTCAGTGGATTCATTTTTCTTTTGTGCATTGTGTTGCATATTTTAGGCTAATTAACCTTCGTGTGTCTTTGTGCGCGTATTAGGTTAAAACTGTTTTTGCGTGTGTGCTTTGCGTCGCCTTTAGTCAGGTTGTTAATTTTGGCGGCTGTGTCCTACGCGTCCCCCTCCTCCCTCACGGGACGAGGGTCGGATTTCAGGGTCGGGCGCGGCGCGACCTGATGCCTGGCGGCCCTCGAGGTCACCCCCCATCCCCCTGACATGGTGGACAATGGGATAACCCTTCTCAAAATGTTCGCCTCCCTCACGGGCCGGGGCGCCGGCTTATCGGTTCCCCCTCTCTACCCGTCTCCATCCTCCCTTCTCGCCCTACCGGCGATGCGGCCAGCTGCCGCAGCCGCACCCTCGTGCTCCGCCCACCTTGGCTGGGTCACTGCTTCTCGACCCTCCCCCCCCGCCTCATCCCCACCGGCCACCTCTCGACCGCCTCACGCGGCCTGCTTGCTGCCTGCCTTGTCTGTCTCGGCGACGCTTTACCCTCCAGCCGCCAGCGGCCGGCCTGCATATTCCCGTTCTCTATGCGAGTATGTGGTTTCCCAGTGAAAACGCTTGGCTGTAGCTCCGAAACTTACCATAGGATTTTCTCGAAAATACCCACCTTGTGATTCCCACACAAAGTTACGATGTAATAACCAAGAAAACGTAACTTACCCTAACCGTAACCTACGTAACCTAACCTGACGTGTTCAAGAGTAAAAGCCACATATCTTCCAGAATACGGGAATATGTGGCTGGCCTGTCGCCCGAGCCCGCCCATCTTGGCTGGGTCTCTCTAATCGCCCGCCTCACACTCTACGGCCTTAATCTCTCCTACCGTTGGTTTTGGGCATGTGGGAATTTATGTCACATACATATTTAATCTGAGTTTCTTACCCATTCAATCAAACCCATGGCTATCACCCGACACATCATCCCAGCTAATCAACTAACTAGGATACTTATCGGTGGATAGTGGGTTGAATTATGGCTGTAGGTTTTGATCAATACTGCAATGATCTTGTGATCCGATGTGGTCGCCGGGATCGAGGCCGCCCGTGAATGACAAGAGCGGAGGTGGAGGCGTAATCGTGGGCGTCAAGTGGTTATCACACCAAGTAACTTGACGCGCAATTGTTATCAGTGTTGTATTCTAACACGGTCCTATTGGTTTTATCACTTATATATGTACAAAATTAACGTATGTACAAATCTCTTCTTTTAGATACGAGAAAAGATGTTAATCCCATGATGGCTGGAATGATACTTGTACTTGTAGACAAGCAAGCACGTATATTAGATTGATGTTATCCTCACGGAGGGTCTGGGTGTACTGATTCTCCAAGGTGGGCGAGACACCCGCTACCAATACCTATGACACGTGTATCATGTCAGTGTGCCTAGAATCTAATGGCGGCAGCCAATGACCGCGCTTCAAAATCAAGGTGCTAATTATTTAAGTGCAATGCTTATTAACCACTGGGAATATTAATTTATCCTATCCCAGTACTAATCATTTACTTAAATTACCTTAATTATTACCCATTACCATTACAATTATATATACATATCCCTATACGCGCCCTCCTATTATGAGCGGAAAATACCTCTCACTAGGGGGGGGGGGGAAACAAACTACCACTCTACCAATTATG
Organism: Chionoecetes opilio; assembly: GCA_016584305.1. Taxonomy (NCBI): domain Eukaryota; kingdom Metazoa; phylum Arthropoda; class Malacostraca; order Decapoda; family Majidae; genus Chionoecetes; species Chionoecetes opilio. Next base: position 201,717 of record JACEEZ010018779.1, read on the forward strand.
AGAGGGTGTTTGGTGGATAATTTCCACAGGGCAGGTGTTTCAGCTACTGAGGATTTATATAATTGCAGAATGTCTGTCTCCTCACTACGTTGTGTTCCTCGCCTGTTTGCTTCAGCGTGTCCATGACGGGAGCAGATGTCCTTCATATATATGTGTCTGTGATGGGACTGTGTGTAAGTTACGCGTTCATCTGGTCATAATCTTCTCCTTTGGCAAACTGTTTTGAAGACCTATGTTACGGGATCATTTAGTCATAATTTCATCACTTTTGCTAGTGTATACGTTTTCTCAAGACCAATGATGTTTATTACGTACTTTTGTCATTTTTTGGTTACCATATTTATGTTTTGCTTAGGTGTTAGGCTTCCTTCAGTCCACTACTCGCCTGTGTGCCAGAGTGGTTAACTTATATGTTCTCCTTAATGCAGTTTTTTTATATTTACGTGTCTCCTTCCTTAGGTAGTATTGGTTCTAGGTGTGTTTCCCAGCATTTTTTTGTGTTTCCATTCAGCTTTGTTCTTTCTATACGACATCCTATCTCCTTTGCTTTGTTCATGCTTCTTTTTACCCCTATGAAACGTGAGGACACGTTTCGTTTCAAGTGGGGGCATTATGTACTGTACGGTGCCGTAGGTAGGCTTGCATGGCAACCCTTCTTCCTTGTCCTGCATATAATAAGAGGTAGCGTCGTCTTAGCTCTCACTCAACTCAGTCACTCGGAGGTCACCGTTCAAAGAAGTTCTTTCTCTGGGTTGCCTGCCAGGCCAGCGCCCAGATGGGCCCTGTGCATGTCTGGCAGCATCTCTCCTCTGTATATACTATGTGAATAAAACTACCTCCAGTTTACAATTCAACAGTTAAGTATCATACCCCACACATACTTATAAGGGACACACTGTATAGACATAACAGGCCTGACCAACCCACGTGTTCCGTGCCTGCCCCGCTCATCTCACAGCTACCAACAGCTCGTCCCAACCACACTACTACCAAACTACCTCGCCACTACTTCTGATTCCTGCCAGCACACTCCTTTGGTATATGAATGGTATCATTGGTCTTCTCAAACACACCCCTTTACGCAGTGGCGTATCTACGGTGTGGCAGGCAGGGTACGTGCCCTGGGCGCCACTCAAGGGGGGCGCCAAATCTTCCTCGCCAAATCAAATTAATTACCAAAATATAGCTCTGAATGTGGTTTCAAAATGCTCCTATATATAGAATTGCTCATATATTTCGAAAATTTTCTTAAAGTAATCGTCCAGACCCATTTTTTCTTTGCATAATTATGTTGAATAAACATTCAAAACACCTAATCCACCAAAAATAATTGATTTTCAGGCCTTATTTCCGTAAAAACACGACTTTTGTAAAAAGCGCGCGAAAAAAACTTTCGTCATTCCAACAGGCCCGTGAATATTATTGATGACGTCAGAGTAGGTGGTCACATGTAAACAACAGTCGTCTGCATTTGTGACAGCTGTCGGATCGACCTGCAAATGTAAATGATGAGCGATTTCAGTTCGGTGTCAGACAGTGAATCTGTCGCTGTGACAGATTTAGAGTATGATGCTCAATCTGAGACTGAAGTAGATGATGCTGGTCGCGTATATGAGGAAAACCAACCGCCGTTTGTGATGGGAGCGCAGCCCTACATGTTCGAGCCAGAATACGGGGCGGACGAATTGAATTGAATTAATGCTGAAAAGGGGAAATGTGCCAGACATCAGAGGTCATATGGCACTATGGCAAAGCATAATAAAGGGGAGGGGTTACATAGAAAGTGAAACGGTGAGGGAAGGGGAAAGGAACGGAACGTTATAGCAGTATGGTTAGATCAGAGGAAGGATGTGTATTTGTTGGGGGAATGAGATCAGAAATTGGGAATTGGGACAGGGGGGTGAGTAAAGAAAGTTTCTTGGAGGCAGATATCATGAGGCTTATAGCAATAAATCAGGAGACAAAGGTCTTGTCTGTGGGAGCGGAAGTCGTGAATGTTCCAATGAAGAACAGACAGAGTGTAGAGGTCAGCGGGTGATGATAGATGACGGGGCGGACGAGCCGACTGACGAACAGGTGTTAGCGGAACCTGAGGATCAGGAGGACCTGGCACTTCTTCAAAACATGGATTGGTAAGTAAGGAAGCTATAATGGTTGTGTGAGAATCACAATGAGGAAACTTTTGAGAAAATCCTATGGTTAGCTTCGGAGCTACAGCCAAGCGTCTTTACTCGGAAACCACATACTAGCATTATAGCATAGAGTTGGAAAATATGCGGGCGGGAAGGCAGACAGTGTGACAGGCAAGGGAGTGTTGTTGATTTGCTTGTGATGCAGACTGCAATACAAGGCTACGCTATGGTGTGGCTACGGTGTTGCATAAAATAGGTAACGCCGCGAAATAAGTGGCGCCTTACCTCACACACCCGCCGTTTCTTGTTTATTTACCACAAAATACTCCTTTATAAGTGATTAACCAGGACGTGTGTGGTACGGTGGCTGCTGGAGGTACTAGAGGAGACAGGAGAAAAGAGAGAAAGGCATTGGAGGTACCGGAGAGAAGGGAAGAAGGCATTAATTAGTGTAGTGATTAGTTAGTAAGAGCAAGGCATTGAGTGATCTAGCTCTGTACACGTCTTATGTCTATGTTAAGTGTGCTTATATGTATGACAAGGGAGGTGAAGGGTTATTTTGCTAAAAACTTCCATCGAGTAGCTGTCTCTCGATTCGTCTTCTTCTTCTTGTGACCTTTGACGCTTCATAGTATAGAGTATAGACGACGTATCGCTTCATAGGTCCTCTTCAAACTTGGTCTCCTTCGTAGACAGATTTATCAACTCTTCCCTTGTCTATTTCACCTGGGATAATAAAACATTTTCATTAGTTTTGGTTTGTGTGAGTGAGGGCGTCAGCTGATTGTTGTGTGACAGTGTTATACGGCAATCTCTTCTCTCCTGTCTCCTCTAGTACCTCCAGCAACCACAGTACCACACACGTCCTGGTTAATCTCTTATAAAGGAGTATTTTGTGGTAAATAAGTAAGAAACGGCGGGGGTGTGAGGTAAGGCGCTACTTATTTCGCGACGTTACCTATTTTATGCAACAACGGGATTTGGGCTGGGGGATGATGTAAACAGTGTGACAGGCAAGGGAGTGTTGTTGACTTGTTTGTGATGCAGACTGCAATACAAGGCTACGCTATGGTGTGGCTAAGGGATGGGTGGGTGGGTGGGGAGCTGGGGGGTGATGTAGACAGTGTGACAGGCAAAGAAGTGTTGTTCTGCCCTTGCCCTTGTCTGCCGCACAAATCTTTTCCACACATTTAACGTGTCCGTATCGGTCGGAAACGTGTGCAAACTTCTCTGGAAAGGCACAGCTGTTTTGCTTCACCCATAAAGGATGCATGCATATAGCATATCGGAAAAAAAATCTAGCAGAAACACCCAAAAATCTTCATGTACTATATTTATCTCTTGTGTTTACGTGCTTCTGGATTAGCGCGGGGAGAGGAGACCACCTACAGTGACGTCACCGAGCCGTGGCACATCGTCTGCAAGTCTTAAGGGGCGTTTTCGAAGCTCGGGGAATTTGCAGATTTTGATTGCGGATTATTTAAAAACGGCTGACTGGATGCAAAAAGTGACAACATATTGTTGATATACGCGATAATGGTTATACTTTGATTGCATTAAATCAGGAATGATGAAATGGTCTGGACGATTACTTCAAGCAAAAGGGAGGCGCCAAATCAAATAAATTACATAAATATACCTTTGAATATGGCTTCAAAATGCTCCTAGAATCACTCATCTTTCGAAAACTCTCTCGGACCCCCCAGCTGCAGAGGCTCGCTTGGCTCGCCCCCCGACCCCACCACCAGGGGCGCAATTCCAATGCTTGCCCTGGGCGCTACTTTCCCTAGATACGCTTCTGCCTTTACGGTACAATATAGTGGCAGCAGTGTTGGTCTTGGTCTGTGTGTTCCTTTGTGTGTGGGCATGTATGTCTTTGTCTCTGTTCTGGTCGCCATGTGCTCGGCTGACCTGCCTGACGCTGCCTCGCCGTGTCTACGTGCTTCCTCCTCCACGCCCATGCTGCCGTCTCCCTGACACCGCCCTTCCGCCACTTACGGTACACTGTTTCATCTAGTATGGCTCCAAAAACCTGGACCTTGGTCTTGAGCCAGGAGACCTCAAGTCCCAAAGGCTTTGCCTCCTCGTGCAACGCCTCGAGAGCCATCACAGGGACCTCAAGCGACTCAGCAAAGATTACTGCATCATCGGCAAAAACAAGAACAGTGATCTTGGTATTGCCGAGGGATGCTCCACAGTCACTTTGATCTACAGCTTTGCCCAATACCCAGTCCATACAAGTGTTGAAAAGTAATGGGGGAAGGACGCACCCTTTCCTCACTCCTGTATTCACAGGAAAAAAGCTGGATACATCTCCCCCACACTTCACAGCCCTCTCAGCCTCGGAGTACAGGCCAGTCATCAGAACAATAGTTCTTGCAGGAGTCCCGCTAAGTCGCAGAAGATCCCAGAATGACTCACGATGCACTGAGTCAAACGTCTTCTTATGATCAACATAGGCTGCAAGCATACCCTGTCGAAACACATCGGCGTTCCACCAGGACACGAAGCGCTAGGATACGGTCTGTTGTTGACTTACCAGGCATGAACCCAGACTGCTGAGGTCTTTGATACTTCAGCAGATGACTGCGGATCCGTGTCAGCAATAGATGGGCTAGCACCTTGCCTGGCACGCAGAGCAGTGTAATACTGCGGTAATTGTTGCAGTCCTGACGGTCCCAATTTCCTTTCCAGATAGGGACGATCAGCAGCCCCCTTTTCAATCAGGAGGAATGGTACCTGATTGTCACATGGCAGTTAGGACTGCATGCAACCCGCGCTTCACCCCCAGCTTTGAGGAGCTCCGCACTGGTATTACAAACACCAGCTGCCTTTCCACCCCTCATCTTTGCTACAGCCTCTCTGACTTCGTCAAGAGAAGGTGCGGTTTCGTCAATGGGAGGATTGGCATCCACTGCCCGTAATACAGTAGTCCGGCAGCTTAGTGAAATGATGGGGACATGCCGGATAAAAGCACCAAAATTTTTTCAGGCACTCTACAGGCTCCTAGCTATGATTTTGAGAGGGGAGACAAATGATCCCATCACTCAGATGGCTATAAGGAACGCTTCTTTATTATTTTGACATTTCCGCATGTGGAAATTAGGGTAAATGGGTTTTTTAAAAGAATAGTCATAAGGATAATGTTTATTGGATGCAAGTTATCTTATTATTATTATTTAATAACTCCAGAACAAAATATTCCAATATGGCTGTCAAAAAAACATAAATTCAATATTTATTCGACTTTAAACTCCCCTGCGGACATCGCGAAATGCCATGTAGTTTATTAGCAGAACACGAATTAAAACATACTCCTTGCAATTCAAAAATGACAGTGGTTAATCTACTGACGGTGCATTATGAAAAATAAGTATTCATTAAGCTCATTATACAACAATCATGTTCTTCCTGTACAGCTGCAGGAATGCCATGTCTTTGTTAAGCACCAGTATCACAATGCAGGTATGATCATAATTGTAATTATGTGTCTACTTCTCACATTTGCAGCTGCACAGTTCGGTGCATTTCCAGCTGGCTTTTTTGCATGAACATCTCCCGCCCACAACCTGCAGCACTTTTGCAGGCACACTTCACAATTTTCACTTTACAGCCTTTGCTGCCGCAGGCTGCGAGCTCCAGACAGGAACCCAGGACTTTGTTTCTGCATCCAGTGTCCAACCGCAGCCTTCAGCAGTTGGGTCTGTTGTTGGGCCTGGTGACAGGTTGTCCAGATGCCAGCCTGGTACACTGCACGCTTGGTTGCTGCAGCAGGGCCTGTTGAGTTGGGGGAATGTTCTCCATCGTTCTGTTTTTCTGGCAGAACAGTTTCCTTTCTTGCTTCATTCACCGACACCAGAGGGCTGGTCTTGTCATATATAACGACTGTGAAACGTTCCAGCATCTGGAACTCCTGGCAATCCACGGTGATTTGTGCATGTGGATGTTCTACGATGAAGTTGAAGGCATCTGTGGGCTTCGGTCATAGGCACCCCATGCTTCCCAAACCGACTTTTTCCCCTTTCCAAAGAAAGAAGAAGTCGTATCACACCCTGTGAAGCTGTGGAACACTGGTAGCGCTGTGGGCTTCTCTTTGCCCAGAGTACTACAGATGGCATTGATGTGTAGGAAAAAGGAAGTTCTTGCCACTGCGAAGGCGACCCAGATGTCAGCCGATGGATACTTGCTGGCTAGAAAGTGATACTTCCCGATGAGGATGACAAGAACGTCAGTATCCACGGTGCGTACCAAGCATGTGGTGCATCCACTCTCTAGGGCATCTTGTAGATGGACCACAATTCTTGTGTCTGCCTCTTCGTGGTCACATGCGGCATCGAGTGGTCAGTGCCACTGCAGACTACAGAGGCTCCAGATGTTGCAAAGACTGCTTTCCGTCTGGGAAGGTAGTGGATACAATCTTCTCTGATAGGAACTGGAAGAGTTCTACCTTGTTTGTGGGGTCACGCAGGAAATCGGGCCAATTGCCTGGGACCTTGGTCTGGCCTGCACCTTCCTTCGTACACCTTTCCCCCGTTTCTCTCTGGTTGATTCTTTGATACTGTTGTCCAGGTACCTGTCCCATACCACATCTACTCTCATAGAGGTTTCCAGTTGCCTCATGATGTGGGGAACAAACACTCCACTTGCATAATCGTCAAATGTAGTGATGCCAGTCACTGGGAGGAGGTGTACCACAGCAGCACCATCGAGCAATAAAAATAACAAACTAGTGGATGTATTGCATATACGGAATATTTCTTTTGCCATTAAAGGCGAATCTTGATTTCATCAAGATTTTTCTAAGTGAAAATTAGCCGTTATCACAAAAATGGTTCATAGAGGCTTCTGAGTAATTGGATCGTTTGTCTCCCCTCTCAAAATCATAGCTAGGACCCTGTAGAATGCCTGAACAAAATTTGGTGCTTTTATCCGGCATGTCCCCATCCTCTTGAAATCTGGTCCTTAGCGGCCGGACTACAGTGGTGTGAAGCTGCCTAACTGGAGGGTCCACCGTGAACGACTGCCCAAAGTACCCAGCCCAACGAGCCATCTGCCCATCCATGTTCGACACGAGGCGCCCATCTGCTGCTCGGATAGCACTCACCCGAGATGGAGACTTGGAACGGAGCTTCTTCAGAGCTCGGTAGACGGGTCGGAGGTCATTAGCGTTAAAATGGCCCTTGATATGCTCAGCGAGACTCCTGACATATCTCTCCTTGTCTCTCCCTAGGAGAGTTCTAGTCCTGTGTGACAGAGCCCTGTACTGGTCCTGGTTCCCATGAAGCCTGGCAGCGTGACTCTCCTCGACATTCCCAGTGTCTCCGTCGAGACAAAACCACACCTTGACCTCGGGCGCTCCCCAATACACTCCTTGGCAGTCTGGAGAGTTTCACGTTTGAAGGTATCCCACAGTTATACAGGGTCCTCGAGGGCACTGAGCACATTAACTCGATTTGAGACTGCCACTGCATACTCATGGGCACATGTCAAGTCCTTCAGCTTCTCAAAATGAAACACAGTTACTCTAGTAGCTCATGGTGGTGTTGTATGCAATTTATGTCCTGAACTAAACTCTTCAAGAATCCACTAATTGAAGGTCCAGGAACACTATTTAGTTGGTAACACATTTCCCAATGACGGCGAAATAGCTTAAATGGCCACGCCCCTTTTTTTTGGGACACTCCCTTTTTGAGCGAAGTACTACCATCCGCCGTGACTGTATCTACATAACCGTTGGGCCTAGGAGGTTGCCCGACCACTCAAAATGTGCGCAATGGCCACATTATGGGGGGTCAGTAATACATTTTCATATCCAAAAGTCAATGGTTTTTAAGATAATTGCCAAAAACCGATTTCAGCATGTTACGCACTACAATTATTCGTAATTGTTTCTGTTCCTATTGTTCAATTCAATCAATTACTTGATTCCTGAAGAGTCTAGCAACAATCTGCATAAACAACTACAATGAACCCTATTTATTTTTTGTTTCAGGAGGCGTTAAAGTGTTTAAGTGTTAAAGTGAAGCGTTAAAGTGTTCTCTGATGGCAAGTAATTCTACATTCAATCCCTGCTTGCTGTGACTAAAACATGGTAAGTTTTTAAATAATAGTTGCATTATGCACATTAAATCCACCTGAAACAAGTTTTTAAATAATAGTTGCATTATGCACATTAAATCCATCTGAAACAATATTTGTTCTATCATTAATTATGCAAAAAAATCTTTTTTACAGGAAACTTTAGTGTTCTCAAGGCCAGCAGCCGAAGGAGTTTATGATGGGACTGCATGCGTTATATGCAACACTGCATCAGGGAAAACGTAAATTTTACCATAATTTCCATGACCATGACCGTGACCATGACCATGACTAACACGAAGGATGACATCCTTCGTGTTAGAACTACACACATACACACACACATAGTTACACACACATGCCAAGTTGACCGAATAGGTTCCTGATGCTATCGCATCTGAACCCAAAATGGAAATTATGGTAAAATTTACCTGTAAACGATTGCCACATTAAGGAGTGTCCTGACAGTGATATTCAAAATATTTTTACTGTCATGACAATTATTTCTATAGGAGTGTTATTATGAAGGTTAGGGTTTAGGGTTTAATACAAAAGGGAGAACAATGGATGAACAATACTGTCCTTACCTCACATGTCTATTGATGAAAAAGTGTATGTACGTATGTGTGTATGTGACGCCTTGCTTGTAAACACGAAATCTCAAGAACGGTAATGCAAATTCAGTTTATCTTTGGTACACAGATAGGTCATGGTCGGTAGATGGTCCCTATTATTTTTGGTGATGATATCATGCATATTAATGAGGGGGCGGGGCTTAATGTAAAAAAACTTAAAATGCTCATATTTCAACAACTGTTTGCCCAATTTGCTTCATATTTGGTATAAACATGTTGTTGGACAGCCTCTATTTGTTCGAAATAATTACGAATCTCAGTAATATGCACATTTGAAAACATACAGTATCTCAAGAATGGTAAAGTCCATCAGACACAGAAATGTTCTTATGCTTCGAAGTACAGATATCCATTATATAAATAGGCCTATCACACATGTATATATTGTAAAATGCATCGGAACCACATAACTATTCAGTTCTAGTTATTATATAGTTACAAGTTTATTATATAGTTACAAGTTTTATGTGAATTGTATGTATAACATGAAGTGCTACAAGATCAGCAGTTGGCCATATAGATTTTACTCATACTGAAACTTTTTTTCAGGAACTGATGATGGTCGTGCCAAAATCCGGATGGCAGCAGAACAATTGGATGATTCTTTCGGCATCTCAAGAATAAACATGTGCAGCAACACATTCAAGTATCATCAAAAGCCGAAAGCCTGTTATTCCACTTACATTTTGAAGTCGAAGAGATCAGTGAAAACTAATAGTGAGCCAGAACGTGTTAAAATGGAGGTTGAAGAGGGAGAAAGCAGTTACAGATATAAAGCCCCCAAAAGACGGAAGAAGAGTACTAGTTCCAGTAGCAAAGACGTAGAAAGGAAGTGTGTAATCTGTGACAGAGCAAGAGAGAGTAGTGGTAATAGGAACCGGGTGTTGTATCGCATCTCGGAGTCTGACCGAGCAGCATTGTTCGTATATGCTTTAAATTTTTATAAGGATGAAGTTAAGACAAGATGTGCTTTTCTGGATATAGCTGGTGATGTGTTTGCTGCAGATATCTTCTATCATGGGAACTGTTTGCGACAGTACTTGCTAAAGTATAAAAGACAAGTTGATACCTTGTTTGAAAATATCAAGCGATCAAACCAGGCAGCCACAATTGACTTAAACTGCAAACGTGTTTGGTAGTCTCGATTTCAAAACTAGCAGCTACAGTGTTACCCACATTCGTAATCTCGTCAATGCTAACTTGGAGACAGATCAGCAAATAGATAACAGACGGACCAAGGTTCTTCTGATCAAGTGCCTCAGGGACTCAGGGCAATTATCTTAAAAAACATTGACTTTTGGATATGAACATGTATTACTGACCCCCCATAATGTGGCCATTGCGCACATTTTGAGTGGTCGGGCAACCTCCTATGTCCAACGGTTCTGTAGATACAGTCACGACGGCGGATGGTAGTACTTCGCTCAAAAAGGGCGTGGCCCCAAAAAAGGGGCGTGGCCATTTCAGCTATTTCGCCGTCAGTGGGAGATGTGTTACCAACTAAATATTGTTCCTGGACCTTCAATTAGTGGATTCTTGAAGAGTTTAGTTCTGGACATATATTTGCATACAACACCACCATGAGCTACTCTAGTAAGTATGGTTACCTCTTGAGATTCTTCTGGACTTGACATGAAGCTTAAGTGTAGCAACAACAAGTCTGTGATCAGTTGCAAAAAACTCAGTACCCCCGTAATCCCTGCAATTCTGGAGGATCCTCCAACGAGTACTAACGAGGATGTGGTCGATCTCCTTAGCTACCCCTCCGGCATTACTATACCATGTCCAGCGGTGCAGCTCTGGTCTCTGATACCAAGAACCTGCAAATCTCAACTTTCTGGACCTTCCGAAATTCAGAAGGAGAGAACTGCTAATGTTCCTGGTATCGGAGTCATGGGGACCAACGCATAACTCATGGCCATCTCTCACAGTGCCAGCAGTAGCATTGAAGTCTAAGATCTATGAGAGTTTAATTACTGGGGGGTCACGAGTCAACCACATGAGCAAGACCATGGGTTAATAACACATACATTCACATCCACATACATCCACACTCACGCTGTTAAGAAAATTATAGTATGCATTCAATAACACATCTTACCAACCACATTCACATATCTAATAAACAATGTATGTACCACTTCCACTTAAACAGCAGCAATCAAGTCAAGGCCAAATTCATAAATATATGAATAAATATAAGAAAATGAAATATATATAAGTTCATCTCTGTGTATCCTCCTTCTCCTTCTCATCCTTTAAGAGAAAGAAACATCAATATAATAAAATACCGTGCTTCATATAGATAAGTTACTGAAAATTCTTAGGTCCTTTACCGAGTCTTTTACTGTGGCTTCGTATCTACAGCTACAAAAAGAGGACGTGAAGGAAAAATAATAGGGAAGAATAAAAGTTAAGAAAAAACAAAATCATTATAGAAGTGTCATCCTTCTGCTGCGCACTTATGACAATGGCAGATACTTGAAAGACGGAGAGAAGTGAGAGGGCAATGACTAGATGAATAAATAAATGAATAAATAGAACCGTCATCCTCTCCCGTTTAAGTCAGGCAATGCGTGAGAGAAGTGCGTCCTCTAGAGTAGTACTGAGTGGGTGGGCAACCAAACCTAGCCTTGGCCCCTGACACACACACACACACACACACACACACACACACACACAAACACACACACACAGAGAGAGAGAGAGAGAGAGAGAGAGAGAGAGAGAGAGAGAGAGAGAGAGAGAGAGAGAGAGAGAGAGAGAGAGAGAGAGAGAGAGAGAGAGAGAGAGAGAGAGAGAGAGAGAGAGAGAGAGAGAGAGAGAGATACTTTGATCCTATCTAGACACTTTGCAAGTACCAACTACAAGGTTATTGACTATACAAAGCGCCACCACGCCAGGACGAACTTGGTGGACGCGAACCGCCGACCGAATGCGCAGGAACTCTGAGAGAGAGAGAGAGAGAGAGAGAGAGAGAGAGAGAGAGAGAGAGAGAGAGAGAGAGAGAGAGACGATATGGGAAGGTGGATCAGGTAGGAAGGAGGTATGGGGAGGAGAGGCACCATCGTGTCATCAATGTTTACAAAGTCTAACCCAGCGGCGCGGCGGCAGATCCGGTGAGCGCGGACAAAGGAGATCGGAGGGAAGTTCCTCTGACGTCAAGGCCTCATAAAGTGAAGCGAAAAACAACGAGTAAATGTTTTGGCATCACACAGCATCATCACCCACAGCGGTCGTGGAGGAATGGAGAGGAGAGGATGAAGAGGAAGAAGACGAGGACGAGGAGGTGAACAAGGAGAGGAACAATGCCCCTAATCCTCCCACCTACTCGTTCAGTACTTACTCCTAAGTACTGAACGATGATAAGTTGTGTATCTGCACAACTTATCATTTAATTTTAATGTAATAAAATTAAGTTTGTATAAAAAAAGAAGCTGAGAAAATGTTCATACTGACCCCCCCCCCCCCCCCCACACACACACACACATACATATATACTTCGCTTTTCACTTTCCACCCGAGCTGAAGGGAAAATGAACGTAAAATAATTAAAGAGCCGCCACCATCTTGGCGTCTGGGTTTTCATTACAGACTGCGACCAGAGTGAGACCAAAGAATGGGAGAGACCAAGCTATGTAAAGGTGGGCGGAGGAGGACGAGGAGTGAAGAGGAAAAGGAGGAGGAAGAGACGGAGAAGGAGAGTTGAGGATGTTTATATAGAAAAACAAAAAGTAATAAGGTAAGATGCAGTACAGTTTCAACATATAACAGCCATTAGTTAATATTAAAGTTTCAACCTTCGATATCTGTTAAGGAGGAGGTGGGGTATACAGGAGAGGAGTCTTGAAGAAGTGCTAAGAGGTAGAAGTATAAGACGCGGTGGGGACTGGGGACAAGTGCTAAGGCATTATAAAAGGACAAGTGCTTAGGGGACAAGGGACAAGTCTTGAGAGCTATAGGGAGAAGTGCCAAGAGCTATGGGAGTTACAGTTGAGGGACAGGGCAAAGGGTTAGGAAGAGTATGTATGGACAGAGACGAATGCCAATAGGCTAAGTAAGGCACATATTCGGCAAGGCACAACATAGTAGAGTCATTTTCTTGGCTCCCGTGACCATTTTGTTCCTACCTTTGTTTCTCAGTGGATTTAGTTCATTGGGTCAATATTGAAGAAATTTAGCTCCTATGCACCTCTGGAAAGTGATGGGAAGTTCCCGCTAGAGGGCGCTTTTCAAAATGGCGCCGACGGCCCCTTGGAATTATCATTAACATATATTTCTTCAATATATGTGGCTGTATGGGCATGCAATATGTCATTTTCTATTAATTTCGGCATGACAAATCCATTGAAATAATTATTTTCATCATTCGGGTCCATTTTGACCTTAAAATTCAATATGGCAGAAATTGATAATACGAATTTCATGGAAATATTATTTCCTTACATGAACTACCCAAATAGAGTATGAAATTTCTCTGTAGTAGAAAAAGATTTGTTCTACATTTCTATAATTCTTGATTCCATGACTAATTATACCATAACTCTATGATACCGCTAACCCACAGCTACGTTTTAACTATATATTATAACTCCATGTCACTATCACTCAAGAATTCAGAGCCACAGCTTTTACTATCATCATCGCTAGATGTAACCATATCAGCATCGGTGTCAGAGTCACTTGTAGTATCATTGTTCTCTGAAGTTGATTGTGGCATATATCGCGGTAACTGTGGTAGGGTAGATCGAATAGGTAGACACATGTCATTCTCGATGTGCCATCCATGGTCGATACAGGAAGGGTGGTTTTTCAACTGGAAGTGTTTCTGCAGATACGAAAGATAATTATAATTGGCACGTTTGAGATGAAGGAGGAGGCTGTCAGAATCAGGCACCATTCGAGATAGACTTTTCCTCTTTTGAGACTTCCATTTGGAGGCCCTCGCATCTCCTGAAGTTCCACTCTTACTATCTGCATACACATAACGAATCACAAACTTCATCATGTTGTTGATGGTCTGGTTAGTCATCTGAAAATCTGTACCACATGATGCAAGAAGATGTTGTGCCTCTTTGGACTTAGCCACACGATCTGCAACAGCTTTCTTATCTACCCCATAGAAGCCTGAGGTATGGTCACATCCGGTGATAACATGTAGTGGAATGAAGGAATCTACTATTTCCTCTTCACACAGCTGTTGAGCGTCAATTAGCTTATTCTTGCGTTTGATGCAGAGCGTTCCTGGTATTCGGTTGGTGACATATGCTGCCTGGACATAGTTGTCTGTGTCCTCAGTGTCTACAACAACGGGCTTTGCATATCCATCAGATCTGAGAACACTGTATATTGTGAGGATGGCGGTATTTGCCTCAGCATGGGAACATATGAAGTTTGGCTCCTGCTTGTTTTTTGCTAGGTTCATAGCATTCTGCCCCAGTGGTGTAGATGATATCAGTTTCTGTTGTGTTGAAAATCTTCTTGAATTCATTCTCAATAAATGTTTGAAGCCGTGTCTTATTCTCAGGTTTTGACAACAAAATGTTGAAGTCTTTGTTTGAAGGGAATTGCTTTTTACCTTTCATAAACACATTACCTACTGGTTTGTTATTCTGCCTGACCAGCCTTTCACTGTCTTTGATGGAATATTCCTGATTGTATGAGTCGTTGACGCAAATGATGCGTTCAGTATTCCTATGTCTGTTCATCACAAGATGTGTAGTTTCTGGCCATAATCTTCCCCATGTGTATTTTGAGCCATCCAGTTTCTCTCTGTCTTCAGTTGTAGGTGTTGTTAGTCGCTAGATGAGACCCATATCAACAATAGCTGTATATCTATCAGGTTCTGGGACATCAACCATATTCATGGCCTGCTGTAGCTTACTTTTCTGTGTCTTACGTATTGTTCCATTCACATTAAATATTGGGAGACACTCATCTGTCACACGATGTTGCAGAACTTCTTCAAGTTGAAAGGCTCCTGTTGTCTCCACTAGCCCGATAACTGAAGCCAGTGCTGTACGTTCCATTTCCTGGGCCTTTCCTCTCAAACTCACACCTTCCACTTGTTTCAGCTCTTGATTGGCAAAGTTCAAACGTTTATTCCGGGTGATTCTGTCGTTCAAGGACGCAGTTTTTGAATAAACACGTTCGTCTATGAATGTTTTCAGCTTTTTCTCACCATCTGTTGTTGCTGTTTCTAAGTCAGAGGCAAGTTCATCAGATGCAGGCAATCCTGACTGCATGGATCGGAGCTTTGTGTCTGTAAGGTCAAATGGTCAAACATTTGAATTCTGTAAGACAGGCACTTATATCCTGCACAGCCTTTTCATCCTTCTTGATTTTGGCAGTAGAGCAATCAGCATGCTTCACTTTCTTACTCTTCTTGCGACTTTCGTGACGATGTACAGCCATTCTGACTCGGTTAATGTTGTTCACATTCCGGCTGTTTGTTAATAGTTGCTTTCCATTATTTAGAATTGTTAACCAGCCAGACTTCAGCTTGGAGCCCTTAGAGAAGAACTAGTAATCCCCATAAGTGTCGTACTTTGAATGTCGGCCATATCGGATTTTTTGGTCCAAATCCCCCCAAATGTTTCAAGTAGTACTTTGATTATGTTTGGCATGTCCAGGTATATACAAAATGACATATTTCATACTCTATTTGGGTACTTCATGTAAGGAAATAATATTTCCATGAAATTCGTATTATCAATTTCCGCCATATTGAATTTTAAGGTCAAAATGACCCCGAATGATCAAAATAATGGTTTCAATGAAGTTGTCATGCCGAAATTAGTAGAAAATGACATATTGCATGCCCATACAGCCACATATATTGAAGAAATATATGTTAATGATAATTCCAAGGGGTCGTCGGCGGCCAATTTGAAAAGCGCCCTCTAGCGGGAACTTCCCATCACTTTCCAGAGGTGCATAGGAGCTAAATTTCCTCAATATTGACCCAATGAACTAAATCCACTGAGAAACAAAGGTAGGAACAAAATGGTCACGGGAGCCAAGAAAATGACTCTACTAACACGAATGATTGATACCGTATAAGGATGAGCGTCGAAGAGAGATGAAGTTTTGCATTAAGACCAACAATGGAATGAATATATAGAATTTTAATCAGAAACAAGTGACTTAGGGTGGTAGTACGGACAAGGAGACTTGGTAAATATGGAAAAAATATAATCTGTTTGAATTAACATTAGTACTACCTTATGAAGCGTATTGATACTTCATAAACGCTACAGACTCACATAAATTGTCGCTAAGAACTTGAAAATGACACAGGCAGTGACAGAGCGGCAACCAAGAGAGGAGAGGCAAACAAGCAACGAAGAAGGAAGAGTTGAGGAATAGGAGGAGAAATAGGAGGAAGAGAAATGAAGACATGGAAGGGGAGAAACACAGGGACGTAAAAGACCCCCTTCTCGTCAGCAGGTTTCCATTGTAGCTTGAACGCCACTCAGGTCGCCTCGATCTGTAATTTTGGGGTTCCCGTCACAAGCCTGTCGCTGATGGCTGCTAGTTAGCGCGGCTTGTGTGGTTGAGTGGGTAGGTGGATGGGTGGCTAGACGGGTGGGATGTGTGGCCTGTCTGGTACACACATTGCATCACCACCACATAACATAACCGCCAATGTCACCATTATCACTGTCATTATTTCTACCACTGCCTTCGCCATCATTGCGATCGATCGATATCATCATCCTCATCCTCATCACGACCACCATGTGCACTAACTACTACAACCCTACCACTCTGCTTCATCATCATGCTTCAATGATTCTTCACCTACTCCTCCAAGCTGACCCACCTCCCAACGCCATCACCCTCAGGCCTTGATTGGTGTGTGTGTGTGTGTGTGTGTGTGTGTGTGTGTGTAAAAACAGAAATAAGATAAGGAGACGCGGAGATAAGGAGACGCGGAGATAAGGAGACGCGGAGAAGAAGTGAAATCAGTAAGGAAGAACATCATGAAACTATAAAACAAAGAGGTAGGGAAGATATTATTTGGTGGCAAGAGAGAGAGAGAGAGAGAGAGAGAGAGAGAGAGAGAGAGAGAGAGAGAGAGAGAGAGAGAGAGAGAGAGAGAGAGAGAGAGAGAGAGAGAGAGAGAGAGAGAAGGTGTAGGTGTGTGCTTAACAACCGTAGCAACAACACAAATAACAACCACCACCACTTATAATACTACAGCCACACCAACTACTACCACTACTACTTCTACTATTACATCTACTACTTTCACTAATAATAACAAAAATAATGAAATAATAACCATGGAGTAACAACAATACTACTACTAATAATGATACTACTGCTAATAATAATAATGATAATGATAATAATAACAATAATAGTAGTAATAATACTAATAATTATAATAATAATAATAATAATAACGATAATTATGATAGCAATAATAATAATGATAATAACAATAATAATGATAATAATAATAATAATAATAATAATAATAATAATAATAATAATACTGCTACTACTACTACTACTACTACTACTACTGCTGCTACTACTACTACTACTAATAATAATAATAATTTAATAATAAATAATGGTAACAATGATAAGAACTGTTTCCTTTCCCTTCTCTACCCTGACCATAGTTTCCTCCCTCAACGTGATTTTGGCTGGTATTCAACTTTCCAATTTATTTCATTTGAACATATGTCTATTCTTTGTTTTCACACTTATCATGCTTACATCACTTGGTCTGCCACACACATACACACCCACACACCCACACACACACACACACACACACACAATACACGCACACACACACACACACACACACACACACACACACACACACACACACGTTTCTCTGCAATGATCTTTCGTGGTCTACATCTACTCTTCTCTCCCCTCCCTTCCCTTCCTCTCACTATTCATCATGTGCACTTTCACTATTATTCACGGACGTGGGTGTAACAGAAAGACATCTTTCTACGTATACTTTGGTTGCCGTCACAATCCTTCTCCATCACGTTCCTGTTCTCTATCTCCTCCTGTGCCTAATGCTGCTTATCTTTTTTTCCTCTCCTTGTCCATCCTTTATCACCAACAGTGAACTTTTACTTAAATCTCTCTCTCTCTCTCTCTCTCTCTCTCTTCTCTCTCCTCTCTCTCTCTCTCTCTCTCTCTCCCCTCTCTTCTCTCTCTCTCTCTCTCTCTCTCTCCATATAATTTGTCTCATGTCATCACCTGCTTAATCACACACATTGCCATGTATATAACCTCACACACACACACACACACACACACACACACACACAGCGTTGCCATGGCTAGTGACGTGTTCCTTGAGCATGAATGAGCCCGAGCACAGTTGGCAACCCTCACTCTATATGCCTGAGAGAGAGAGAGAGAGAGAGAGAGAGAGAGGAGAGAGAGAGAGAGAGAGAGAGAGAGAGAGAGAGAGAGAGAGAGAGAGAGAGAGAGAGAGAGAGAGAGAGAGAGAGAGCATCAGCACTGCCAAATACCATTTTAAAAGATATTTCTCATCATTCTCACTATTCCTTCCCACTCCAGCATCTGTGCTCCACCCCACTCCCCACCCTCTAGCTCTCCGACATCCCTTCCCCACCTCTCTCATCAATAAGAATCCTTTTTCATTTATCTATTTCGAATTAGCGTATCGCCTTGAAAACCGACTTACACGTGTTCATCAGTTATATTAAGAGTCACAGGCGACGGGATGCGACTTACTTCTTGATGGTGAGGCGAAGGGTTGGTGCCACTAGAGGAGTGTGTCCGTGCCACCGCCACCCTTCTTTCCTTGACATCGCTGCCAGGCTATCCCCCCCTCTCTCTCTCTCTCTCTCTCTCTCTCTCTCTCTCTCTCTCTCTCTCTCTCTCTCTCTCTCCTTCAACTCTTCACTATACCTCTATCTGCCATGCTTACCGTAACCTCACAACCTCACAATCCTTACTACTAATGTCCTTCCTTCACTCCTACAATCACAATGCCACGCTACATTTGCCTCTCCCCAACTTCTGCATCATATTTACAGCACCCCGATCTCCCTCCTCCTCCTCCTTACTACACAGCTTCTTAACAATATTAACACTATATGTACTGTATATAATAACACGGTAACAATGGTCAAGTAAGAGTCGAAGTAGTGTCTCCATGGAGCATCTCTGTTCTGTATTTTCCTCAAGTCACTGTGTATTTTTATCTTGATTCATCTATTCTATTCATTCTTCTTGTGTGTCTAGCGGTTGGTTTTTTATTAATTTCATCTTGCTATCTATCTCTCTGCTCATGTAAAAAGATGATTTACAGTTTATACGACACAAGGAATGTGAATGAAAAATGCATCTGTTGTTTAATTCTCTCTCTCTCTCTCTCTCTCTCTCTCTCTCTCTCTCTCTCTCTCTCTCTCTCTCTCTCTCTCTCTCTCTCTCTCTCTCTCTTTCTTTCTCTCACTTAGCACTCGTGGCCATCAATTACGTCTTCGGAAAGGTATGCAACCCTCTCTCAGCCTACACCTTATCTCTCTCTCTCTCTCTCTCTCTCTCTCTCTCTCTCTCTCTCTCTCTCTCTCTCTCTCTCTCTCTCTCTCTCTCTCATTCTTGCCACCAAATATCCTCCCTACTTCTTTGTTTCATATTTTCTTGATGTTCTTCCTTACTTAATTAACTTCTTTTCCTTATCTCCTCGTCTCCTAATCGTATTTCTTTCTTCACCCATAACTTTCTCAATTACTACACGATTTTTACTCCCAATTCTTTCTTTCTCAACATCCTTTTACCTTTTTCTTTCCTTACTTCCCAACGACTTATCATTCCCAGTACCTTTCTAATTCTCTCTCTCTCTCTCTCTCTCTCTCTCTCTCTTCTCTCTCTCTCTCTCTCTCTCTCTCTCTCTCTCTCTCTCTCTTTCTTCTCACCCCCTTTCTTACATTGCTCTCTCCTATCCTCTCCCATTCTTACCTAGTGGTACCCGATTTCGTAGCTTAGGCGAGATGCGTAGGATTCAGTAGTGTTGCAGTGCATGACTCCAAGCCTCACGTTCTTGTGAAAGACTTGTTGCTTGCCATAAAGGCAAGGCTACAAAGCTAGGCTACAAAGTCTTTTCTTCAATACGACGTGTTTATTTTTATTTTTTTATTTTTTTCTCTCTCACTCTCTCTGGTCACTATCCTTTACTGATTTCATGATTATATGATTCAGGACCGTGAAATGAGAATACGAGAGGACTTTATTTTGCTACTACTACTACTACATGTATTACTACTACTATCAGTTTGATAAGCGTGTGTGTGTGTGTGTGTGTGTGTGTGTGTGTGTGTGTGTGAGTGTGTGTGTGTGTGTGTGTGTGTGTGTGTGTGTGTGTGTGTGTGTGTGTGTGTGTGTGTGTGTGTGTGTGTGATATTACTAAATATGTAGCCTCACCCCGTGATGACTTCGATGTCAGCCGGGAAGACATATTTACTCGAGGCTCATTCGATTCATGGGTTATTACATTTCCCTCTCTCTCTCTCTCTCTCTCTGCTAACAGGGCGAAAACCCTGTGTTTGTCACCAGCAAGATCAAACATGTCTTCTTTTTTCTTATTCTTTCCCAATTTCCTGCTAGGGATCCTACGATGGTCCCACTCCTTGAACTGTCCCCGCCTTGTATAAAAGTGAACGCTAACAATGTAAGCCATAAGAGTCTTGTTTATGTACACAAGTAATGTAAACAAACAGTATACACGATGGTGAGGTTCGCAGGCATGTGGTGGTGAGGAGAGTTAAGTGCAAGAGGTGCAAGAGGCTTATAGGCATAGCGTTACACAACAACAACAACTTCTACTACTACTACTACTACTACTACTACTCCTACTACTTGTATAGAACTGTAACATGGCAAAATGAAAACGAAACGAGTCTTGTGTATGAAGAGGCGTAAAAACAAGAAACGTTGACATAGGAGCTTAAAACACACACACACACACACACACACACACACACACACACACACACACACACACACACACCTGTTTAGTAGAGCCTGTGTGGTCTGATTAAGTGATTATATGAGTCTCCGGCAACTAAATAGTATGTTAGCAGATCAAGCCCCGCTAAGGGTGGAATCCGCTGTCAGCACAGGTTGTTACTGTCCCCTTTGAGTAACAATATGGGGTGTGTGTGGTGTGTGAGGTCCCAGCATTACCCAAAGATCGGTCACTAAGAGCTCTAAGCTCTTCCCGGGAGCGTAAAGGCTCACGATCGCAAGCCTACCTCGCGTGTTCGGGACCCTGGATGTACGAGTGTTGACACACACACACACACACACACGCATACACACACACACACACACACACTGCCCGTGTGGTGCAGTGGCGTGTCATTTGACACAATATATACGCAGAATTGAGTACCGCCCAAGGCTAAAGATTTTTCGCTAACAAAGGGTGCAGTTACTGTCCCCATGAAAAAAAGATTGGGTGTGTGGTGTGTTATGTTTTAATCTTACCCATAGATCGGTTTTAGGAGCTCTATGCTCTTTACGGAAGGGTAATAGCTGATGATCACAAGTCCAGAGCGTAACATAAACTGTGACTAAGTAACACACACACACACACACACGTTTCGACATCTCTGTAATCACTTCCAACACCTCGCCTGCCTGTAACATAACCAAGGTTGTTCTTACCAGGTCGCTACACAAACCACGAGAGGAAGGATGAGAGGGAAATGGAGGTAAAGGAGGGGGAGGAGAAGGGAGAGGTGGAAGGAGATGATCAGCACATCAACAGATTCAGTGTGTATTTCGTGAAGTATCAACGTTGGCCTTGTGTGCACCCTGCGCGAGTACCTCATGCCTCTTATGTGTGTGTGTGTGTGTGTGTGTGTGTGTGTGTGTGTGTGTGTGTGTGTGTGTGTGTGGGTGTATGTGTGTGTGTGTGTGTGTGTGTGTGTGTGTGTGTGTGTGTGTGTGTGTGTGTGTGAAGAAGAAGGACGTTTCTGGAGCAATACTCACCCTGTGTCGTTTGTGGGAGTGGCGGTGTTCGGCGTGGCGGTGTTCCATTAGCGGCGTGGGGTGTCGTGTCTCTCCTCCCAAATCCAAATGTTTATCTTCCTGCATCGAGGAGGATGGCTGTTGCTGCTGTTTTTCCTGCTGTTCCTGTTTACCATCTTGTTGCCTTTGTTGCTGCTGATGGTGATGATGTCGTTTAGCCTGTTGTAACGGTTGCTGTTCCTGATCGTGTGTTTTTTCTAACTGTTGTTGTTTCTGTTGATTATGTTGCCTCTCATCCTGTTGTTGTTGTTGTTGGTGGTGGTGGTTCTGCTCGAGTCGTCTCGCCGCAGTGTAGTAGCCCACTAATTCTTGCTCGTCCTCAGACGTGAACCCTCCCTCACACGGAGAAACAGTTCGCTGGTGGATGGGGACGAGGGGCACGGGTGAGCGAGCTCCCTCACCGTCACTCTCCCATGCGTTGGCCACGGGTGATGTCGCTCCTGGAGATGTTGTGCCCAACTCGGGCTCTTCGCTGGCCTTATGCCGCGGCGGCCGTTCGCTGCCGGCGAAGTTGATGGGAATGGAGGAGTCGTCGTAGGAGTGACAGGCTGGGATGATGAGGGATGGTCGCTGGCCTAGAAGAACGGCGGGAGAAGCAGGGGAGGGCGGACGGGGCGAGCAGCTTTTGGCATCCCGCACCCTCAAGTAAGTGTCTTCCGCTAGGTAAGACGACCCCTTAGACTTGCTCATTTCTGCCTCTAGCAATACTCCGTAAGGACCTCTCAGGGGCCTCTTAGAGTACCTCCGGGGAACATGGGGACTGCGAGGGGCACTACGCTCCCCAGAGTCACTATCTTGCAGGTATGGCGTTGGAGAGGCGTTCCTGGCGGGGGTGCGGCACGGCGGGTAGTCAGAGCCGTCGCTATCGTGGCCACTTAAAAGGACCTGCGGCGTGGATACCCTCAGAGGACTAGCGGGCTGCTGCTCCCCGCGTTCGTCCTTGCCTTCGGAGTCGGTGGAGGCCTGAGACACCACACTCTTTCCTGATGACCGGTCTGGAGGCCCACGAACCCTCGTAGCACCCAAGTGTGGCTCACTCAGATAGAGTAGAGCTTCGCTGCTGGCCCGCCGCTCACAGCTGGGATCACTGCGGTGTTTCTTCTTCCTCTCAGCGCGATCTATGACGCGAGGATCGGAGAAAAGTAAAATATGGCAGGCCTCAGGGGAGTCTATGACTTCATCCATGTAGGGATCGACCAAGGAGAAGGGGCTTCGCTGCTCCACGTTGTCCTCTTGTGCTTCAAATCCTCTCGTCCCACCAGTCTCCTCAATAGGGTATCCGATGCCGCTTGTCTGACAACCTATCCTGGGAGTTGGAAAGGGGTGGGGGTGCCCATCACTTTTCTCCATGGAATTTCGAAGGCGACGCAAAACTGGTCTGAGCGAGACATCTTGCAATTCTTCAGAACCTACCGTCCCTCTCTCCTGACCCGGCCCGACACTGTCTTGCGAAGAGGAATCCGAGGAGGTTTGGTCTTGAATCTTGATCTCCTCTTCGAAAGTTCCGTCGTCGCTCATTTGAGTCATGTAGGAGCGACTGACGTCTCTCTCTCCGCTGTCACCGTCAGAATCTTCACGCGGCAGGCGAGGGCGGGACGTGACTATACGACCAACTGTACTGTACTGGCCCCCCTCCCGCGCCCCGGATTTAATGACAAGGCACTGCGAGGGACGTGGGTCTTTTTGCACCACCTGACACTCCACCTGACGGCTAGACCCTTGATCTATTACTTCCTCTTCTTCCCCACCCTTAACTTTACCCATAAGAAAGTAATAGCGCCTTTTACTGTCCAGTTCAGATAGTTGAGTCCTGTTAATGTTCTCAGGTGCTTCCTCTGAGTCATGACTAGACGATTGCTCCGGGTGCTGACAAGGCGAGGATTCCGGCAAGGGAGGTGAGGAAGCGTATCCTGGGAATGCCGGTCCTCCAGGGGCTGGCCGATCGCCGCCTGGGGGAATGTCACTTTCACTCTCACTCAAAGCATTGTTACAATTAATAAAAACCGGAGCTGCGACTGCATCTGTAGATCCCTCACATTCCTCAGGAACAGTAGCAGGGAGGAGCTTGTTCCCTTTTGAGCTTCCCTCCTCGCTCAGCGCATCTTGTCCCTCGCTCTCTTTAGATAACAAATTGACCTCCCGATGTCCACAGATGTCCACTGGAGCGGAAGTTTGGTGCCCCTCCTCAGCTTCACCGAGAGTAAAGACAACAGAGGGATGGCGGGACTCCTCCCGAGACAGGAGGGTCAGATGAAGCAACACGCCGCCCTCCTCCTCCAAACTAATATCTTTCACTTCATCAGAAAAACTAACTCTATTACATTTGTTGTCTTTTTCTTTTTCACATCTTTTACTTGCAATTTCTCCTTTTTCACTTTTTAAAACACCAGCTTTTTCGTCTTTATTTTCATATGCTTGAAATTGCATGTCGCTTTTATTGTCATCTTCGGTATCAACTTTAGTGACCAACATGAGTCTTGTCTCATCTCCACTCAAGCTCACTTTTCCAATGACTGCCTCGTCGTATTTCACCGAGGAACTGCAGACGCGGCCGACTTCCACTTCCTTGTTCAGTAGACTCCCTCTCAAGTCTGAAAGAACACCTTTGGCTTCACTCCGTCCTGCCAAGGATAATTCACTCTCAGACTTAGACTTGGTTTCGAGTTTTTCAGGCTGAGAAAGCGCAGATTTGGCCCCAACGTTGGTTATATCGCTGATGGAAGCGGCGGCAGTAAGGGTCGCGTGGTTGTGTGAAGATCCGCCGATGCTGTCCTCCCCTTCCTTGGTCACCGCGGCGGGCTTGCGCTTGGGAAATGTGTTGGAGCCCCAGTAGTCCTTGCAAAGAGGATACAGACGGATGGCAGTTGGAGACTTGCCACTGCGGGAGAGCAAAGCACCATCAGAAGCCACGTCCACTTGTGACACTGAAGCAGATCTGAAGGGAATGACTCGTGGGGGGATGACGACTCGAGGCTCAGGGCGTGGCCTTGGAGGCAGCTTCGTCATTTCCTCATGAAACAAATCTTCCTCCTCTCTCTGTGTTGATTGAGGTGTCTCCTCCTTGGTGCTTTTGTTGACACCGCTGTGAGGCTGACTAACAGTTTCTGCTCCTTTAGCCGAAGGCAGTTGAGGCGGCAGGCTGGGGCTTTTGCCCAGTGCTGGATGGCGTTGCATGATAGGGCGTGTTTCATTACTGCGTCTCCTGGCTTTATTGCACCCCGTTCCTCCCCTTTCTTGGATCTCACTCGTCGCCGCCACCGCCGCTGCAGCAACGGTCGCCACTTCTGCCGCCGCCGTTTCAGGCGGGGGGGCGGAGTCAGCCCGCACCTTCTTGTCAGGTGATGGAGTCTTCAGTCTTTCGGTACACTTACGTAGTTCTTCTAAATGGTTCTGTCGAGATCTGGGCGGGCGTGCCGGAGGGGTCCCGCGGCCCCCGTCCTTCCTTCCGCCTCCCAGTCCGCCGGCAGGGTTGCCCAGTCGGGACTGGGCAAAATTTTCAAATGCAAGAAACGGAAGCCCTTGCCGGGTATTTTGTAGCTCTCCCAACGGTAGGGCGATGTCAGCCGGTGTCACCGGCTGATGACCCTCATCTGACGGGGCGGGAATGCCCCCTAGGGCCCCCGCACCCACTTCTGAGTGAGCTTTGGATTTACGGTGTTCTAAGACTGCATCAGCGGGGAGGAGAGCGGCCCAGCGGCGGTACAAATGGTCAGGTATTTCTGGTTTAGGTCTGACGGCCCTCCGAATCGAGTGGGTGGTGATGGTGGTAGTGGCGGTGGTAGTGGGGATGATGGTGGGGATGATGGTGGTGGTGGTGGTGGTGGTAGTGGGGATGATGGTGGTGGTGGTGATGGTAGTGGTGGTGGTGGGGACGCAAGCTTGCCTAGTCACTGGCGCCGGGGGGGCCACACGGTCCCCATGACCGCTGCCCCCCGAGGCTACACTGTCGTCTCCTTCTCCTGGAAGCACCTTACACTGCACTGCAATTCCATGGGCGTCACTATGCGTGGCGGGCGGACGGGCACTGTTCTGGTCACTGGTGAGGTGCGTACTGAAGGGTTCCTCGGGGATGGCGGGGCGCGCCGGGCCCGGGTAGCTAAACATAGTGGAGTGGCGGGGCAGCGAGTGGCGGGGGGAGCGGCCCGCCACACAACACGTATATTTAGCGGCAGGGGGAGGCGGGCCGCCCGCTCTCACCTCCTCCAACAGTGTCGAGCCTCCACCACCACAAGTGACGCTCATATCCCACTCTGAAGTTTTCCCTTCGCTGGCCCCGCTCCCAGCCAGGCTGAGGATGCCCACGCCCCGTCGTCGGCTCAAGGGCGAGGGGGTCTTCTGGTTATCTTTCTTTCGTTGGTTCAAATTTACTTGGGTAACCACAATAGTGGCCTCGCTCCTGAACGTGGCTGTGTTACTGTGAAAGTTGAGGAACGGCACAGGGCGCGCCGCCCCCAGTGGGGAACATGGCGTGCCTTCCGCTGAGGGAAGAGAGGATAATTTTAGTTGAGCCGTCTTAGTCTCGGTAGCAGGGTGGACGTACGCGCCATCTGTTGCCGTCACCCGCAGTCTCACACCCGCACCACTTTTCTTATCCCTGGTGTTGTCATTGCATGCATGATCAGAGTTTTGAGATTCCGTAGCCTGAGCCCTAGAGGAGGAAGGGGTCACATACGGCCGCGGAAGAGCGTTGAAACTTCGTCGTATAGGATGAGGGCGGGACAGGGTTTGGGCCCGTAAGGAAGTTGTCGAGGGTACTGTGAGGGGTGTCCACTTGTTGTTAAGAAGAGAGTGTGCTTCCTTCAGATGTAAGGGTGATGACGTACTCCGCTCACTCACACCGTGTCCCACCTGCTTCCCAGGTCCATTAGATCCATTGTACAAGAGCGGTAGTTCAGTGACAGAATAAGGTCCGGTTCTCTGACTTTTTTCCCCCACCTTGCGGCCGTCTCTCGGCGCTCCCAGGTCGCCCTCTGAACAACGGCGGGTAGGCACACTTTCTCCCGCACCATCATGAGGTGCAAGACGAACACCATAACGCACCGGTCCTACGCGGTAACCTGGCTGGGTTGCGCCCTTGTCGCCCGAGAGCATTGCTGGGCCTCCTATCCGCCCCTCCATCACCTATTACCTCACCCACAGATTGATGCGGGGAGGGCACCGCCAGCGTGCTCACAAGCGTGTCACCATCTCAACCTGGTGTCCCACTGGAAGTATTAGCAGCATCAGTGACCCGGCCATCCCTGCCCCTCACACCCTTCCGGGCCATTTCTCTCAATGCCAACATAGAGTAACACCAGACAAGGGGCGTAGTGACCCCTCCTGGAAAGTGGTGACCTGTCTCGTCCCGCCTCCTCACAATGCTAGTGGTGTGAGTTGCCAGCTACATGACGGTCACCACCACGTGCTGCTACACTTCTCTCACGCTTCGACCTTCACACTTGTCGTTTCCGTGGGTATAAGGCAAATACTTATAGAACCCTACACACAAAGAGGGTGCAAAACACGAAGTTTCAGGCTGTTCTCAACGACACACAACAACAGACGAGGGATAGCACAGATAGAGGCCCCACATCGGTGGCTTCTGCGTAACGTCACACTGCAAAGTTCGCAGGGAGCGGTTATAGGGGGAAGTCAGCTCACTGCCACTCCAGTGTTTGGGTTTGACCTGAGGCGTAGTGTGCGTCAAGCCTGGTGCATGAACCGGACGCGTCGCTAATAACAATTCTAATTTCTTAGTATCTTGAGAGGCAGCAAGGTGCAGCGTGGTGCTTGGGATCACTACTTCACTCACCACGACTCACCTCGCACGTATGTATGTATGCATTTTCCATTCACGTTCGTCAGACACTAACGACGGAATTCTGGCGTCTGTGATACACATAAATCACGAAGGTTATAACACAACTATTTCTTGTATACATATGATCCCTCTACTGTAGTGAACACATTTCAATGTGTATACTGGTTGTCACAGATACACACACACACTTACACACATACAAACAATATGTATATGTATATCACTCGTGAGACTTGGTTAAAATAGTTAATCAGTGAAAGACGGAATCATCACACATCTTTCCGTGATATTTATAAACACTATTTCCATTTACAAAGGTCGAGGAACAGCGAGTTCCTACAAAATATAACTAATGCGACAAGTTTCTATTTTCAATTACATTTTTCCTGGCACAAACACGGTGCCCGGCACCTCACACCTCACATCTGCCTTATGGGCCCAAGCAGCGGCGTCAGTCCTGCCTCAGGGTCTTGACAAACTCCCGCCACCTTACCTTTCATTTCGTCAATTGAAGGAACACGAGAGCTAGAGTGAGTACTCGCGAATGCACGCACACATTTCACCACAATGACTTCCCTGCCCCACACCACAACTC
>JACEEZ010018779.1:235000-270000 GCA_016584305.1 Chionoecetes opilio
AGCTGCTTGTAGTTTGGGTATTTGTTATTACCAGGGAATCCATTAACTATATCTCGAAATGCACACCATGCCTCTCTTTCGACATCACTCATTACATTTTCAAGTTTTACTGACCTCAACATTGTCCTTATTTGCGGGGTCCAGTAAATATACCACCCTTAACCTTTGCCTCAGTAAATATACCACCCCTAACCTTTGCCTCAGGTAGCTTTGGAAAGAGTAGACGAATCTCTTAAAATGCTTCTCCACCATGATCTAAAGCCTTTACAAACTGTTTGACCAAACCCAGTTTTATGTGAAGTGAAGGTAACAACACTTTGGCAGGCTCTACAAGAGGTTGTCTAATAACATTTAGCTTTCCTGGCTGCAGGTCATCACGTGGGGGCCACTCAACCTTCTAGTAATGTTCATGATCAGCCCTACTGTCCCATAGGCAAAGAAAACATGAATACTTCGTGTATCCACCCTGCAATCCAAGTAAGAAGGCAAGCATTTTAAAATCACCACAAACATCCCATTTAAACTTTACTTTCTCAAAAAACTTTTTTACATTGTCATATTCTTCCTTCATCTGTACCGAGTATGCAATAGGCAGGGATGGATACTGATTTCCATTGTGTAGTAAAACAGCTTTGAGGCTTTTTGTTGAGCTATCTATGAAAAGTCGCCATTCTTCAGGGTTGTGATCAATTCCAATAGCTGTAAACAAGCCATTTATATCTTTGCAGAAGCAGAGATCCTCACTTATATCAAAGTATACTTCGAATTCCTCATGGCGCTTCCTGTATACTGTTGATTTGCAGTCCTCCCTCAACAGATTCCATTCATTCAGCCTGGATGCTAAAAGCTCAGCTCCTGACTTAGTGAGGCCCAAGTCCCTGATGAGATCATCCAGTTCACGTTGATTTGGAAAGTGTGGGCGGGTACTCATTCTTGGCTCAAACGTTTCATCCATTTCTTGGTTGTCGCCACCTTCAGACTCTCCTGATGAGGCCTCCATCATATCCTCTACCTGAAAAATTAAAAAGGTTGCATTTAATAGCTGGAACCTTAATATGAATTTTATGTGTAATCACATTACAAGAAAACTTAGCTAGGTGTTTGGAATATTTCAATATTGATTCTGTTACCATGAATGAATTTAAATTTGTTATTAACACTTTGATAGGATATATGTACTTACATTTTCTGGCGGCCGTGGAACCGGTAAGTTATCATCATGTGGCACAAGTGCAATAGAGGATGGAATGCTGGGGTACGGAAGGGCTTTTCTTCCCTTAACTATTTTGTACTTCTATATATCAATCATGCAAAAATAACAATCATCGTGATGATATTTTGGCTCTCGCCACACTCTCGGAACAGCAAAAGGCATTGCTTTTCTTGCACCTCTCAGCCATCCGTCTAAATTTGATCGACAACTTCCACATATCACATGAGGGGCCCATGGTTTTTCTTGGTCACCCATACTCATTCCGAAGTACAGTCTATAAGCAATCCAGTACTTGGCACCTTTCACAATTTTATGTGATACATGCTTTGTTCCAACATAGTATCCACACACATAACAGAATAAATCTGGTGAATTTCTGCATCCTCTTGTAGCCATGATCAAGAAAATTCAATTTTTACAATAAAAACCTGAAAAAAATAAATAAATAGTGACAAATCACTGTACACCTTAATGGAAAATTCTTCTACTACATTAGAGGGGAGCTCATTGAACTCATCGGACTGAAATTAAACAGGCATACCTGCATATGGCCTTAAAAATATATGTAGTTTACCACTGGTTATTCGTAAGAGGCTGACAGTAAGCTAAGAACACGATTTCTTGAGCTAGCACATATCATGGGGACAAAGGGGTAGAGGGCTTTTCACTTAAACAATACATTTCTTTATATTAGCATAATTTGATATATCTCTCAAACGGTCGATGGTAGAGAATAAATAAACACATTTTTGAAATCAGAGCGAAATTTTGCATTAAAAACACAAAAAAATTAAGAGAAACAAAACTTTTGTGAAAATTTGTAACGCAGTGAGCTATCTATCTATCTATATCTATCTATCTATCTATCTATCTATCTATCTATCTATCTATCTATCTATCTATCTATCTATCTATCTATCTATCTATCTATCTATCTATCTATATATATTATATATATATTATATATATATATATATATATATATATATATATATATATATATATATAGGTATATATATATATACGTATCTATCTATCTATCTATAATTCTATATATATATATTATATATATTACATATATATATATATATATATATATATATATATATATCTATATATCGATATATATATATTTATATATATATATATATATATATATATATATATATATATATATATATATATATATATTATATATATATATATATATGTAATATATAATATATATATATATATATATATATATATATATATATATATATATATATAATATATATATATATATATATATATATATATTATATATATATATATATATATATATATATATATATATATATATATATTATAATATATATATATATATATATATATATATTATATATATATATATATATAATATATATATATATATATATATATATATATATATATATATTATATATATATATATAATTATATTATATATATATATATATATATATCATATATTATTATATTTTATATATATATATATATCAATATATTATATAATTATACTGATATATATTATATATTATATATATGTTATATTATATCACTATTTTTACATTGAACCTTACAGCGCCAGTAGGCTATTTTATCATTTGGATGGACGTGATGGTTGACCCTCCGCCCGTTGGTTGGCGCAGGCTGGAGTTTTTAATAATGACACCTGTGATGTTATAGGTGAGGGTCCATTTTATATGATGGTCTACCCTCAGTTTGAAGGCACACGCTGCTATCTGTTGTCCCATCGCCATCCTACTTGAAGTCGCAGTCGACGGATGAGGAATGCAGCATGCGGGTTGCTTCGGCCACTCCACGATGGATTTACATATGCTCCTTGGTGGGACTTGAACTCTGGGCCTTGTGCTCACCTCCCAGGCTCTTGTCGACCGCGTTAAAGATGACCGAAAGAGTTGTGTCCCCGGCAGGATTCGAACTCGGGACATCGAGCTCACCATTCCATGACGATAACCACTCGGCCACAGCCTCCCCAAAATAATAAATATTAAATAATAAAATAATAAATAATATATATATATATATATATATATATATATATATATATATATATATATATATATATATATATATATATATATATATATATATATATATATATATATATATATATATATATATATATATATATATATATATATATATATATATATATATATATATATATATATATATATATATATTGTTACGCAGGGCACTCACCTTTCTTATCACACCAAGGGCGCCTCACGTAAACACTTACTCCTGACGGAGGTTCGGCAGAAAGTACCTGAGGCGAGTAGCTTATCTGACCACTGATGGCATCTTTAACATACACCCGGAGGAAGGGACACTGAGCACACTGTATTAAACTGTCTAATTTATTTGCGGAGGTCACAATACACTGTACTGATGGTGGAGAGAGACTCACATGATATACACTGTCTAATTGTTTGTTTCACACACTGGAGGCTACGCGAGATTGCACACACACACGGGTACTGACTTAATGCGAGGCGCTGACGCTCTCCTTAATCCAATGGGCAGATCACAAAGGCAGCCGCGTGGTGTAATAATCCCTTGTCCCCTCCACAGACAACACCGGCTGCTCTGCTCCAAAGACCACCTTCCTCCCTCGTACTTCTTACCGCTCTTCTCTCTCCCGCACCACCGCGCTCACCCCTGGTGCTCCTTGGTGCCCCCAGGGCCGACACCGCAGACTCTAACCTTCAACCATTCGTCACCCTCCCCACACATACTTTCAAGCACACCACATCAGTCTCATCTGAACAACATACACACCTATGGTATCCCTCATACACAAAATGACCTCGAAACACATTCATACAGCTCACACAAACCGACTACCCATTAACACAACAGATAACTCCTGGGATGAGGCTCGTGTAGCCCCAACGGCCCCACACGTCCGCCACTAGCATGAACTAGCTACTGCACTGCATACTGGCACTAGCACTGCATGAACTAAATATTCACTTCAACTCTTCGCCATTTAAAACTTTGCGAGTCAACTTTTATCATGAAGGGTATCAATAGAAGCGCATTTTTATTAGCTTTCCATTGATGTATTTAGTTGTCTGATAAATGAATTACCATAATGCATAAATTAGCGTTAACTAAATAAATAAAATCATCAATCGGGTAATTTTCCCAATTGATGAAGATATTTATTAAGTTAACGCTTATTTATACATGGTGCTAATTCATTTATCAGAAAGCGAAATATATAAGTAAATAAATAACATCATCAATTGGGAAAATTACCCGATTGATGATTTTATTTATTTAATTAACGCAAATTTATGCATGGTTCTAATTCATTTATCAGAAAACAAAATATATCAATGGAAAGCTAATAAAATTGCGCTTCTATTGATACCCTTCATGATAAAAGTTGACTCGCAAAGTTTTAAATGGTGAAGAGTTGAAGTGAATAGTTCATGCATATTTCTTCAGTCTCGTAATGGCATATCTTTAGCGTGTTTTACTGTTTTTGATTTGTTAATATTATAGAACAAATATTTACGAAGATTACAGTATATCATATATACTGATAAACCAGTCTATATGATAGTCAATAGACCACTATATCTCTTTGTCGGGCCGGCCGCGGGCCGCTATGCAGCCTGGCAATTTCAAAACATTGTCGCGTGAACAGTCCAGAGATATAGTGGTCTATGATAATGACCCCATAGAGGTCACCGTTCGCGCTCCTCACCACGTGGGCACTGTAGGTAGGGTAGAAGCCGTGTTGTTGTGAGACCCAGGCCGAGACCAGACCACGAGGAGCAGGGAGACGAGACGACCACGAGGAGCCAGAGCGACACGAGGGAGGCGTCGCCAGGGAACAGGGGCTACGGTGGTTTCACAGGCAAGCCAAGGGTAGAGGTATTGTCCCCTGTGGCCTAAAGGCGCCTGGGTGAAAGGTAGGCAAGCCAAGGGTAGAGGTATTGTCCCCTGTGGCCTAAAGGTGCCTGGGTGAAAGGTAGGCAAGCCAAGGGTAGAGGTATTGTCCCCTGTGGCCTAAAGGCGCCTGGGTGAAAGGTAGGCAAGCCAAGGGTAGAGGTATTGTCCCCTGTGGCCTGGGCCTTGAAAGGCCCGGGGGCCTTGGCGTGGAAAGGTAGGCAAGCCAAGGGTAGAGGTATTGTCCCCTGTGGCCTAAAGGTGCCTGGGTGAAAGATAGCAGCTGGCTGTGTCCCTGTGTGTGTGCGCGGGCGTGAGCGTGGCTGTGGGAAGGTGTCGTCTCCCGCATCGTCAGGATGTGGTGACTGGTATGGTTGGTATAAGACGCATAACAGTGACTGCAGTTGCAGTTGAGGAACATTTAGGGCTGCTACGGTCGACAAGTGACTGGGCCTGTGTTCGGTGGGCGTGAGGCTGTCTCTGTAGTGTTACCTAGTACAATTATAGTCTGGAAAGGATGTGATTGTGTTATTCCGCATGTGCCTGTGTGTGTGTGTGTGAGCCGTGGTGGTGATGTGCCAGTGTGGGAAGCCCGTGCTCAAGACCTTAGGGGATTCATTGTTTTCGGTCCCGACTAAATACATAGCCGGACTCAGCCCCTCCTCCCCATGCGTCTGAGGGCAGCCCAGTAAGGGAGGCAGGTTAGTTGGGCGGCTGGGGGAGCGGGTTTGTAACAGTATTTATAAGCGGGGTCAAAGGGCGAGTTGCCATAAAGAGTGTTGCCATATATATACCCTACCTACAGTATATATATATATATATATATATATATATATATATATATATATATATATATATATATATATATATATATATATATATATATATATATATATATATATATATTATATATTATACACTGCATCAGTGCGAAGACAGTTTTCATGAGTCTACCATTCCCACGGCTCTTATTAATGTTTTCTGCACCTTCTGTTTTGCTCCATTCTCTGTTATCGGCTTTTTTAATGGGTAAGAAGTCTATATCACCGAGGCAGAAGGTACCAACAACAACACAATCTTTCAAGACCTCTCGCAGCCATGTCAAACGTTTACTACATCACTGCATACCTATATAACCATCATGTATCATATCTAAGTACTGGCATCCACCTGGGGATTTCCGTGTTTAGCAGGCATTTAAAATTTTTAATGGAGTTTCACTAGCCCTATTATCATGCAAGTTTTGCCTTGTGCAATAAATGTTAACTCAATGATTCGTGTTCCTACTGACTGACGCTTCTACTTCGTTGAAAATAACAGAATGGCAAAATGTTTTGATAATTTGATCAATATATATATATATATATATATATTATATATATATATATATATATATAATATATATATATATATATATATATATATATATATATAATTATATATATATATATATTATATATATATAATATATATATATATATATATATATATATATATATATATATATATATATATATATACATAGTGATCAAATTATCAAAACATTATGCCATTCTGTTATTTTCATATGCCAGCTTGGAGGTTAACCTGAGGTCAAATTAATAGCCCTTTGGTTTGTCTTGTAGGGGGTGGGGATGCTTGCAGGATAGTAGGACCGCCCACTCGATCCCCCAGCCAATAGAAACCACGAATTAGACGGGGCCTGTCTGGATGTGTTTTCGCGAGCAGCAGTGCAGCCTGGACCAGCCTAGACCGTCATAAACTGGCCTGGCAAACGTCGCGAAAACGCGCTATTACAGTAAGAAAAAGTAAAGATGGGAGCATACGCTATGCTGCGCGTGGCATTCGGTGCTCATCTCCGTGGCATTAGCCCTTAGAGCCTGTGGTGGGTGAAGACCCGTTACCCCGGGACACAGGGCTAGTGTGACACCTGGGTTACCACAGTTACCTTCCCCAGGTTACCCCAGGTACCCATTTATCAACCCCGAAAGGAAGGAAGAACAGCTGGGTAGGCTGGTCGTCGACTTGCCCTGGTCCGGATTCATAGCCAGGCACGCTAGCCACTACACCACGGAGGCGACATGTGCTATTACTGTGGAGCCGATTACTAACGCTATAACATAAGAATTTAGGGTAAAATTGACTTGTCTCTAGGCCCCTAGGGTAAGTTCAGCGAAGCTCCTGGAAGGCCTGAGCAGCGGTCTTGTTGACGTGAATATGCGGTATCTGCCAGCAGTGCTTGGTGTGTGAGTTCAAACATTAATCTGAAGTGTTACAGCGTGTGACGGTTGTGCCTTACTGCAGCATTTTTTTTTTTTTTCTTGCGTCTCCCCACCCTCGCCTCAGAAAATACTAAATTGTGCTCCAAGACAGCGAGGTGTATAATGTGCAAACCAATATGTGTGGAGCGTGTACAGTGATGTTGGAGCTTACACGGGGCACCAGATTTTGCTTGAAAATTGTGTGATTCGTATCTATTTCACTGTAATATTATCGTGTTGATGTTTTACGGTCTTTCGCCCACAGTCCCACAAGTCATTTCACCCAAATCTATGTAGAGTTTTTTCGGCCACACTAAACTTGCTGATGACGTGCCGGGAGGGCGACAATCTCCATCACACAGCTTGCCTTCCCCCGACGCGCAAACTATCTCCACACATATATCGTGGCCGTAGCGGTCGGAAACGGGTGATAAGCTCTTTGGAAAGGCACAATTTTCTTGCTGCATCCATGAAGGATGCAAGTATGTGCACTATCGCAAAAAAATATATGAGAAACACACAAAATT
This sequence comes from Chionoecetes opilio, assembly GCA_016584305.1. Taxonomy (NCBI): domain Eukaryota; kingdom Metazoa; phylum Arthropoda; class Malacostraca; order Decapoda; family Majidae; genus Chionoecetes; species Chionoecetes opilio. Next base: position 242,950 of record JACEEZ010018779.1, read on the forward strand.
CTTTAACTAATAATTTTTTTCTGTGTTTACGTGCTTTTGTATTACCGCGGAGGGGGGGTGAGGCTGCCTTTCGTGACGTCTTCGAGCCATGGTGCGTCGTCTGCTAGTCGTCAGGATCGTTTTGGAAGCTCGGGGAATTTGTAGATTTTGATCGCGGATTATTAAAAAACGGCTGCCTGGATGCAAAAAGTGACAACATATTGTTGATATATTCCAGAATGGCTATATTTTGACTGCATTAAATCAGGAACGATGAAATGGTTTGGACGATTACTTTAAGATATGAACAAGCTTTCAAAAGTTGGAATGAGGATCTCTCATCCCTCATGTATTCATCCTAAGGAATGAACAATTTACTTGCTGTTCCTTATAACGTCCCCGTTGGATCCTTCGGAGCTATCTTTCTGACACCAAAATTCTTATTCTTTTTTAGCCTGTTGATGGCAACTGTGACTTGGCGAACCGTTGCACAATAAAGGAGTGAAAAGTGAAAAAAAACAAGAGGAAATTCTAGAGTCCTTTCCAGCCCTTAGTAGTGTTTTTTTCTTCCTCCAGACCTTCACAGATCCCTTCAGATACCTCTAAAACATAATCATAAAGTGGGGCTGTACTGAAGTGGGGTAACAACTGACCGTATCCTAGCGCTTCGTGTCCTGCTGGAACGCCGACATGAGTTTCGATAGGAAAAGCCTGCAGCCTATGTTGATCTCAAGAAGGCGTTTGACTCAATGCATCGTGAGTCACTTTGGGATCTTCTGCTGCTTCGCGGGTTTCCTGCAGGACTTTTGGTCTGTTGAATGGCCTGTACTCTGGGATTGAGAGTGCTGTGAAGTGTGGGGCAGGTGTATCCAGCTTTTTTCCTGTGAATACAGGAGTGAAGCAAGGGTGCGTCCTTGCCCCATCAGTTTTCAACACTTGTATGGACATATTGGGCAAAGTTGTGGACCAAAGTTATTGTGGAGCATCCCTCGGCAATACCAAGATCACTGAACTGATCTTGTTTTTGACGATGATGCAGTAATCTTTGATGAGTCGCTGGAGGTTCTGGTGATGGCTCTCGAGGCAAAGCCTATGTACGAGGAGGCAAAACCTTTGAGACTTGAGGTCTCCTAGCCTAGGACCAAGGTCCAGGTGTTTGGAGGCTTACTAGATGAAACAATAGATATTCATGCGTGCAACGAGGACATTGATATCTTTGAAAGTTTTACATACCTTGGTCCATGATGACGGCGGGTCGCGTCAAGAAGTCTTACGGTTGATTGGCATAGCCCACGAATTTCCTCGTGACTGGGGCAAGTTGATGTCCATAGACCAGAAACCGTAATGCCCCCCCCCCCTCTTTCTTTATACCTGCCACCATTTTTTTCAGTTACTTTGATGTCTAAGCTTTAAAAAAAGGCTTTGTTTAATTAGTGTTGGTTAAGCAATTTCTGGTTGCTAGCACCCGTAAATAGATATTAAAGATGGCTGATGGTGGAAGGGGGGAAAACTGACTTCAGCGCCATTTTTCAACCAGCAAAACTAAAAACATGAGTTACTTATGTATTCCAACTGATTTTGGGGTGACAAATTGAATGGGATTGTTTTTTTTAGGGCTTCAAGGTCTTTTAATGTGTCAAATTCCTAGAACCTATGCTAAAATAGGTTAAATTGATGGACAGTTAAAAATATTTGGTAGCGCTACAATAATTATATTGATCATCATAATCTTTAAGTTCATGAAAATGTTTATCTTCGTGGATGAAAACTGGTGGTTCAAGCTCTTCAGCTTCTATATCATCATCCCCAAAGTTGGAGGGGTTATTGACAAGAGTGACACCAAGTCCCGTTGCATCATTTCTAGATGCGTCCACTGGAAATCCAGTCCCTCTGCTCCCGAAACCCAGCTATGTAGAATCGGGTCTGATTGGTAATGGTGTGGCTCCAGTGACCTCCTCCGGCTTGCAGTTTTTTTCTACATCACAAAGGACTGGGCAAAGGGCAAAATAAATAAGATGTAACAAAAAGCCCGCTTAAATGCCAGTCCCTATAAAGAAGACAGTAAGAAAATATAGAAAAAGGGGATGGTCACTTTAGTTCAGGAGGTGTCTTATCACTTATCTCTTGAAAAAAAATACATGGTAGGAAAATGGAAAAATAGCAACAGGAAGAAAGTTCCAGAGTTTATCAGAAAAAGGTATGAAGGAGTGAAGATACTGGTTTACTCTTGCATTAGGATTATGGACAGAAAAAGAAGAGAATGAGCAGAAAGTCTCGTGCAGAGAGCTCGCGGGAGGGGTTAGCAGGTTCAGAAGAACAGTGAGCATGAAAATAACGGTAGAAGATTGCAAGAGAAGCAACATTGCGGCGGTGATATAAAGATTAAAGACAGTCAGTCAGAGGAGAGGAGTTGATGAGGCGAAAAGCTTTTGACTCTACCCTATTTAGGGGAGCTGTATGAGTAGATTCCCCTCAAACATGAGAGGCATACTCTATACATGGGTGGATGAAGATCAGGTACAGAGCAAGCAACTGAGAGGAAGAAAAAAAGGACGCAGACGCCACAGGACATCTAATTTCTTAGAAGCTGTTTTAGTAAGGAGATGAGATATGAGATTTCCAGTTCAAATTTTTATTTAAGGATAGTCAAATAATATTCATTGTAGAAGAGAGAGCCAATTGAGTATTATTGAAGAAGAAATGATTGTTGTTATGTCGAGTAGATAGGTGAAGAAATTGTGTTTTTGAGGAATTGGACCAAACAAGGTTTACCCCAATCAGAAATTATAGAAATATCAGTAGTTAGGCGCTCTGTGGCATCTCTCCGTGAATCACGTAGTTCCTGTTGGGTTGAACATCTAATTAACGACGTTGAAAAATGCAGGGCAGAATCCTCAGCTTTGGAGTGTATGCGGCATTGACTTAGGCTTGAAAAATCATTAATGAATAGAAAGAGGTGATGGACCATGGTTTGCCCTATCACCATGGAAGGTGATAGGACAGAACCCTGAGGAACACCATTATTACCGTCAACCGTAGCTGCAATAGAACGGTTTGAAAGAAAGTTAAGTTTATGAAATGATGGTGCAGAGAGGGGCATAGTAACTGGATGAGGGTAGCTTTGAAATTAAAGATTTATGCTAGACTCTATCAAAAGTTTTTGATATGTCAAGGGGAACAGCAAAAATTACACCGAAACTATTAATGGAGGATGACTAAGATTCAGTTAGGAAAGCTAGAAGATCACCAGTAAATCACCCTTACGTAAACCGTACTGACGATCATATAAAAGATTGCAAGCAGAGAAATGCTTAAGAATCTTCTTATTAAGTATAGATTCAAAAGCTTTTGAAAGGCAGGAAGTCAAAGTTATAGGACGGTAGTTTAAAGTATTAAAACGGTCACCCTTCTTAGGAACAGGTTGAATGTAAGGAAACTTCCAGCAAGAAGGAAACTTGGAAGTAGATAGACAAAGACGGAAAAGTTTGAGCAGGCAGAGTGCAAGCACAGAAGCACAGTTTTTGAGAACAATAGGAATGATTCCGTCAGGACTGTAAGCTTTCCGAGGATCAAGGCTAGAAAAAGAAAGGAAAAGATCATTACGAAGGATTTTAAAAATAGGCCTAATATATTCAGAGGGTGGAGGAGTAGGAGGAACAAGGCCTTCATCAACCCGAGTGGAATTTTCATCAAAGGTTTGAACATAGAATTCAGCTTTAGAAATAGATGAGACAGCTATGGAGCAATTCGGGAGAAGCATAGGACAGAACAAGCTAGCCCGTGGACCTCCCTGCTGGAGGCCCGGAAAAAAAAGAAGAAGAAAAAAAGAAAAGAAGGGAGAGCTGAAGTATAAAATATGTCTGAGATGCTATTAGCTTGATGCCAGAAGTCACGAGAGGAGTTTGATCCAAAAAGATTTTGACATTTTCTATTGATGAAGGAGTTATTGGTAAATTGAAAACAAAATTTGGCATGATTACGAGCAGAAATATGAAGGCCGTGAGTTTCAGGAGATGGATGGTTACAGTACCATCTGTGAGCCGTTTCTCTATCTTGGACAGCATGAGAACAAGCAGAGTTAAACCAAGGTTTACGTGCTTTAGGATTACTGAAAATGTGTAGAATGTATGCCTCCATGCTAGAGACAATGACCTTAGTTTTCCGCTCTGCACAAAGAGCTGAGTTGAAATTCTAGAAGCAACTCAGCTTTGATCTGTCCCGAGGCAGCATCGGAGCGATAGGACAGGAAACAGAAATAAGATTGTGATCAGAGGAGCCCAACGAGAGAAAACAGTTTCACAGAGTAAGCAGATGGGTTAGAGATTAGGAAAAGGTCAATAATGTATGGGCGTGTTTCCAAGGTGGTCAGGAATACGGGTAGGGTGCTGCACCAGCTGCTCTAGGTCTTGAAGGATAGCAAAGGTGTAGGCTTGTTCACAAGGTTGGTCAGTGAAAGAAGATAATAGCCAATGCAGGTGGTGAACATTGAAATCCCAATGAATGGAAATTTCTGTAAAAGGAAAATGAGATTAAATGTGCTCCACTTTAGATGTTAATTAAATAGTCGAAGAATTTTACATACTCTGAGGAGTTAGGTGAGATATATAGAGCACAGATATATTTTGTAAGAGGCATTCATACATTGAAGTCGAAGCCAGATGGTAGAAAATTCTAAAGATGCAAGACCGTGGGCAAGGGAGCAAGTGATGTCGTTGCTTACATATACGCAACAGCAACTCACCTAACTCCTCAGAGTAGTCAAGCACATTTCATCTCATTTTTCATTTTGCAGAAATTTCCATTCATTGGGATTTCAATGTTCACCACCAGCATTGGCTATTATCTTCTGTCACTGACCAACCTTGTGAACAAGCCTACAGCTTTGGGTTGAAAATGGTAATAGAGAGAATAAGAGGAAAAGGGACTGCTGTCAGTGCTCACAGACACCTGGGTTTCGGTGAGGAAAAGAAGATGAGGAGGAGAGGTGATGTTCCACCGGTTGGAAGTTAAATCTAAGACTGCGGTCTAAGCTTTCTATCCAGGGTGCTGAGTTCTTTTCAACTGATCACAGACTTGTTGTTGCTATACTTAAGCTTCATGTCCAGAATGCCAGAAGAATCTCAAGAGGTAACCATACTGTGTTTCATCTTAAGAACCTGAAGGACTTGACATGTGCCCATTAGTATGCGGTGGCAGTCTCAAATCGGTTTAATGTGCTCGGTGTCCTCGAGGACCCTGTAGATCTGTGGGATACCTTCAAACGTGAAACTCTCCAGCCTGCCAAAGAGTGTATTGGGGAGCGCCCGAGGTCAGGGCGTTGTGTTGTCTCGACGGAGACGCTGGAGAATATCGAGGAGATTCGCGCTGCCAGGCTTGCTGGGAACCAGGGCTAGTACAGGCACTACAGTGCTCTGTCACGCATGACTAGAACTTTCTTGGGGAGAGACAAGGAGAGGAATGTCAGGAGTCTCGCTGAGGATGTCGAGGGCCATTTGAACGCTAATGACCTCCGACCCGCCTACCGATCCCTAAAGAAGCTCCGTTCCAAATTTCCATCTCAGGCGAGTGCTATCCGAGCTGCAGATGGGCGTCTTGTGTCGGACATGGATGGACAGATGGCTCGTTGGTCTGAGTACTTTGGGCAGGGTTTCCCGGTGGACCCTCCAATTGGGCAGCTTCACACCACTGACTTACGGGCAGTGGATGCCGATCCTCCCATTAACGAAACCGCTCCCTCTCTTGACGAAGTCAGAGAGGCTGTAGCAAAGTTGAGGGGTGGAAAGGCAGCTGGTGTTTGTAATATCAGTGCAGAGCTCCTTAAAGCTGGGGGTGAGGCCATGATCCGGGGGCTGCACGCTGTCTTGACTGCCGTTTAGCAATCAAGTTACCATTCCTCCTGACGGATCCGCAGTCATCTGCTGAAGCATAAGATACCTCAGCTGTATAGGTTCACGCCTGGTAAGTCAACAGCAAACTGTATCCTAGCGTTTCGTGTCCTGGTGGAACGCCGACGTGAGTTTCGACAGGAAAAGCCTGCAGCCTATGTTGATCTCAAGAAGACGTTTGATTCAATGCATCATGAGTCATTCTGGGATCTTCTGCGACCTCGCAGGATTCCTGCAAGGACTATTGGTTTGATCATTGGCTTCTATGGGACTGAGAGTGCTGTGAAGTATGGGGGAAGTGTATCCAGCTTTTTTCTTTGTGAATACATATGTGAGGCAAGGGTGCGTCATTGCCCCATCACTTTTCAACATTTGTATGGACTGAATATTGGGCAAAGTTGTAGATTAAAGTGATTGTGGAGCATCCCTCGGCAACACCAAGATCACTGATCTTGTTTTTGCCGATGATGCAACAATCTTTGCTGAGTCGCTGGAGGTCCTGGTGATGGCTCTTGAGGCGCTCACGTGGAGGCAAAGCCTTTGAGACTTGAGGTCTCTTGACTGAAGACCAAGGTCCAGGTGTTTGGAGGCTTACTAGGTGAAACTGTACAGTCTGATCATGCGTGCGGCGAGGACATTGAGATATTGGAAAGTTTTACATACCTTGGTAGCGCAGTCCATAATGACGGCGGGTCACGTCAAGAAGTCTTACGGCGGATTTGCATAGCCCACGGTGTTATGGACTCGCTCAGCACGAGTTTTTGGCGCTGTCAGTAACTGTGCAGTAGAACAAAGATCCGGATCCTTAAGTCGCTTGTGATCCCTATCTTACTCTATGGATGTGAGACATGAACACTAAATAGGGACTTGATGAGGCGAATCGGTGCCTTTGGTAATAAGCAGAGATCGGGAAAATATGTGAAGTAGTACATACATTTTTTTTCTTCACATAAAACAGTGTTTTTTGCAAAAAAAAAAAATATTATGATTTCTGGTAGAGATGTACCTAAAATGGCCTAAATAACAATATTTTTATCCATTATCTGCAAGTGATAACTTCATGTCCTGTCCATCCACTGATGGGTCAGACTGACAGCGGTATTTCAGTTTTCTGATTTATGTCTAATTATTAGAAATGAGTTAAAAGTTAACATATTGTTACGCTGTGGGTGTCTGTATGTTTGTTGAGGCGTGCGCGAATGAGGCGTGTGTCCGTCTGTGTGTGTGTGTGCGCGCGTGGGTATGGGGCGAGAGAGCGAGGGTGTATGAGAGAGTGTCCGTTTGTCTGGATGTATGAGCGGGCGGCACGTGGTGAGGGTGCTTCCTGCTCCACGCACAAAGAGAGGGTGACGTCATTCGCGGCACTTGACTCTGATTGGGTCCGGCACAGCCGGCCACACCATGTTGATTGGCTGGCTAGCTGGCGGCGGGAGACAAGGGGAGACAGGGCAGCCGTGGGCGTGAGTGGGGCGAGGAATACGAGAGAGGAGAACAGAGCGGGACACGAGAGTAGCAGAGTGTTTGTGTGTCTCGGTGCGGGGAGGGCGGGCGAGCGAGAGCCGCCGCTCCTTCAGGAGGAATCTGAGTACCTCGCCCTAAGTCAGTGTTTCGCCTTAAGCCACCGTACCTTTGTGTGTTGTTGCCTTTCACGTAAAGCCTCGTGTGTGTGTGTGTTAAGAGAACCATTAATAGACCGTGTGACTATGTGTGTACTTTGTTCACTCTCTCCACCTTCAGAAGTTGAGTCCTGTGTATTGTTTGACCACCGCTATTAAATGTAGAGTGTATTTCAGTGAGTGTCAGTGTCCTCTTTTCGCCTTGTGATTGATTACGTGTTATACACCGTTACTCGCCTTCAGATAATTCTACCGAGTCCTTCGTCAGGAGGGAGTAAGTGGTTACGTGGGGCGCCTTTGGGGGTGAGATGAGTCTGTGAGTGAGGGCCCTGCGCAACAATATTTTGGTGAATGATGCCAGGGGTAACGGGTATATACCGTACACTGCATCACTGACAGAAAAGAATATTTTCCGCTTTATGTAACTAAATACTGAAATTATTTGTAACTGAAATAATTAGACATAAATCAGAAGACTGAAATACCGCTGTCAGTCTGACCCATCAGTGGACAGATAGGACATGAATGACTCACCACATCTGCTACCATGGACGTATACGAGACAGGTTTTTCATTTTTTTAGATATATGTACTTAATTTCAGTTTATGGCTTGCTGATAATTGAGTATTGTATAAGGCTAGTATTTTGAAATGTCAATAGATTTCAGGGGGAATCCACCCCTGTCCCCCCTGGGTGCAGAATTGGTTGTGTATCATTTCTGATTGTCTTTTCCTGTATTTTTTAAGGAAATAAATCACTGATTAAAACCACATATTTTAGTTTTTCTATCACATATTTTGGTGAAAATACATAACATAAAAAAACCTAAATGGCCTAAATAACAAAATTTTTATCCGATCTCTAGTAATAAGTGTCTTCGCATAATCATGGGGTTGCTGGGATGATTACGTGTCAAATCAGCGATTGCACCGTGAGACTGAATCGAGGCCTATTACCTGCATAGTCCGTCAGCGCCAACTTCGGTTACATGGGCATGTGGCACGCTACCCTAAAACCGATCCTGTTACCCATTTCTAAGCTTGTTATTTACAGGTAACGGGATCTACCCATGTAAGATTTTTTTTTTTCTTTTTTTTTACATCACACGGAACTGGCCAAGGGCACAACAAAAATGGGTAACACAAAGCCCGCTTAGTTGCCAGTCCCTATAAAGAAGACAGTAAGAGAATAAAATAAAAACAGAGGGGTAGGCCAATTTAGTTCGGGAGGTGTCTTGTTACTCTTCTTTTGAAAAGATTTAAGTCATAGGAAAGTAAAAAATAGAAACAGGAAGAGAGTTCCAGAGTTTACCGGTGAAAGGGATGAAAGAGTAAAGATACTGATTAACTCTTGCATTAGGAAGATGGACATAATAGGGATGAGAATGAGTAGAAAGTCTTGTGCCGCGAGGCCGTGGGAGTGGGGGAGGCATGCAGTTATCAAGTTCAGAAGAGCAGTGAGCATGAAAATAACGGTAGAAGAGAGCAAGAGAAGCAACATTGCGGCGGTGATTTAAAGATTGAAGACAGTCAGTCAGAGGAGAGGAGTTGATGAGAGGAAAAACTTTTAGCTCAACCCTGTTTAGGAGAGCTGTATGAGTGGATCCTCCCCAAACATGTGAGACATACTCCATACATGGACGGATAAGGCCCCTGTAGAGAGCACGCAATTGGGAGGGAGAAAAAAAAGGACGCAGACGCCACAGCACACCTAACTTCTTAGAAGCTGTTTTAGCAAGAGATGAGATGTGAGATTTCCAGTTCAGATTTTTAGTAAAGGATAGTCCTAGAATGTTCATTGTAGAAGAAGGAGACAGTTGAGTGTCATTGAAGAAGAGGGGATAGTAATCTGGTAGGTTTTGTCAAGTAGATAGGTAAAGAAATTGGGTTTTTGAGGCATTGAACAAAACAAGGTTTGCTTTGCCCCAATCAGAAATTATAGAAAGATCAGAAGTTAGGCGCTCGGTGGCATCTCTCCGTGAATCACTTAGTTCCTGTTGAGTTGGACATCTAATAAACGACGTTGAAAAATGCAGGGTAGAATCATCAGCGTAGGAGTGGATAGGGCTTTGAGTTAGACTTAGAAGATCATTAATAAATAATAGAAAGAGAGTGGGTGATAGGACAGAACCCTGGGGAACACCACTATTGATAGATTTAGGAGAAGAACAATGTCCGTCTACAGTAGCTGCAATAGAACGGTTTGAAAGGAAACTTAAAATGAAGGTACAGAGAGAAGGATAGAAACCGAAAGATACAAGTCTATGACGTGTAGGGGTGATTGCCAGTGATGCCCTCCTGATAGGCAGGTAACTTGATTTGCTGCCCAGAGATATACATCAATATGGTAGTAATTGCAAATGGTTGAGCGGGTTTAAGTAAGGCTTGCTGATTTAAGTAACGTATAAGTATTGTAAGTAAGTAAAGTAAGTGTCAAGGAATTGAGTGAGACAATACTGTTATTATAAATATATATTGTATTATATATATACTATGTACACTATAAGGTTATGTTTACAATATAAAGTCACGGGTTCTTTACAAATGGCCAAGGAAGCTTAAGTATTAATAGACAGGTAAGAACAATTAATATCGTGACAAGTACTCACTCACTCACAGGTGAGTGAGCACACACTCAGACTCACATGGAGTCTTAGCTTAGGAGCGCCAGGTATCGCGTCTCCCCCTCTTCTGACTTTCCGGCCTCTCGGCCGCGTCTTATAAAGGAAGGTTTCTTTCTTGAACAGTTGTTTATACAGGAACTGCTGAGTGCGTGGAATGAGAAGGTCCGCTCGCTGTTCACACGGCGATGACGCAAACACACCCAACGTTAGTTGTGTCTATCCATGTGTGCATTTGCTTATCAACTAAGATAAGTGGTTTTTAATCCACAGGCACACACAAAACACTGACTATGCTTGCTTGCATTCTCAAGAATGCAAGCAGAAGCGGAACAGCACCATTATGTCCATGTCAACATTATCAAAGAGGTAGTGTCTGTCCGAGCAACACAATAACAGCTGTGTTGCTGAAAGAGGCAGACACACGTACATACACCTCCAACATGAATACATGCTGATAACATGCATGTTTCATCATACACTTACTACATATAATATATCCAGTGCCATAACATCGCTAGGTCAACTACCCGATTGCGTCCTCGCGATGGTCTAGAGACAGATACCTAACCATGCTACAACATCGTGTACTAAAGAGTCTCGGTGTTGCCGGCAATGCTTCTAAAAAAATGCCTATACAAGGTGAGGGCCTCCATGACAACATAGCACAGAGGAATCACAATATTAATGGTTGGTATAACAAAAGTAATGCTATAAGGATAATGCACATAAATATATTGGTAGAGTCCTTTACAGCAGTATTCAAATCTGAGCTATTAGAAAACAAAATGAACTCAAAGGCTGTGTTAAAAAAACAGTGTTGAAATCCCTGCAAATTCATTGAAAAGTGCGTTGTGAAACTCTACTGCGTTGTCACCTAATAATACTCGAGGTTATGAGCAGGGACACAATACAGTAGATAGGCCCTGAGGGCGTGAGCAATCGCACTGGCAGTTATATAGATATCATTTACAAATTATATCTGAATTTTAAAGTAATCGTCCAGACCTATTTTTTCTTTGCATAATTATGTTGAATGATCATTCAAAATACCTAATCCACAAAAAATTATTCATTTCCACGCCTTATTTCCCTAAAAACATGACTTTTGTAAAAAGCGCGGGAAAAACAACAGCCTCATTCCAGCCGTGGCGGGAAACATGCTGGTTACGTCACAGGAGGTAGCCTCCCAGCCCTGCCTGATACAGATACACGGAGACTCAGAAAAAAACAGTATATGAAGAATTTTGGGTTTTTCTGATAGTTTTTTTTTGCGATATGGCATATACTTGCATCCTTCATGGGCACAGCAGGAAAGCTGTACCTTTCCAGAGAGCTTAGCACCAATTTCCGACCTATTTGGCCAGTTTATGTGTGTGCAGCGCCGGTAAGAGGCGGGTCAGAGCCGCGCGGCAAGACAATGTGTCTCACACCGCGCGGCTCTCACCCGCCTCTTACCGGCGCTGCACACATATAACCTGGCCAAATGGGTCGGAAATGGGTGCTAAGCTCTGTGGAAAGGTACAGCTTTCTTGCTGTGCCCATGAAGGATGCAAGTATATGCCATATCGCAAAAAAAATCCATCAGAAACACCCGAAATTCTTCAAGTACTATGTTTTTTTCTGAGTCTCCGTGTATCTGTATCAGGCAGGGCTGGGAGGCTTCCTGCTGTGATGTCACCGAGCCATGGTGCGTCGTCTGCTGGTCATGAGTTGTGTTTTGAGAGCTCGGGGAATTTTCAGATTTTGAATGCGTATCATTTAAAACGAGTGACTGGATGCAAAAAGTGACAACATATTGTTGATATACTCGATCATGGCTATATTTTGAGTGCATTAAATCAGGAATGATGAAAATGTCTGGACGATTACTTAAAGACCTGCTTCTTTAAACTTGAGGAGTACGGTTTCTCGGCTAATAAAATCTGACTCCGGGTCTTTACTACAAATCATCAGAGCTGGGCGCGACTTTAATTTTTCCAGGTGCGACTTTGACTTTGCGACTTTGCCGCCGGACCTGGTGCGACTGCGACTCTGCGACTCTATTTTTGGCCAACCCAGTGCGACTTTGCGACTTTGCGACTTTGCGACTTTGCGACTGCGACTTATTTTTCCCGGTGCGACTCCGCTAAATTACAAAGTAAACCTTAGCGCGATAACAGAAACATGCTTTTATAAGGCAGAAAAACACATATTTATTCATTTTTTAGTTCAAACACAGCCTAAACTAATATCTACAGGTCCTCCTCCTCCTCCTCTACGTCCTCCTGACCCATCTTCTCCTCCAGAAGGTCCATGTTCCCTTTGAGGAACACAAGCTCCTCAAAGTTGACCTCCTCCAGGGAGGACCTCTTGGCCCTGAGAACCTATTCTATTAGTGCCGAGTGGCAATTAAGTGAATTAACGATACAACCGGTATGCGGTCAAGTGCCATACGACTTTGCCGCATTCCGAATGCCGCGCTGATGCCGCGGCAATTTCTTTAAAAAAAGTCGTCTTTGTTCCTGTTCAAAGTCGGGGCAAAAGTCGCGGAAAATTGGCGGTGCGACTTTGCTTAGTCCGACTTTTTCAAAACGTTTGCGACTTTCGACTTTGCGACTTCGAAATTCATAGTGCGGCAAAGTCGCAAAGTCGCAAAGTCGCAACTCGGTGCCACAACGCCCAGCTCTGCAAATCATCACATCATTAAGATATGCATATATATTATGTGCATACCAGAGAGTACTTAATCCTCTGAAAAGTGATAGGAGCTGATTACAGCTCAAATAGTATCATAAATCAATCAAATTGTGCGCTGGGAGTGCCAAATGGCAGTAACCTCCCTTGACATGCGCAACATTGGCATTTGCTGCTTTTAAGAGTTTAGTTATTTTATTTATTTATTTTATTTCGTTATTTTGAGACCTATTATTTTAAACTTACGGAGTACGGCTTCTCAGCTAATAAAAATTTAGACTCCGGGTCTGTAATATAAATTATCACGTTAAGATATGCATTTCCTTTTTATTTGTGCATATCAGAGAGTAATGTATTTATTAATCATCCTCTGAGAAGTGATAAGAGCTGCCTTCAGCTAGAATAGTATTCTAAGCAATAAAAATGTGCATAAGGAGTGCTAGTGGCATTAATCTCCTTTGACAAGGGCGCCTGTGGCACCTGGCTGCGAAATTATCAATACTTTTTGTGTTATAATATCCTTACATAGACAAACATGTATTCCCTGGCAGAGGAACTTGGGCTTCAGAGCACCAGTGGCCTGAGGGAGAGTCCACGGCAGGGGTAAAAAATATCTACCTGCAACGGATGTGTTAGAACTAGACATCTAGTTAGTAGAGGAGATAACCTGAGTTACAGTAGGGTTATTATAAATGTTAAAACCGGAGGTACTCGGAGGTGACTACTTTCATCCCTCAATTCAAGAGTTAATTCCTCAAACAAGGTTAACTTCCCTGTACTGTCATTACCTGATTCCTCAGAGGCTAGGAGTTCATGTGTTATACATTCTAGCAACTTTTCCTCGGTGAATAATTCACTCACATTCTAAATTTGCTCAAGAGTCTATAAATTCATAAGTAAAACTTTAATTAAGTTAAATAATATCACCCACCTCCTGGCCTGAAAGGCAATTCTAAAAGGAGAAATGAATATATTGCATATAGGGATGATATGAGAAGCGAACAGATTATTAAGAATTACAAGAAATTATGAAACAATAGTGGTAAATAAATGTAAAGCATCTACAAAAGAAATAACTGACAAGTTAATCACTAAAAATCCCTTCACATGGCTGTATAAGCAAAATATATGTGAAAGTTACTCTATCTCACCGTGTTATGTAAACAAGTGGCGTAATTAACATACATCTCATGTACTGTCAGCTAACGATGTGCTTGTACTCACTAAAAATCTTGTAATGTCTGCACGCCAAGGTTCACTCGTACAGCAGAGTCAGCGGTCAATAAGGGCGTTCCTCCAAGGGGGGTGTAACAGCGAGGAGGCAATTGTGTCATGTTGACGGGCTGTGGGCGCAGGCTGGCATTGGGGCGCTGGGTGGGCGGGAGGTTGAGTATGGAAGGACAGGCGATGTAACTCGCGTTCCGTCTTCATGATAACAACTCAGTCTTGTCCTTTCGTCCGTCTTCACCGAAAAAAAGCCTTGTAACGTCATTGTCCTCTTGATACAGCTGAATCCCAATGCAATTTTATGCAGGAGGATGTTAATGTAGCCTTATGGCTCTATTATACAGAGCAGTGAGGATTCTAAGGTGGGTATATGTGGATGAACAGTGTTTAACGATGAGAGAAGCTGCTGAACACGGCCTTTCTGAGGTAGTGAGGTCAGTGATGACAACAGTATTAATCAATCTTTCTCTCACTGTGACTCCCGTCACGCTTGTCTCTAAAGCTTCGCTCACTTGTTCAGTGCTTATTCCACAATACATCGTCCTCCCCTTACGTGTATTAGTATGTTTCTCGTCCATTACATGAAGGCACACTTATACTACTTATCGTTATCGTATTCTACCGTATATTACCGATGCCATAAATTATGTTGTGACATATGGTACCGATGCCATCAATTTATGTTATGACATATCTTACCGCTGCTGCCAATTTCTGTTACCCATTTCTAAGCTTGTTATTTACAGGTAACGGGATCTACCCATGTAAGATACAGGTCTATGACGTGTAGGGGTGATTGCCAGTGATGCCCTCCTGATAGGCAGGTAACTTGATTTGCTGCCCAGAGATATACATCAATATGGTAGTAATTGCAAGTGGTCGAGCGGGTTTAAGTAAGGCTTGCTGATTTAAGTAACGTATAAGTATTGTAAGTAAGTAAAGTAAGTGCCAATGAATCGAGTGAGACAAAACTATGATTATAAATATATATTGTATTATATATATATACTATGTACATGCATTATAAGGTTATGTTTACAATATTGAGTCACGGGTTCTTTACAAATGGCCAAGGAAGCTTAAGTATTAATAGACAGGTAAGAACAATTAATATCGTGACAAGTACTCACTCACTCACAGGTGAGTGAGCACACACTCAGACTCATATGGAGTCTTAGCTTAGGAGCGCCAGGTATCGCGTCTGACTCTTCTGACTTTCCGGCCTCTCGGCCGCGTCTTATAAAGGAAGGTTTCTTTCTTGAACAGTTGTTTATACAGGAACTGCTGAGTGCGTGGAATGAGAAGGTCCGCTCGCTGTTCACACGGCGATGACGCAAACACACCCAACGTTAGTTGTGTCTGTCCATGTGTGCATTTGCTTATCAACTAAGATAAGTGGCTTTTAATCCACAGGCACACGCAAAACACTGACTATGCATTCTCAAGAATGCAAGCAGCAGCTGAACAACACCATTATGTCCATGTCAACATCATCAAAGAGGTAGTGTCTGTCCGAGCAACACAATAACAGCTGTGTTGCTGCAAGAGGCAGACACACATACATACACCTCCAACATGAATACATGCTGATAACATATATGTTTCATCATACACTTACTACATATAATATATCCAGTGCCATAACAATCCTTCCCACCGGGTCGTATCTGTAAGAGGCAATCCGGCGTGGAGGAGGCTAAGGGGGCGCCCACAAGGCTCGTGTCTGGGGCAAGTTGATGTTTCCTGTCGAGAGTTGCTGGGTATGAGTAGGGAGCCTGCATGGGGACTCGCGCATGGTGACCCACTAGAGTGACGTCGTAGGGTGGGCGAGGCGAAGCGCCCCCCGGTATATGCCCCCATTGATTGATTGATTGAAAAAAAAGTAAAGTCTTTCAAGCATTTCATGCACTTATATCTTTACCCTAGAACGCGGGTGCCAAGCCAAAGCTCATATCTGGGTATCTATTTTAGTTCTAGATACGAAACGGCTAGGGGAAAGATATCTTGTCTATTGCCGCGGTCACACGAACACTTTTTCCGGCAATATTCAGCCAGCAAGACAAATTCGGCTCAAACTCGGCTAAAATTGCCAACTTTGAGTCAAGACGAACCTGCTCGTGTTGTTGGCTGAATATTGCCGAGTTTTGGCTAAATTCAACCCGTGAAACTACCACTAACGAATATTATTTGACGTTCAATGTTAATGCACGCCCTAATTAAAAATACAGAAGCTTCATTCAACAACTACATAGTGGCAAGAAGCGATTCCAACACAAATTGTGAAGTCTTGTACATTTTTCGTAACTTTTCGGACGATATATAAATCTTAGGAGGATTTCCTGAGTCAGTGATGGTCTTCCCTATTTTCTTTGTTGGCTGTCTACCTTTTTAGGGGATACTGGACTGGACCATCTTACCGCTGCTGACTGACGGCTCCATAAGAATATAAGAACATGAGTCCATTCCAATTATTCACCGCCCTATTTGTGAACCAGTTTCTCCCTATTTATCCCTATTTCTCCAAAGACGCTTCTTCAGATACGACTTGGCTCCTGCGCCGATTGAAACAAGAAGCCAAAATTGGCGTTAAAGCTCGGTTAACTCTGAAAGTCTGTGTGACCAGAAATCGGCTCGAAATCGGCTTGGGCGAATATTGCCGGCTAAATATTCTCAAAAAAAGCTGTCGTGTGACCCCACCTTAAAGTAATCGTCCAGACCCATTTTTTTTGCCTATTTATGTTGAATGTACATTCAAAACACCTAATCCACCAAAAATAATTGATTTCCAGTCCTTATTTCCGTAAAAATACGACTTTTGTAAAAAGCGCGCGAAAAAAAAAATCTTCCCTCCAACAGGGCTACGAATATTATTGATGACGTCACAGGAGGAGCGCTCCAATGTAAACATCTGTCTGACAATCAATCATCAATCATTGGGGGCATGCATACGCCGGGGGGCGCGTCGCCTCGCCAACCCTACGACGCCACTCCCGGGGGTCACCACGCGCGAGTTTCCATGCAGGCTCCTCTCCGATACCAAGCAGCCCTCGACAAGAAACATCAACTTGCTCCAGCCACGAGCCTTGTGGGCGCCCCCTTGGCCTCCTCCACGCCGGATTGTCTCTTACAGATACAACCCGATGGAAAGGATCGGTTTCAGGGTAGCGTGCCACATGCCCATATAGCCGAAGTTGGCGCTGACGGACTATGCAGGTAACAGGCCTCGATTCAGTCTCACGGTGCAATCGCTGATTTGACACGTAATCATCCCAGCGATACCCCATGATTCTGCGAAGACACTTATTACCAAAGGCATTGATTCGTCTCTTCAAGTCACTATTTAGTGTCCATGTCTCACAACCATAGAGTAAGACAGGGATCACAAGCGACTTGAAGATCCGGATCTTTGTCCTCCTGCACAGGTACCAACAACGCCAAATACTCCCGCTGAGCGAGTCCATAACACCGTGGGCTATGCCAATCCGCCGTAAGACTTCTTGGCGTGACCCGCCGTCATTATGGACTGCGCTACCAAGGTATGTAAAGCTTTCCAAGATCTCAATGTCCTCGCCACACGCATGAACAGACTGTACTGCTTCATCTAGTAAATCTCGAAACACCTGGACCTTGGTCTTGAGCCAGGAAACCTCAAGTCCCAAAGGCTTTGCCTCCTCGTGCAGCGCCTCGAGAGCCATCACCAGGACCTCCAGCGACTCAGCAAAGATTACTGCATCATCGGCAAACACAAGATCAGTGATCTTGGTGTTGCCGACGGATGCTCCACAATCACTTTGATCTACAACCCTGTCCAATACCCAGTCCATACAAGTGTTGAAAAGTGATGGGGCAAGGACGCACTCTTGCCTCACTCCTGTATTCACAGGAAAGAAGCTGGATACACCTGCCCCACACTTCACAGCACTCTCAGTCCCAGAATACAGACCGGTTATCAAACCAATAGTCCTTGCAGGAATCCCTCGAAGTCGCAGAAGATCCCAGAGTGACTCACGATGCACTGAGTCAAACGCCTTCTTGAGATCAACATAGGCTGCAAGCATCCCCTCTCGAAACTCAAGTCGGCGTTCCACCAGGACAGGTAGCGCTAGGATACGGTCCGTTGTTGACTTACCAGGCGTGAACCCAGACTGCTGAGGTCTCTGATGCTTCACCAGATGACTGAGAATCCGTGTCAGCAATAGATGGGCAAGCACCTTGCCTGGTACGCTGAGCAGTGTAATACCGCGGTAATTGTCGCAGTCCTGACGGTCCCCTTTCCCTTTCCAGATAGGGACGACCAGCCCCCTTTTCCAGTCAGGAGGAATGGTACCTGATTGCCACACAGCAGTCAGGACAGCATGCAACCCGCGGATCATGGCCTCACCCCCAGCCTTGAGGAGCTCCGCACTGATATTACAAACACCTTTCTGCCTTTCTGCTGCCTTTCCACCCCTCAACTTTGCTACAGCCTCTCTGACTTCGTCAAGAGAGGGTGCGGTTTCGTCAATGGGAGGATCGGCATCCACTGCCTGTAACCCAGTGGTGTGAAGCTGCTCAGTTGGAGGGTCCACCGTGAACAACTGCCCAAAGTACTCAGCCCAACGAGCCATCTGCCCATCCATGTCCGACACGAGGCGCCCATCTGCTGTTCGAATAGCACTCGCCCGAGAAGGAGACTTGGAACGGAGCTTCTTCAGGGCTCGGTAGGCGGGTCGGAGGTCATTAGCGTTCAAATGACCCTCGACATCCTCAGCGAGACTCCTGACATAACTCTCCTTGTCTCTCCCCAGGAGGGTTCTAGTCCGGCGTGACAGAGCCCTGTGCTGGTCCCGGTTCCCAGCCAGCCTGGCAGCGCGATTCTCCTCGGTTTTCTCCAGCGTCTCCGTCGAGACAAAACCACGCCTTGACCTCGGGCGCTCCCCAATACACTCCTTGGCAGCCTGTAGAATTTCACGTTTGAAGGTATCCCACAGTTCTACAGGGTCCCCGAGAGCACCGAGCACATCAAACCGATTTGAAACTGCCACCGCATACTCATGAGCACATGTCAAGTCCTTCAGTTTCTCAAGATGAAACACAGTATGGTTACCTCTTGAGATTCTTCTGGACTTGACATGAAGCTTAAGTGTAGCAACAACAAGTCTGTGATCTGTTCCAAAGAACTCAGCACTCCGGTAAACCCTGCAGTTCTGGAGGATCCTCCAACGAGTACTAACGAGGATGTGGTCGATCTCCTTAGCTACCCCTCCGGCATTACTATACCATATCCAGCGGTGCAGCTCTGACCTCTGATACCAAGAACCTGCAATTCTCAACCTTTTGGACCTTGCAAAGTTCAAAAGCAGAGAACTGTTGGTGTTTCTGGTACCGGAGCCATGGGGACCAACACATAACTCGTAGCCATCTCTCACAGTGCCAGTAGTAGCATTGAAGTCGCCCAAGACAATGAGTGTGTCCCGAGGAGGACACTGGTCTAATACAGAGTCGAGTTTGGCGTAGAACATCTCCTTCTCTTCAGTTTTACGCATCTCGGTAGGAGCGTACACTGCAACAAGAGACATGAAACCCAGAGTGTGTTTCATCCTCACCCGCATTATACGCTCATCAACCGGAGTAACCTCAACAACTGACGGCTGCAGTTTGCTGGAGATGCCTATAGCTACTCCCCGTACACGGTGACCATTGCTCATGCCGGACCAGTAATAGGTGTAACCCCCACTGCTAGTCTCGCCACTGCCAGGCCTCCTCGTCTCAGAGAGTCCCACTATATCCACCCTCAGCCTACTGAGCTCGCCCGATAGGAGAGGTAGTCGATGATCGTCTGAGAGGCTCAGAACGTTCCACGAGCCCACACGAAGAACCCTCCGCAGGTTGATCCCAGGAGTGATTCGACGGGCAGGGGCCGCCTCTGCACCGCCCCGGCCACCTCTGTCTGACACCTGTCGGCAAATGTTATGATGAGCGATTGTACTTCGGTGTCAGACAGTGAATCTTTCGCTGTGACAGATGTAGAGTACGATGCTCAATCTGAGACCGAAATAAATGACGCTGCTCGCGTATATGAGGCAAACGAACCTCAGATTGTGATGGGAGCCCAACCCTATATGTTTGAGCCAGAGTACGAGTACGAGGTTTGTGATGCAGACTGCCATACAAGGCTATGCTGTTGTGTGTGGGTACGGGATGTGTGGGTGGGTGGGAGGTGATATAGACAGTGTGACATGACAGCCAAGGGAGTGTTGTGATGACTGGTTTGTGATGCAGACTGCTATACAAGGTTACGCTATTTTGTGTGACTACGGGATGTGTGGGTGGGTGGGGGGTGATGTAGACAGTGTGACATGACAGCCAAGGGAGTGTTGTGATGACTGGTTTGTGATGCAGACTGCTATACAAGGCTACGCTATTGTGTGTGACTACGGGATGTGTGGGTGGGTGGGGGGTGATGTAGACAGTGTGACATGACAGCCAAGGGAGTGTTGTGATGACTGGTTTGTGATGCAGACTGCTATACAAGGCTACACTATTGTGTGTGGCTACGGGATGTGTGGGTGGGTGGGGGGTGATGTAGACAGTGACATGACAACCAAGGGTGTTGTGATGACTGGTTTGTGATGCAGACTGCCATACAAATCTACGCTATTGTGTGTGGCTACGGAATATGTGGGTGGGTGGGGGGTGATGTAGACAGTGTGACATGACAGCCAAGGGAGTGTTGTGATGACTGGTTTGTGATGCAGACTGCCATACAAGGCTACGCTATTGTGTGTGGCTACAGGATGTGTGGGTGGGTGGGGGGTGATGGTGATACCTTGTCCGCCGCACAAATCTCTTCCACAGATTTAACGTCGTCGTATCAGTCGGAAACGTGTGCAAACTTCTCTCGAAAGCACAGCTGTCTTGCTGCACCCATAAAGGATGCATGCATGTGGCATATCGCAAAAAAAATCTATCAGAAACGCCAAAAAATCTTCAAGTACTATATATTTATCTCTTGTGTTTACGTGCTTCTGGGTCAGCGCGGGGAGAGGAGCCTTCCTCCCGTGACGTCACTGAGCCTGGGTGTATCGTCTGCAAGCCTTGAGGACCGTTTTGATAGCTCGGGGAATTTGCAGATTTTGATTGCGGATTATTTAAAAGCGGCTGCCTGGATGCAAAAACTGACAACATATTGTTGATATACTCGCTAATGGCTATACTTTTATTGCATTAAATCAGGAATGATGAAATGGTCTGGACGATTACTTTAAGGATATCGTGACCGACCTGGGGATTGAACCCGGGCCTTATCGCTGGCAGGCGAGCGTGCTACCACTACACTAGCGTCACCCCCGAAAAGGGGGGTGGGGTAGGTGGAGCGAAGCGAGCCTCTACAGCTGGTGGGTTTGAGGAGAGAGTCGGGAATTGCTTTGAAAATCAAGCATTTTTAGGGACATATTGAGGCCTCCAAAGGGATATATTGCACTGATTTTATATTCGCAAAACAGTTTTTGGTCCATTTGGAACAAAATGGGGGGCCATGGCCGAGTGTTCCCCTCTTACACCCCCCCTTTATATTCCACTGCTCGGAAGGGAGAGAGGCGGGCTAACACACGCACACACACACACATAACTCTCCCTCCACCACTCTGTATGAATTTATTTCGCTATAATTTTGTTAATTTCGCGTATAATTCACTCTGGTGAATAATCCGGTAATACAATAATAGTAAAATTGCAATGTGTTTCGGAAGACCGCCGCCGAACCCCTGAGACTGGCTCACCAAACCCAGGTTAAAAAGCAATGGTATAGACTAATATACCTAGATTACAGAGGGTAACGTCAGCTCGATTTATGGACGCCATGTTGGCTCCTTTCGCCGCGCCGCTCACTCTATGATATCTCTCTCTCTCTCTCTCTCTCTCTCTCTCTCTCTCTCTCTCTCTCTCTCCTCTCTCTCTCTCTCTATATATATATATATATATACACTTATATATATATACTAGCCGCAAAGCCGCCCTCCGGGCGGACTTTTTGGCTAGCTCCTGCGGAGGGCTATTAGTGGTGGGCCTTTGGCCCACCACCTGTGTTTGGTGGGCCTTCGGCCCACCAAACACGGACTCTCCAGATAGCCCCTTCTAACTTTCCTGAAATCACGGATATAGAAATGTATGTATTCCCCCCACCCATTCACTCACCCATTACCCATCACCCCCCACCCATTCACTCACCCATTACCCATCACCCCCCACCCATTCACTCACCCATTACCCATCACCCCCCACCTATTCCCTCACCCATCACCCATCATCCCCAACCCATCACCCCCCACCCATTCACTCACCCATCACCCACACCCATTACCCATCACCCCACCCATTCACTCACCCATTACCCATCACCCTACATCAAGGTTTCCTCAATTCTCGCAACCCACTTTTTTTTTCACAATTATCGCTAATAGGCTGCTAAAAAAAGAAAAAAAAGAGTGATCAGATCATCTCATAATTGGGCTTAAAACCTTCCCCTGGTCAACCCGGTTCCAAAAATGTGCCATATGAGGTGATTGCGCCACGGGGGGCGGAACCTATACCAGACACACACACACACACACACACACACACACACACACACACACACAGACAGAGAGACACACTTTTGCTTATATTATTATAGATTACCCATCACCCCCCACCTATTCCCTCACCCATCACCCATCACCCCCAACCCATCACCCCCCACCCATTCACTCACCCATCACCCCACACCCATTACCCATCACCCCACCCATTCACTCACCCATTACCCATCACCCTACATCAAGGCTTCCTCAATTCTCGCAACCTACTTTTGTTTTCACAATTCTCGCTAATAGGCTGCTAAAAAAAAAAAAAAAAAAAGTGATCGGATCATCTCATAAGTGGGCTTATGACCTTCCCCTGGTCAACCTGATTCCAAAAATGTGCCATATGAGGTGTTTGCGCCACGGGGGGCGGAACCTATACCACACACACACACACACAGACAGACACACTTTCGCTTTTATTAATATAGAAGATAGAATATATACTAGAGAAAACAGAAGAAGACGAGGAAGAGATAAAAGAGCCAATACAATTGTAGGAAAAGATATGAACTTGGAAGCATCTGTTGCTAAAGTGTGCATAGTTAAAAACGAAGTAGCAACACATTTTTCACAACTACTGAAAAAAATCATGAGATTAAGGAAACTACTGTTTAGATAGGAAGTAAAGAAGTTATTAGTATGACTGTTAGATTGTTGAGAGACAGCGGACATGAGTAAATCTATAATAATTGTAAGCAAACAAGATTAAATAAAGATTATAGCTGTAAGATGTAAAATATAAAAAGCATCGTAATGAGAATCTTAGATAAGGTGACAGATGGAGTAACAGAAACAAGATATTGAGGAGTTTCAAAGGGTTGATAAATATTTATGTGGCTAACACAGGCCAATAATGGTCACTTTTCATAGCCAAATGATAATATAAGGAAATAAATGATAAGAAATGCTAGAAAATATAAATCAGATGAAGACATGGACCTATGAATTAGATGATATCTAAACAAAAAGGATAGGGAAGTAGGGAATTAAAAAGAAGTACTTAAGCAAGCGAGGCAATTAAATGAAAAACAAACAGTAACAAAATATTATATATAGGTACTAACATGGAAATATTGTATTTTAATGTAGATGGTTTAGTTCGAAATTATTGGAGTTGGAGTTAAGGATGTAATACAAGACAAGATTCCCAATATTTTTTGTTAAACAGAAAGTAATTCAGTAATGTATATGGACTTTGTGTCTAGAATACTACATAATATTAGCATTACAAAGGAAATAAATCATACTAAGCGAATTAAACTTCCTAGCGTAGTTCCTAGCGTAGGTAACTTTTAATCAAAAGGCTCCATGGCTTTTCCTTAATCCTCGTCTGTCATAATCATATATCATACTAACTTACATGGTAAATAAGACTGAACTTGAACACCTAGTACACCTAGAATAGACCCAGTTATCAAGTAGTTAGTGCAGAGACGATGGGGTGTTTTGAGAAAAGACAAAACAAACATATGGATTCTGGAAGATATGAAAAAATAGATGTAGTTGATGTATACGTATAACAGGAACTACCACGTGTATGTCTATATACCAGTCCTTTGTTGCTTCCTTATGTTCTGATGTACTTACTGTACTGTACTGATGTACTGTACTAACCTACATTCTTTTTCTTAACTACTAACCCTTCTGCTTACTCTGTGAAACTTTATCCTCCGTTGGGCTCCTTCGATCACAATCTTATTTCTGTAATATGTTCTATCGCTCCAGTGCCGCCTCGGGACCCACCTAAGCGGAGGTGCTTCTGGCATTTCAACTCAGTTAAGTGGGAAGACCTAAGGCAGTACTCTGATCTTCCATGGAATGATTATTGTTTCCGTGTCAGAGACCCAAATCTTTGTGCAGAGCGCATTACTGAGGTCATTGTCTCTGGCATCGAGGCATACATTCCACACACTTTCTCTAATCCTAAAGGTCGTCAACCTTGGTTTAACTCTGCTTGTTCTCATGCTGTCCAAGATGGAGAGGTATCTCACAGACGGAACCGTAACCATCCATCTTTTGAAACTCATACCCTCCCTCCCCGTAATCATGCCAAATCTTTTCTTCAACTTACCATACACTCCTTCATCAATAAAAAATGTCAAAATCTTTTTGAATCAATCTCCTCTCGTGACTTCTGGCATCTAGCCAAAAACATCTCAAACAATATTACTTCTTCATCTTTCCCTCCTATGCTTCACCCAGATGGCTCCACAACTGTCTCATCTATTTCTAAAGTTGAACTCTTTGCTCAAACCTTTGCTAAAAGTTCCACTTTGGTTGATGACGGGCTTGATCCTCCTTCTCCTCCCCTTTTTCTAACTATATTATGCCTATTATTAAGATCCTTCGTAATGATGCTTTCTTTGCCCTTTCTGGCCTAGATCCTCGGAAGGTTTACGGTCCTGACGGAGTCCCTCATATTGTTCTCAAAAACTGTGCTTCTGTGCTTACACAGTTTGTCTGGTCAAACTTTTCCGTCTTTGTCTATCCACCTTTCCTTCTTGCTGGAAGAAGGGTGACCGTTCAAATCCTTCAAACTACCGCCCTATAGGTATGACTTCCTGCCTTTCTAAAGCTTTTGAATCTATACTTAAAAAGAAGATTCTTAAGCATCTATCTGCTCACAATCTTCTATCTGATCGCCAGTACGGTTTCCGTAAAGGGCGATCTACTGGCAATCTTCGAGCTTTCTTAACTGAATTTTGGTCATCCTCGTTTTGGGGTTTCGGTAAAACTTTTGCTGTTGCCCTTGACATATCAAAAGTTTTTGATAGAGTCTGGCACAAATCTTACATTTTTAAACTACCCTATTTCGGTTTCTATCATTCTCTCTGTACCTTCATCTTAAGTTTCCTTTCTAACCGTTCTAATGCAGTTCCTGTAGACGGTTATTGTTCTTCTCCTAAGTCTATCAATAGTGGTGTTCCTCAAGTCTTCTGTCCTATCACCCACTCTCTTTCTTTTATTCATTAATGATCTTCTAAGCCTAACTCAATCCCCTATCCACTCCTACGTTGATGTATTGTCCCTGCATTTCAACGTCGTTTATTAGACGTCCAACTGAATCGGAAGTAAGGGATTCACGGCGATGTGCCACACAACGCCTAACTTTAGTTTTTCTATAATTTCTGATTGGAGCAAAGCAAACCTTGTTTTGTTCAATGCCTCAAAAACCCAATTTCTTCACCTATCAACTCGACAAAACCTTCAAGACAACCATCCCCTCTTCTTCAACGACACTCAATTGTCTCTCTCTTCTACAATGAACATTCTAGGACTATCCTTTACTAACATTCTGAACTGGAAATCTCACATCTTATCTCTTGCTAAAACAGCTTCTTAGAAGTTAGGTGTTTTGTGGCGTCTGCGTCCTTTTTTTTCTCCCTCCCAGTTGCTTGCTCTATACAGAGACCTTATCCGACCATGTATGGAGTATGTTTCTCATGTTTGGGGGAATCCAATCATACAACTCTCCTAAACAGGTTGATTCAAAAGCTTTTCGTCTCAACAACTCCCCTCCTCTGACTGACTGTCTTCAATCTTTAAATCACCGCCGCAATGTTGCTTCTCTTGTTATCTTCTACCGTTATTCTCATGCTCACTGCTCTTCTGAACTTGCTAACTGCATGCCTCCCCCCATCCCGCGTCCTCGCTGCACAAGACTGTCTACTCATTCTCATCCCTATTTTCTCCATTTTTCTAATACAAGAGTTAATCAGTATCTTTACTCTTTCATCCATTTCACTGGTAAACTCTAGGACTTACTTCCTGTTTTTTTATCACATTCCTACGACTTACATTTTTTTTCAAGAAAGGAGTGACAAGACACCTCTCGAACTAATTGGCCCACTGCCCTCTTTTTTCTCTCTTACTGTCTTTTTTATAGGGACTGGCAACTAAGCGGGCTTTTTGTTACTCTTGTTACTCTTTTGTTACTATATGTCCTTGGCCAGTCCTTTGTGTTGTAAAACAAATATCTGTATAACATTTTCTATTGAGAATAACACGTTTTTCACCTCAGCAATATTTGCAGAAACTCGTGTTACCCCCTGTATTACCTTCATGCATGTCTTAAGACGGTAAATGATTCGAATGAGGGTAACACGAGTTCTGTTTCTTAACCATGATGAAAGCTATGGACAATTACATACATTTGTACACTTTATATCGTATAATGTACCTTCCCAATAAGGCCGTGAGTATATAAAAACTCTGAAATAGATTAAAATTTATGAGTTATTCAGTACAACTTGCGTCAAAACAAATGAGAAAAGCAGCACTAATCGTGAACGAAACCATACCAGACAACAACGAAACACGCCATTGATCAAACAAGTTTCCTTGAGAAATCACCTGATACTTCGGAAGATCCACTGATTTCTATGAGGTAAGTTGATATATCAGGAAAGTCATTGACACATATATACCATCATATTAATAGTTT
>JACEEZ010018779.1:275000-280000 GCA_016584305.1 Chionoecetes opilio
GAAAGGCACAGCTTTCTTGCTGCATCCATAAAGCATGCAAGTATATACCATATCGCAAATTTTTTTTATCAGAAACACCCAAAATTCTTCAAGTACTATATTTTTTTCTGAGTTTACGTGTATTTGTATGAGCACCGGGCTGGAAGGCTGCCTGCCGTGACGTCACCGAGCCGTGGTCCGTCGTCTGCTGGTCGCCAGTTGTGTTTTGAGACCTCGGGGAATTTACAGATTTTGAATGCGGATCATTTAAAAACGGGTGACTGGATGGAAAAAGTGACAACATATTGTTAATATACTCGATCATGGCTACATTTTGACTGCATTAAATCAGGAATGATGAAATGGTCTGGACGATTACTTTAAGCTTCATGTCAAGTCCAGAAGAATTTCAAGAGGTAACCATACTGTGTTTCATCTTGAGAAGCTGAAGGACTTGGCATGTGCACATGAGTATGCAGTGGCAGTCTCAAATCGGTTTGATGTGATCGGTGCCCTTGAGGACCCTGTAGAACTGTGGGATACCTTCAAACGTGAAACTCTCCAGACTGCCAAGGAGTGTATTGGGGAGCGCCCGAGGTCAAGGCGTGATTTTGTCTCGACGGAGACGCTGGAGAATATCGAGGAGAGTCGCGCTGCCAGGCTTGCTGGGAACCAGCAGGACCAGTATAGGGCTCTGTTACGTAGGACTAGAACTCTCCTGGGGAGAGACAATTAGAGGCATGTCAGGAATCCCGCTGAGGATGTCGAGGGCCATTTGAACGCTAATGACCTCTGACCCGCCTACTGATCCCTAAAGAAGCTCCATTCCAAATTTCCATCCCGGGCGAGTGCTATCCGAACTGCAGATGGGCGCCTTGTGTCGGACATGGATGGAAAGATGGCTCGTTGGTCTGAGTACTTTGGGCAGGGTTTCCCGGTGGACCCTCCAATTGGGCAGCTTCACACCACTGGATTACGGGCAATGGATGCCGATCCTCCCATTGACGAAACCGCACCCTCTCTTGACGAAGTCAGAGAGGCTGTGCTTAAGTTGAGGGGTGGAAAGGCAGCTGGTGTTTGTAATATCAGTGTGGAGCTCCTCAAAGCTGGGGGTGAGGCCATGATCCGCGGGTTGCATGCTGTCTTGATTGTCGTGTGGCAATCAGGTACCATTCCTCCTGACTGGAAAAGGGGGCTGGTTGTCCCTATCTGGAAAGGGAAAGGGGACCGTCAGGACTGCAACAATTACCGCGGTATTACAATGCTCAGCGTTCCAGGCAAGGTGCTTGCCCATCTATTGCTGACACGGATCCGCAGTCATTTGCTGAAGCCTCAGAGACCTCAGCAGTCTGGGTTCATGCCTGGTAAGTCAACAACGGACCGTATCCTAGCGCTTCGTGTCCTGGTGGAACGCCGACGTGAGTTTCGACAGGGGATGCTTGCAGCCTATGTTGATCTCAAGAAGGCGTTTGACTCAGTGCATCGTGAGTCACTTTGGGATCTTCTGCGACTTCGCGGGATTCCTGCAAGGACTATTGGTTTGATAACCGGTCTGTATTCTGGGACTGAGAGTGCTGTAAAGTGTGGGGCAGGTGTATCCAGCTTCTTTCCTGTTAATACAGGAGTGAGGCAAGGGTGCGTCCTTGCCCCATCACTTTTCAACGCTTGTATGGACTGGGTATTGGACAAGGTTGTAGATCAAAGTGATTGTGGAGCATCCGTCGGCAACACTAAGATCACTGATCTTGTTTTTGCCGATGATGCAGTAATCTTTGCTGAGTCGCTGGAGGTCCTGGTGATGGCTCTCGAGGCGCTGCACGAGGAGGCAAAGCCTTTGGGATTTGAGGTCTCCTGGCTTAAGACCAAGGTCCAGGTGTTTGGAGACTTACTAGATGAAACAGTACAGTCTGTTCATGCGTGCAGCGAGGACATTGAGATCTTGGAAAGTTTTACATACCTTGGTAGCGCAGTCCATAATGACGGCGGGTCACGTCAAGAAGTCTTACGGCGGATTGGCATAGCCCACGGTGCTATGGACTCGCTCAGCGGGAGTATTTGGCGTTGTCGGTACCTGTGCAGGAGGACAAAGATCCGGATCTTCAAGTCGCTTGTGATCCCTGTCTTATTATATGGTTGTGAGACATGGACACTAAATAGTGACTTGAAGAGACGAATCAATGCCTTTGGTAATAAGTGTCTTCGCAGAATCATGGGGTATCGCTGGGATGATTACGTGTCAAATCAGCGATTACACTGTGAGACTGAATCGAGGCCTATTACCTGCATAGTCCGTCAACGCCAACTTCGGCTATATGGGCATGTGGCACGCTACCCTGAAACCAATCCTTCCCATCGGGTTGTATCTGTAAGTGACAATCCGGCGTGGAGGAGGCCAAGGGGGCGCCCACAAGGCTCGTGGCTGGGGCAAGTTGATGTTTCTTGTCGAGAGCTGCTTGGTATGGGAAAGGAGCCTGCATGGGGACTCGCGCGTGGTGACCCCCGGGAGTGGCGTCGTAGGGTTGGCGAGGCGACGCGCCCCCCGGCGTATGCCCCCAATGATTGAATGATTGACTACTGTTCAAATGAAAAAGCGCAGTTCCGACATATCACCCTGTCGTATGTCGTATGTCGTTCATATATACGACATATAGCCTACCTGTAACACACTTAATTGTGCATTTTTGTATATCCATCAATGAGATGATCATGTTTCACTGGGAATTATCAAACAAAAGTCAACCTGCTATTGCTTACGGCAAGTGAAAAAAAAATAATAAGCGGCCGAAATAGTATATAGCCAAAACCACTAAACAAGACGTGGTTGGAAGCGAAGTATCTAATTAAGTTCCAAGTAAAGCATATTATGAACATGGTATACCTCTTGTAGTTAAGTTGTTCTATAACGGTACATCTGTCCTTATTTTTATCAATTCCATTTATTGTGCTAGCGCTAATGGTAGACGGAATATATATTTTTTACATCGGTCGTCTAATTATATGTCAAGTCAAGTTTCAATAAATACTTGTGTATAACATATCAAACTTTAACGTAACTTCTTAACATAACACATAATGTGTTACAGAGTTCATACCAATTAATAATCATGTATACATCGTTCGTCCCTGAATCAAGATGGTGTACGACTCGCCATCATGTTTATTCACACTAGATTTCTTGCTTCTTTTCTTCACTTTCATTGCATAAATAGATTGTTAAAATCAAAAATATATTTGATATTTGTGCAAAGAACTATATAAATTTAGGTTGTAATAGTTGCCCATAAAATATCATGCTAAACTATCTGGTATTAATTTAATTTCCTACTGTTGACTTTCGTTGGCGCCGAGACGAATGGCAAACTCCACACCCGGTTAAGAAGAGACCCGCCTTGCGCTAACACCAATGTGTAGGTACTACCAGCTAGCATGTTTGAGGTCTTATTCCTGTATTTTTAGATGACATTCAAATCATCACAATGTCTTGTGATTAAAAGGAAGATCTATATTCTTAGCAACAATAGAAATGTGTTGAATAAAAAAGAAACTAAGTAACAGGTCTACTACAATGCCATTTTGGTTGTAAATCGATGACGCTGGACAACCACTGGGTCCACACTTATTGGTCTATTGTTGTAACTGACCGAAACGAGCTTAGATTTGTTTGCTTTCATTGTCTTTTCGCAACAGGTTTGTGTGTGAATCCATTGGTCGTGGGAAAGATCAACATACTGCCCGAAAAATTTGGATATATTAATGAATATATAGATCAATAGGTAGGTGAATATGTACAGTATTTAATCAACAAATGAATCAATAAATGAAATTAACTAGAAAACAGAAGAAAAAAAATGAATCAAAATTCATCGTAATGCAGCCTCCCTTAGTGGTTTGAATGAATATAGGCAGCAGAGACATTGTTCATAATGTTAGGGTTTGTTCAACACGCAACATCAAAAAGAATCGGGGCCAAGAAAAGGAGAAAAACTACCCACTATAATGATCCCTATCGAACGCCACATTACCCACCTCTCCATCCTGTTTTGTGTTGCCCTCGAATCGCCCTAGAAACGTGCTGAGAACGTCATCCTCCGACATCTCATCGGAAAGAACCTTTGGGTGGTTCGAAGCATCATAATTGGCCTTCACGTCCTCGAGCGTGACCATTCCGTCCCCAGATTCGTCTAGTTTAGCGAAGGCCTCCAGCGCTACAGCCACGCGATCCTCCGTCATTTCCGGCTGTAAAGACAACGTGCAGAACTTTATTTTATTTTACATCACAAAGCACTGGGCCAAAGGCTAAAAAAAAGTAACGAAATCCCGCTTAGTTGCCCTAAAGTTGACCTAGTTGTCCCTAAAAAGAAGACAGTAAGAGAATATTGAAAACGGGGTTGGGGTAATTTATTTCGGGAAGTATCTTGTTACTACTCTCTTGAAGAAAAAAAGTCGTAGGAAGGTAGAAAAATAGAAACACGAAGAGATTTCCAGAGTTTACCAATGAAAGGGATGAAAGGGTGAAGATACTGATAGATTCTTGCATTAAGAAGATGGACAGAATAGGGACGAGAAATAAGTAAATGGTCTTGTGTGCATAGAGGCCACGGGAGGAGGGGGATGCATACAGCTAGCAACTTCAGAAGAGCAGTGAGCATAAAATAACGGTAGAAGATAGCAAGAGAAGCATTATTACGGCGGTGATTTAAAGATTGAAGACAGTCAGTCAGAGAAGGGGAGTTGATGAGACGGAAAGCTTATGACTCTACCCTGCTTAGGAGAGCTGTATGAGTAGAACCCCCCCAAACATGAAAGACATACTTCATATATGGGCAGATAGGGTTCCTGTACCGAGCAAGCAACTGGGGGGGGGGGGGGGGGGGTTGGACGTAGACGCCACAGGACACTTAACTTCTTAGATGCTGTTCTAGCAAGATATGATATGTGATATTTCCTGTTCAGATTTTTAGTAAAGGATAGTCCAAAAATGTTCATTGCAGAAGAGGGAGACAGTTGAATGTCGTTGAAGA
>JACEEZ010018779.1:290000-317500 GCA_016584305.1 Chionoecetes opilio
GTTCTTGGTACTTAAATATTAACAAGCCTTAAAACCCGCTCGACCACTTTTATTTAACTACCATTGGAAGTGTCTGGCTAGGAAGGTGAAGATACTCCTACCCTTCAAGATACACTTCAGAGGCAATCAACCCCTACAGTGTCACCAACACTTGTAAGTATTCTTACTTGGTTTGACCCCTGTTACCTGTAATAACAACACAGAAAAGGGTAACATAAATGGTGGCAGCGGTGGGATACGAAACAACCATAAGTATTACAGTACCTTAAAATAATGAACAGTTAATACACGTGAGGTGAGCGATATATTGTGGAACAAAACATTGAGTCAGTGAACGAAGACAGAGAGCCAGAGAGAGAGAGAAAAAAAAAAAAAAGTTTAAACTTTGTCAGACAGCTCTGGCCTTGCGTGAAATTTTTGTTTCACGATTCAGCATCTCCTCTTAAAGATCTCCTAGTTCATATCATTACTCAAACCACAACGAACAGAGTTATCAATTAATAACTCATCAGTATAGAGAAACAAGCCTACATTGACTCCGAGATTCAGCGACAACAGCGGATGAAGAGGTTATCAAGAGAATAGACGAGTGCTGTTATCGTGTGTACGGAAGAGGCCGACTTCTTACCAGGTCATCACAACGCCCCAGCCGACACCTGCTCCTCCCCCCTCTTGCTGATCTGGGGCCAGATGCTGAGAGTGAGCTAGGGCGCCCTATCCACTAGGGCGCCTGTGGTAAGGCGAAACGCCCTCCCACCGCAATGCTCAGTCGAGACTGCTGCCTTAGTGGCACCGCTAAAGGCGCTGAAAACTAAGGCATGGTCAGACCCTGACTTAGTGAGCTGCTGTGGGCCTTTGACAGACATTCATCTTCTGTTTATAAAGCAAATACAGCCTTGTTTCAGTTCCTACAACGTAACAATTGGTGTTTACGTATTAATAGTGTTGCAAGGTGTGTATGAATTGATCGTGCAAGACTAATGCGGCATTATAGGGTGTTATATGCTGGTGATAAGAAATGTTGTGTTGTGTGTTGGTTAGGGGCGGGCGGCGGGCGGCGGGCGGCAGGTGCTCCGCCCGCACTAAAATGTTGTGCTATTACACGGTATTATCATACTACCAGATGATATTTAGGACAGCTGAACATAGTATCATCTTCACGAGACATTAGTGCATATCATGAATGCATAAAACTTGCAGTAAACTATACCTATAATAAGATAATGAGAGCAAAATGAAATCGTGTATAAACTTTTTTTTCACCTTTTTTTATTCATCTTCTCCTTATTCCTGGAATGTTGCTTGCATTAAATTTTCACTCACTGTCCCGGAATCGGCACACCTTAACGATTATCATGGTGTATGGCACGTCCTAATGCAAAAATATATAAGTGGTCAAAACCTGCGTTGAACGTCAAACTTGTGATGAAACAGCTTTTGGCGGGGGAGAGCGGTGTGTCCTTGCCATAAGTGCTTGGTTAGGGAGGGAGGGACAACATTCCTTGCTTCAGCAGAGACGTGTTCAAGCCTTGTGATTGGTCGAAGCTGCCTAAGCAGTGCTCAGATAGGCAACGTGATTGGCTAGTAGGATTCTCGGACCACGCCCACGCCATAGGCTTTGGAGGTGTAAGGCAGTGCAAAAGCGCCTGAACTTTCGACTGTACATGGGCTTTAGTCGGTGCCTTAGCCGGGCCGTTACAAAAGCGCCTGAAGACGGGTAAGGCGCTCTTTTCGCCTTACCTCTATGGCACTTCTCAGCATCTCCCCCCTGGCTCCTGCATTGGCATCCCTTGGAGGAACGCTTCAGCTGTACGGGCCAGAATACTGCCGTGCTGACTCTACAGTATACTAGTGAGTACAACACCCTTAGCTGGCATTACATGATATATATATATATATATATATATATATATATATATATATATATATATATATATATATATATATATATTCAATTACGCCACTTTTTTTACACAGTAAATAATGGTGAATAGAGTTACTTTCACATTTTAATTGATTATTTAGCCATGTGGAGTGATTTTATTGTCCAAGCTCGCTTTGCTAAAAGGTACTAAATAGATTGGTGAATCTGTCATATAGGCTTGTAAAATGTTTACTCCACGAATGGGGGCAAGATCTAGAGTGCATATTGGCTTGTAAAATGTTTACTCCACGAATGGGGGCAAGGTCTAGAGTGCATATAGGCTTGTTGTCATCCGGTGGCCAGTGTTTACATCCTGCCGCGCCCCGCCAGCTGGCCGACCCCTTGCTCCTGTCCGTCCACCTGTCACTTTCCTGTCCTGCTCAGGCTCTTGCCGCTCCTCTCACACCTGTTACGCCACACTGCTGCCTCCTGCTGCTGCTGACACTGCTAACACTGCTGACACTCCTGCTACCAATGTATTTCTGATCAAATAGGATCAAATAGTATACAGAAGAAGACAACATTTTCTCCTATATACT
Organism: Chionoecetes opilio; assembly: GCA_016584305.1. Classification (NCBI taxonomy): domain Eukaryota; kingdom Metazoa; phylum Arthropoda; class Malacostraca; order Decapoda; family Majidae; genus Chionoecetes; species Chionoecetes opilio. Next base: position 292,464 of record JACEEZ010018779.1, read on the forward strand.
TGTCAGGTGCTTCCCAATACTATTGTCATCTGCCTTTTGATGATGTGCTGACGTGTGTGTGTGTGTGTGTGCGTGTGTGTGTGTGTATTCTCGTGCTACATATAACTCCGTCTATAAGGTGTGAGGCGCTAAGGGTGTATGGCTGGGTCTGCTACTTGTACATAATGTGGGGCAGCGCAGGTGTACATATAGTACGTATATTCTATACACCTATTTCAGCCGAATTAATTCTTTGGTACTAAATAGATTGGTGAATCTGTCATATTGGCTTGTAAAATGTTTACTCCACGAATGGGGGCAAGGTCTAGAGTGCATATAGGCTTGTAAAATGTTTACTCCACGAATGGGGGCAAGGTCTAGAGTGCATATTGGCTTGTAAAATGTTTACTCCACGAATGGGGGCAAGGTCTAGAGTGCATATAGGCTTGTAAAATGTTTACTCCACGAATGGGGGCAAGGTCCTAGAGTGCATATTGGCTTGTAAAATGTTTACTCTGCGAATGGGGGCAAGGTCTAGAGTGCATATAGGCTTGTAAAATGTTTACGTTACGTTAAAAAGTAAAGAAAATCAAAGAAGGGGATGGTGAAGGTTAGGTTGGGTTAGGTCAGGTTGTAATAGAAGTATTTTAAGGTGAGGGTATTTAAAAAGTTGACTTTAGCCTGTGCGAGCTTGGACACGTTCCACATCTTTAGTGTGGACGTCTATTTCCTAGTGTAATATATTTGTCAGTAATTTTTGTAGTTGTATTTTTTCTTCGCACTGTTAAATATTTTCTAGTACTTCGCTATACATGTTCGCTTCTTATATCATTCATATATGTACATTCATCTTTTTTTGTAGCACAAGAGATGGGTAATAGCCCTTTATTTTGGTTAAAGTTTCAATTATAATTAATAGACGATACAAATCAGACTAGGTCAGAAAAAGAGCGTGAATTACTCACCGAAAAATTTCTTAGGCTTTGTAAAGGACGAAAAGTGTTAGCCTCTGACGCAGCAAGTAGTGACAGTGAGAAGGAATTAGTTAAACTTTTACCAGAGGATGATACTCGTAAATTAAGAAGTGGAAGTCAGCACCTACGAGTCTCTCCTGAGTTAACTCAGTCACTTACTCAACTAGCTTTAACTACTAACACAATGCCTCCCCCTAACACTTCCGGTGCAGGTGCTTCTTTCACCCCTGCCCAGACTCTTCCTCCGGTCGCTGGAGCTATTAAGATATTGCCCACAAGTGAAGCTATTCGCGAATTCTCGGGTACTGATCCGTGGAGTTATGATCTTATACTGCCAGGGAATATATTAGTCTTTGTGAAGATGTAATGAAAAACTTCTTTGTATGTGATGAAGGGGATCAAATATCTTTCATCCGCTCACGCCTACAGGCCGGCTCACGAGCATCACACCTAATGCAAGCCACGCTTTTACCAAGCCACAACAAAATAAAGATTATCAGGCTTTTCGGTCAAACTTTCTGGAAACATTTGGGGACAATGAAAAACACAGCTTGGTCAAAGGAGTCCATTTAGCGGTAGAACTATTGCACGGTGGCGCTGCCTCGAAGGACCTTTTTGATGGTCAGGTAGACGCAAACAGAATATCTGCTGACTTTGTTAAATACTTAAAAGACAATGGGTGGACTCACGGAGACACCATGCAATTACCCGATGTATGCAAGTTTCTGGAGTTTTTTGTTTACATGATCTTGCTGAAGGGGAAATGTCGAAGGAGCAGTTTGTCGTTAAACTACACACCCACTGAAGAACTCCATGATTTTGTTCTTAAATTAAAAACTAAAGTGGAGGAAAAGGATGGTGATGTACGTATGTCTGCCTCTAGCGTCACTATGACGTTACCCACCATTGATGAGGTGGCTCCTGACTCATCCTACGCGGCCGTGACTGCGTCAGGGAAACCGACCTTCACTTGCACATACTGCCAGCGTGAAAGACACACCGCTACCAAGTGTTTTAATCGTGTCAAGGATCAGCGTAAAGCCAAGAGAAAGAACAATTATCGTGACGCCAGTGGTCCTGTAAATGCTCAGTTTACCAATACACATTTTTATCAAGATGAGACGGCTCCACCGCGAAGGCAGATGCGACCTGCCAACACTACAGTACACAAACTCATTTCTCTTCCCCTCGTGGCGCGACAGGAAACAGTCCATATTGTTCAATCCATGACAATACCACCCATTTTACTGATGAATGCTTCACGCTTGTCAAAATAAAAGACAACTTTTCCCGAGGCTGTGGTAGGGGCGGCGTATCGTCGGGGGAATCCACGCGTCATTAAAAAACAAAGCCAGGTTAGGAAGAAAAGTTACTAAAGAAGAAAATACTGCAGTGATAGCGGATGATGGTGATATATATGCATCCTTAGTAGCCGCTTGCAGTCAAGCCAACATAATGGCTTTGTTAACAAAAATGGGACGGTTAAAGGCATCTTTTGCTGTTGATACTGGCGCCGCCGTCAATGTGCTGTCAGAAAAGGCTTACCTTGCACTAAAGGCCTCTTCCATTTGTGCCCAAGTTGCATGAACCAGTTCTTTCAGTTCAGGGTTGGGTTCTGGGTTCAGGGTTGGGTTCGCGTGTCACAAATGGAACGCAAAAACCCCGTTTTTTGTTTACAAACATACTCAGCTAGCGAGGCAATTTAAGAGAGAGAGAGAGAGAGAGAGAGAGAGAGAGAGAGAGAGAGAGAGAGAGAGAGAGAGAGAGAGAGGAGAGAGAGAGAGAGAGAGAGGGGAGAGAGAGAGAGAGAAGAGAGAGAGAGAGAGAGAGAGAGAGAGAGAGAGAGAGAGAGAGAGAGAAGATAAGATAAGATTTTCATCCTATCTAGACACTTTGCAAGTACCAACTACAAGGTTATTGACTATACAAAGCGCCGCCACGTCAGCATGAACTAGGCGGACTCGAACCGCTGACCGAATGCACAGGGACGCTGCACATTGCGAACTCACGTCTCTACCAACCTTGCCACCCTGACGGGCAAGAGAGAGAGAGAGAGAGAGAGAGAGAGAGAGAGAGAGAGAGAGAGAGAGAGAGAGAGAGAGAGATAACGAGAGAGAAAGAGAGAGAGAGATAACGAGAGAGAGATAACGAGAGAGAGAGAGATAACGAGAGAGAGATAACGAGAGAGAGATAACGAGAGAGAGAGATAACGAGAGAGAGAGAGATAACGAGAGAGAGATAACGAGAGAGAGATAACGAGAGAGATAACGAGAGAGAGATAACGAGAGAGAGATAACGAGAGAGAGATAACGAGAGAGATAACGAGAGAGAGATAACAAGAGAGAGAGAGAGATAGCGAGAGATAACGAGAGATAACGAGAGATAACGAGAGATAACGAGAGAGAGATAACGAGAGAGATAACGAAAGAGAGAGATAGCGAGAGATATAACTCAGCTATAGCTGCTATGTGAAGGGATCATATCAAGTTTAAGATCGCGGGAACGCATGGCCCCCACCAGCCATGTATGCTTCTTTTATGCCGTCTGACATCCTCTCCGACTCGTGCATGCGGAAAACCCTTCACGATAAGAGAAATAGGGCCCAAGGCGACCATTGTTTGTTATGAACTGAAAACTCTACCCAAGCTACCCACCTCTCAATGTGAGTAGAGAAAGTTCACGGGTTTTGCTGAGTCACTACGCGCTTTGCCTCGGACCCAGGTTTTCGTGCGCAAATGGAACGCCTGAACTCTTGGGTTCCGTGAACTGGTTCTTGAAATGTCGCAAATGGAAGAGGCCTTAAAACGTTCGTCGCGCGGAAGTCAATGGCCTCTTCGTCCCAATGACCTAAATTTAATGGGTATTACTAGCGAGCCTCTCAATATTTTAGGCATTGTTCGCCTACCCATCACCTTAGGAAAAGGCACATCTGTTATGCGTTTGGATTTTTATGTAGCTTCCAACTTCTCCTTGCCCACGGATGGGTTGTTAGGGTTAAAATCGCTCAAATCCAATCGTATGGTGATTCATCCTGACATCAATATAATTAAATTTCAAGGAAAAGGCTTTCAGGCGATGAATCAACCCATGCGCCTGACTTCCGAGTGTGAACTGAATCGCAAAGTAAATTTTTTTTTTTTTTTTTTTTTTACATCACAAAGGACTGGCCAAGGGCACAAAAAAAATGGGTAACACAAAGCCCGCTTAGTTGCCAGTCCCTATAAAGAAGACAGTAAGAAAATAAAATAAAAAAGAGGGGTGAGCCAGTTTAGTTCGGGAGGTGTCTTGTTACTCTTCTTTTGAAAAGATTTAAGTCGTAGGAAAGTGGAAAAATAGAAACAGGAAGAGAGTTCCAGAGTTTACCAGTGAAAGGGATGAAAGAGTAAAGATACTGATTAACTCTTGCATTAGGAAGATGGACAGAATAGGGATGAAAATGAGTAGAAAGTCTTGTGCAGCGAGGCCGCGGGAGGGGGGGAGGCATGCAGTTAGAAGTTAGCTAACAAAATATAGGTACTTTACCAGCCCAAACTCAAGCCGTACTTGCCCTTCAGATTCCTTCCCAGATGTCTGTTCTTGTAAATGAAAAGACGACATCGAATGTAAATTCTACCCAAAAAGATAATATGGAGAATTGGAAAGTTGTTAATGCCACGGTATTAGGGGACCACGAAATACCCCACCGTGTGGCTATGCACATTCCCGTGTCAGTCCCCAAAGCTACTGTAGGGTGTGACATCTGCCTTGAAGGCCCTAGTCATATAAAAAGACTAGTTATGGAATCAACTCTGAGCACGGTTCATGAGGGACACAAGACTGTCGCCCTTGTGGTAAATACCACCGACGGTCCGATCAATTTAAAGCAAGGGGTCCTCTTAAGTAAAGCATTAGCTTATGACGCGTCGGTTGTACCGGAACCTTTGGAAATCCCAGCTGCTTGTATTTCTTCAGTATACAAAAATTCACTCGAAAACAAGCCGGCTCCTGTACAAACCTTTGATTCACTCGTCACTGTAGTGGACTATCCTGAATTGAAGCTTTCACTGTTAGGACAAAATCTAGTACCCAGCCAGTCTATATTCCAGCCTATCAACTTCCTCACAGTCAGAGGCAGATAGTCGATGAACAAATAAAAGACATGCTGGAACAGGGTGTCATAAGAAATTCACGATCACTGTGGAACTCGCCCTTATTTCTCGTTCCTAAAAAGGACGGAAGTTATAGACCTGTAATTGATTTTAGGCGGGTAAATGAAGTAACTGAGGACGATAGGTACTCTCTTCCTGTTTTTATGTGACTTGTTGATATCTTTAGGACCGGGTAATACATTTTTCAGTAGCCTTGATCTTCTAAGCGGTTACTGGCAAGTACTGATGGCGCCCATGTCGAGGGAAGCAACTGCTTTCAGCACTCCCAGCGGACATTTTGAGTGGCTTAGAATGCCTTTTGGGCTGAAATCAGCGCCTATCACTTTTCAAAAAATGATTAATACCTTGTTTTCTGATATGCTAGGAAAGAATGTATATGCATATCTTGATGATGTGATCATTTGAGGGAAAGATCCGGAGTCTCATTTTGCCACTTTAGAAGCTGCATTTCTCAAGCTTAAAGAAGCAGGTCTTAAAGCTAAAATAACGAAGTGTGAGTTTCTGTAAGCTAAAATTTCCTTCTTAGGACAACGTCGATGAGGACGGAACTCACACCATGAATGATAAAATTAAAGCAATTCAAAACTTTCCACAACCACAGAGTGTAGACAATGTCCGTTCTTTCATTGGGTTGTGTGGCTATTATCGGCGATTCATTAAAAATTTTGCCGCCATGGCATCGCCTCTGAACAGATTGTTAAAGAAAGATATACCGTTTCTTTGGAATGCTGCACAAGACAAAAGTTTTCAAGACTTGAAATTTGCCCTCACCAACGCACCTGTCTTGGCGTTTCCAGATTATAAGACTCCTTTCATCATGTATACGGAAGCCTCCGCCCTGGGCCTTGGAGCTGTTTTAATGCAACCTGCTGCAAACGGTAAAAATCGTGTTATTGCGTATGCGAGTAGAACTTTAAATCCTGCCGAGTCAAATTACTCTGTCACTCATCAGGAGACGCTCGCTGTTGTCTGGGCTCTCAAACATTTTAGGGATATTATCTTTGGTTATGATATAACTATATTTACAGATCACGCAGCCGTCACCGAATTATTTAAGGGACGAAACCTTACCGGTAGACTCGCGCGCTGGTACCTAACATTACAAGAGTTTAATCCAACGTTTAAATACGTGCCAGGGGCCGGATGTTTGAACGTTCGTAACGCGTCTCTAAGATCATCTTTGCACTTAGATTGATCTTGGAACGTTCGTAACGCGTTTAGAGGTATTTTCAAACGATCTTTGCGAACATCCATCCACCATATTTGTTCGTTTTTCCACCGTAGTGCTAAGGTTGCTGAAGACCACTCGCACACTGTTCGTAGGGTCGCATGATGAAGGTTTTTCTAATATACAAGCCATATAAAGGTATGTTATTAGTTGTTTATTTCATGTTGAGTTGTTTATGGTGGGTCAGGACGCTGTAGGGGGAATGTGAAGGGTGCAATGAATGGTATGCTGCCGAATGCCTACAGGTGACTGGAATGAGTGAAGTGCAAATAAAAAAGAAATGTGTCTTGTGGTAGAAGTGTATAGAGAAGATGCTATGGGAGAGGAAGATGCGGGAAGTGAAGGAGGAGACTAGGAGACAAGGATGAGATGGAGAGAATGAGTCAAGTGAAGGATACGGATGGACTAGCAATACAGGGAGTTTCGTACACAAGTTGTTTCGTACCCAGGTTTTGTTAGTTGTTTCGTACACTGATTTTGGTTTTTTTCGTACATAGCTGGTGTGTCGTTTCGCAACTCTAGTCATCAAGTTAAACTCTGAGCTGAGTGTACGAAACGACTATAGTTTCATATAGACTACGAAACAACTTTTAGGTCTACGAATGATCGAATCTACTGGTGTACGAAACAACTTGTGTACGAACTGACTGCATCCTCCTCTCATCAATGCTACGGAGAGGCAAAGATAAGAGACATTCGAGCACCGTACCGTACCGTATGGTACTAGTGCGTGGAATGCATGTACTGTAGGTGGAAAAGTGAAATACATAAGGTATAAGTGCAGTTTGATGTTTAGGCCAATACAATACAATAAAACCAATCGGTGGTTTTAAGTATCCTGAACGTTTCGTTCTTATTATAAGGAGTATTTCTAACCCACACAAAAGTTGTCGGATATGAAAAAATAACACATGGGGATCTGGGGGGGCGACCCCCCCCCCCCCCCCCAGTGAGGTTAGGTTACGTAATCAATGCCCGGGTTAGATTAGTAACTAGCAGGGGGTATGTCAGAAGAGTATTGGTCAAAAGGGAGTACTGGTTGAAACTGCATATTTACCTAAAAGAGTGTGTAGAGGATAAAGGAATGTGTGATTGGTGGGCAAGGATGTCTGAGAAGAGTAGGTACACTTGAATGGTAGAGTATTGGTCAATAGGGAGTATTGGTTGAAACTGCATATTTACCTAAAAGAGTATGTAGAGGATAAAGGAATGTGTGATTGGTGGGCAAGGATGTCTGAGAAGAGTAGGTACACTCTACTCCAACTCTAAAAGATGGTATGTGAGTAAAGAGAAAGTATTGAATGAATGGTTCAATGATGGAAGCTGGGGTAGTGAAATGTTATTCTAGGCAAGTTCACGACCACTGAAATTGTGGGGTTAAAGCACATAAAAATCACTAGAATGCAGGCTTTCATTTCAAGCTAACCCATCTACTGTAATATGTCAAGTCGGTATTATTTCGGTGCTGAGCTGGGGGGGAGTCACCCCCGCTCAATCACTAACCTAACCTAGACATATAGCCAACTGGCCAACCTAACCTAACCTAACTGTTCAGGCTATTGGTGGTATTTAATCCCTGAATTCAGAAACACGGATAAAATAGGAACACTCGTCGACGAAAAAAATAGGAACGTCGGCGAGAATTCCTATCGGCGACAGTTCCAGGTATTGTCTAGTTACTTGGATAATGTAACCCATTAATAATACCCAACCTGAAATGGGTGGGTATTAGTTTGGTAGTGGGCTTTCAAAAGTCCTAGGATTCATACCTACATCATCGTGTAGATTTCTTCATTCTGAGTATTTTGAACCCCATTTCCTATGGTACAATTGAATCTGGACTGGAAACATTTAGGAAACATTGTTTGCAACCTTTGGAGAGTTGGGAAACATTATTTGCAAACAAAGTTTCCAAACAAAGTTTCCATCAATACTCAATCAATCAATCATTGGGGGCATACGCCGGGGGGCGTGTCGCCTCGCCCACCCTACGACGCCACTCCCGAGGGTCACCACGCGCGAGTTCCCATGTAGGCTCCTTTCCCATACCAAACAGCTCTCGACAAGAAACATCAACTTGCCCCAGCCACGAGCCTTGTTGGCGCCCCCTTGGCCTCCTCCACGCCGGATTGTTTCTTACAGATACAACCCGATGGGAAGGATCGGTTTCAGGGTAGCGTGCCACATGCCCATATAGCCGAAGTTGGCGCTGACGGACTATGCAGGTAATAGGCCTCGATTCAGTCTCACGGTGCAATCGCTGATTTGATACGTAATCATCCCAGCGATACCCCATGATTCTGCGAAGACACTTATTACCAAAGGCATTGATTCGTCTCTTCAAGTCACTATTTAGTGTCCATGTCTCACAACCATAGAGTAAGACAGGGATCACAAGCGATTTGAAGATCCGGATCTTTGTCCTCCTGCACAGGTACCGACAACGCCAAATACTCCCGCTGAGCGAGTCCATAACACCGTGGGCTATGCCAATCCGCCGTAAGACTTCTTGACGTGACCCGCCGTCATTATGGACTGCGCTACCAAGGTATGTAAAACTTTCCAAGATCTCAATGTCCTCGCCACACGCATGAACAGACTGTACTGCTTCATCTAGTAAGTCTCCAAACACCTGGACCTTGGTCTTGAGCCAGGAGACCTCAAGTCCCAAAGGCTTTGCCTCCTCGTGCAGCGCCTCGAGAGCCATCACCAGGACCTCCAGCGACTCAGCAAAGATTACTGCATCATCGGCAAAAACAAGATCAGTGATCTTGGTGTTGCCAACGGATGCTCCACAATCACTTTGATCTACAACCTTGTCCAATACCCAGTCCATACAAGCGTTGAAAAGTGATGGGGCAAGGACGCACCCTTGCCTCACTCCTGTATACACAGGAAAGAAGCCGGATACACCTGCCCCACACTTCACAGCACTCTCAGTCCCAGAATACAGACCAGTTATCAAACCAGTTGCATAACCATGCAAATCATCAATACTACGGCAGTGAAAAGCGGGGCAAGGTTTACGGGGCGGGGATCTGTAAAAAAAAAAAAATTGTGACAAAAACGAGTGCCATATTCATTCAATATACATCAAAACTATTCAGGAAAACTAAGTTTCGGCCTCGAAATCGTTGAAAGCCCACTACCGAAATTTTACTAATTGGGTATAAGTGGCAGCTATTAATCATTCAATTCATATATAATTATTCGCGCTGGCTAATTAAAACGGTAAAATTATAATCCTCTCCCGCCCTTATTAGTGTTTTAATTTTTCTCCAGACCTTCACAAATCCCTTCAGATATCTCTAAAACGTAATTGTAAAGTGGGGGAGTTACCCCCTTTAACCTCCCCTCACCCCACCTAAAAGTCCTAAATGACCCCCCAAAATAACACTAACCTAACCTCATTATAACCTTGTCTAACCCTACCAATAACCTCCTAGCGAGACCTAAGGGCAGGAAAGAACTAGAATTTTACCAGGTTAGGTTATATTGAGGTTATAAGTTTGTAATTCTTTGGGTAGCGACTCGCCAGGAGGTTATTAGTGAGCATACGTCTTAATTCAGTCTTCATATATTTCCTTTGGGGAGGCATGATATTTGTTTACATTCTAACTGCATTATGATTGGCTAACAATCTCTAAGGTAGATGAAATCTTTCCTCTGATTGGCTCAAGCGACAGTCAGCTGTGTTCCATTCCTCATGGTCGGAACGGAACGGAACGAGCTTGAAGATCGCATCATCGTGAGCTAAGAACATTCGGACGATCCTTTGATAATACATTTTTGTGGTGTTCGTAGCCCAAGATCTAAGATGGCCGCTAAGAACACTCTAAGATGATCTTAGAGGTGGAAAGTTACGAACGTTCGAACATCCAGCCCCAGGTCGAGCCAATGTAGTGGCTGACGCCCTGTCTAGGAATGTACCAGTAGGATCCGTGGGAGAAAAGCCCCCTGTTATACAAAATTTAGCCATTCATGAATTAGCCAATGCCCAGCGTCAACATGACGTGTGGAACAAGGTCATATATGCTCTGGAATCAGGTGATGAATCAAATTTACCAAAATTAACCATTCCTTTCTCACAATTCTTTTTGTCATTAGACGGAGTGCTTTGTAGATATTGACCTCATAAAGCAGATCCTGTGGCACAATTTGTAATATCTGAGTCATATGTACTACGTACCTGTGGTATTAAAGTTAATTCATGATGCGGTTATTGCCGGTCATCCAAGGAAGGAGCGAACCCTAACTGCGGCCCGTAGAAGTTATTTTTGGCCGACCATGCGTGTAGACATAGACGCGTATGTAAGCTAGGCGTGTGAAATGCGCCCAGCACAAAGGGACGGTGCCTAAGCCAGCACCGATTTTAGAATATCCCCCCCCCCCCTTGAACGACCATGGGACGTAGTTGCAATAGACCTACTTCAGCTTCCCGTTAGCCATCAGTGCTCCAAGTACCTTTTAGTATGTGTAGATAACTTGTCTAGGTACGTTGTAATGGCCCCAGTAAAGGATAAAACTGCCCGTGCGGTTGCTCACGTCCTCATAGCCAATCTATTTTGTCCATAATCGACACCTCGAGTATTATTAAGTGACAACGGGGCGGAGTTTCGCAACGCACTTTTGAGTGAAATTTGCAAAATGTTTAACATAAGTCAAACCTTTGTGGCAACATATCACCCCGCCAGTAACGGCCTTGTGGAGGGCACCAATAGGAAAATCCTAGAAATTTTGCGCCCGGTTGTCAGTGGCTTACTAGAAAATTGGGAAGATTGGTTACCACATGTAGCAGCAAGCATAAATAGTAGCGTTTGCGAGTCAACAGGACAATCCCCGTATTACATAGTTTTTGAGATGGAGAAAAGACTCCCTTATTACTTGCTTGGTAGTCCTCAACAACCTGTGTATAATATTGATGATTATGCAAAGAGCCAATAACAGGTTTTCTCAGACATCCATAAAGATGTAAAAGACAGAGTGCTAGTTTCAAAAGCTGCTATGTACACCCAACAACACAAGCGTTCTTCTCCTGTTACTGTACAAGTAGGTGACTTTGTACGTAATGATTAGAGTACCCGAGAGACACTAAAAATTGTCTCCTAAATTTGTGGGACCACGCCTAGTGTTCAAACAATTACAAGGTCATAAGTATGAGATATTTGATCCTTGGTTAAATACATTGGAGGTAGTACACAGTGACAGACTTAAAAAGACCAGTGCAAAGCCTGATTAGCCTTATGTGAAGCCTTAGTAGAAACTGCACCAGTGAGCAATGCTACTCGTCTGACTAATGATAACTCAACTCTTCCAACTAACCCACCGCGCGCATGCTTATAACCTTCGCTCTGGTAACAAATAGTTTGTTGCTAATAGCTTGTTTTTGTTCCAGACATGTTTGCCTTCATATATCTCTCACCCTGAGCTCTACTCTGGCTCTGGATCCTTCACATCTCAAGCCTGGAGCCCTCGTTGCCCACTTGGGTCGAGTCTCCCTGCTAGAGGATGTGTTGTGGGTTACGTACCCCAATACTGCTCTTCTGAGGATACCGAGCAGGTTGCGGGAGGTCACGGAGCAACTGAACACAGCTTTAATTCAATTGGAAAATAATCTCCCAAAGAAATCTTTGTACTTGGATATCATATTGGATCAGGGGATAAGATCTTATCATAGAGAGCCAGATTTTCCTCTCTTTCGTGCATGGCTGACTTTTTTTTTTTTTTTTTTTGGGGGGGGGGGGTGTTCTTAGGCCACTCGACGATGCAGAAAGGTTTTGGGTTTCTTCGGGGATCGAAATCGGGTCACCGAGAACACCAGTCGAAGACGCTAACCACTTCGCTACCGCCTCCCCGACTTACCTCAATGACACAATCAATCTTGCCCTAGATAACTACCACGGCCTTGATGTTTCTAACCGAGCTAAACGGGGATTCATTGATGGTATAGGTCAACTGTTACGCATGATATTTGGAACGGCTATGAATGAGGATGTAGAAGAATTACGAAACAGGTTTAATCAACTAGCTTCCATAGCATCAGCAAACAATAAAGCCATACAGTTAAACTGCATGAATATCGCTAAACTTGAAAGGCATTTGGATGATCTTGCCTTGAATGTTGATAACCTAACATTTGCTATGAACAAGGTGCTAGCCAGTCTAGACGACATATATTTCTATGGAAATGAATCAATTACTACCCATACTGGAGAACACAGCTAACTCTCTTTTGCATGCTAACTCAATGATAATACAGAATATTGCAGACGCAGCGCGTGGAAGAATGACTTCCTCTCTGTTCCATGTCAAGGACTTTATATATGCTTTAGATATTGGAGAAAAGGAATATAAATTAAAACCCTTGTTTGACTCACGCGGTATTCATCATTACTATCCCTTACTGGAGTCTGTGCTGACGTCAGACGCTCTAGTCATTCATATACCCTTTCAATCACCGGGCATATTTGAAGTTCATCAAATTGAACCGTTTCCTTTTTCAGTGAATGAAACATTAATGACTGTAAACTTGCCTCAATTGATTATTTTAATATTCAAAGACTTGCCGTTGTACGCGATTGGTCATTTATCTGATTTGCAAAAATGTAAGTCCGAGTATCTCAATCTATTTCATTGTCCAGCCTCCCTCTTTGCCTTTCTGCCCATAACGGGTGGAGTTTGTGAAATTGTGCTAACCCAGAAAGATGCTTCTAAGGCCCTGTCTTTGTGCCCTTATACTCACCTGGCACCTAAGGAAATATTTCATCGATCATTTTTCAGTCATCACTATTTTTTTTTCACAAAACCTTTCTTTGTGTTTGTAGTATGCCCTGAAAGCACTGAAAACAAGGAAGTGTCAGGTCATTTCGCGGTTCTTGTCGCTTGTCATGTGCGCTCTGTCAATCTGACACTATTCCCGTCTACATTCCACCATGGTTTTACTGGTAATTTTTCTTGTAATATTTTTCCCATCGATAGCTTGAAATATGTAAATTTCTCTAAGATCAAATATATTACTAACAGCCTTTCCGAGTTCACCTTTTCTAACACATCGGATTTAAAAGCTGCTGTACAGAATTCCCTACCGGTTTACTTAAATTCTTATGTACTTTATCCCTCAATCATTACTCCTATTGTACTTATTATTATTATTGTGATTCCTTTGTGCTGTGCTGTCCATAAGGCCCTCAATCTGTATAGGCACCTTAAAGGGAAAATGGACAGCGACGTCGTGAATCCATAGCAAACATATTGTAACATGGTTAGGTGTACATGTCTCTAGAGTCTAGCCCATCGCGAGGACGCGATATGGGTAGGTGACCGAGCGATAGCTTGAATCCTACCTGATCCTGAATAGGTAGAGATTATATGTATATAACTAATTTTTCAACCATGCTAGAGGATGTGTGTCGCCTGTCTGCCTGAGGCAACGACACCTTTTGATGAGGTTATGTTGACATAGTATCCACGCCATGGCATATAAGGATGACGTGGACAGTCAGTCTGGTGTCTTGAGGCAACACGTAAACACCTCGCCCCTTGCTGCAGAATGTACACACAAGTTGTGTGTGTATCATATCAGCGCAGTGACAAAGGATGCTGACGCTGACAGACCACCACAGGCCTGGGAGACATGGATGCCGGAAGCTGTGAGGTTCCGGCCAAACCTCCATATATGCTGCAACTGGCCGGAGAGAGGATGAGAAGACAGCGGACCGTGTCACAGAGCTGTTCCGGCCATTCGAAAGACTTAAGTTCCTTGGCCGTCGGAACGCGTGACTTATCACTCGCCCTCACAGTGTACATATATATATATATATATATATATATATATATATATATATATATATATATATATATATATATATATATATATATATATATATATATATATATATATACTTGTAATTATTGTTCTTGGTACTTAAATATTAACAAGCCTTAAAATCCGTTCGACCACTTTTATTTAACTACCATTGGAAGTGTCTGGCTAGGAAGGGGAAGATACTCCTACCCTTCAAGATACACTTCAGAGGCAATCAACCCCTACAGTGTCACCAACACTTGTAAGTATTCTTACTTGGTTTGACCCCTGTTACCTGTAATAACAACACAGAAAAGGGTAACATGAGAGCCCGGATCCGACAGAGGCTCCATTGACCTGGGTCACAGTTACCTTTTGAAATCCCGTCAGTATGTCCTTCCAACAGACACATGATCCGGGCTGGTAATCATAATTCGGTAATAAAAAATTTCCTTATATATATATATATATATATATTATATATATATATATATTATATATATATACATATAATATGTATATATATATATATATATATATATATATGTATATATATATATGTATATATAAATAAATAGATAAATAATATATATATATATATATATATATATATATTATATATATATATATTATATAGTAACACACTAAATAGTGTGTGTAGGATGTGTGTGTGTGTGTGTGTTTCGCCGTCGGCGAGAGTTCTCGATTGGGGTTTCGACAAGAATTTCGGTAGACGAGAGTACCAGGTAGTACCGTAAGGACCTGAAAGGGGATCTCTGAAGAATTGAAGATGATGGTGGCGACACAGTCTCCATGGTGATGTATGTATGGTGAGTCCCTCGACTAAACACCTCTGTTAGCAAATAAAGCCGCCCAATGGGCGTCTCTTCCTTCGAAATATGCCATTGATATGACAAAGTAGGTGCTGCCTGAGGGGCTGCTGTTCCTTTGACAAGGCGGCTTTGTTATTACAAACTAAAATATAGAGAAGCCCGGAAGGCGGCTTTCCCTGCAACAAAATGGATTTTCTATGAGAAACAAGAACATGTATATCATCTGTTTGAAATATCCACATTAGCACCTGTAAACATGGCCAAACTAGGTCTGCCTTTAGAAAAATGTGATGGGATTAATAAACCAAACTTGCTATGAGAAGGAATTAAGGCCCTTCTGAAACCTATAACAGGCTAGAACTGTGACCTGCGGTGATTAGGTTTGTGACCTAATGGTGATTAAATTTGGTTTGTTGTGCTTTGAAATATATAACAGAACATTATATGACTTTTCCTAATCATAACTGTTACAGCTGTACCTGTAATGAAGTTTCATCTGTCTCTCAAGTAAAACAAACCCTAACTTTTGTTTAAGTCATTGGCAGGTATGGAAAAATATGACCATCGACATCTGGCTGGATGTTACTATAAAGGTGTTTAAACATCACCAGTACCATTGAATGACAAAAGAAGAAGAAACCAATTAACTTTCCACAGTGGTCTAGTTGTCCACAGTAAGGCATATCTAAGAGAAAACATTGAAATATTTCGGTCTTGTCTTTGCAACATCTTCCCTATGTATTATTGCTCTATTTCAGGGATATATTCACTTGGAGTCTGGACCTAACGATATTTATGCAGAATATGAGAATACATCACTTCATTACGTGCTATCGAGGTTCTGTAGGTAGCCTACCTGCATGTCACAAGGTTCGCCATCTCTAATAGTCTCTGCTAAACAAAACAAAAGCACTTTACCAGAGCACAAACATATATTTCGTCTTTAGGAGGTCTATCACACTACACCTGACATTATCTATAATGATGATAACAGCGGAAGGAAATCTTCCCAGTAATGAAGTACTCTTCTCAGACATGTGCCGAGTGTACGCTTGGTGGTTTATTTACAGGCTACAGACGTCACTTCCGGTGTGGACGCAGTTTTGGCCGTGAAGATAACTTCAACTTGAGACAGACTAATATTTTCACATATATTAATCGGAGAGAAAAACGAATGATATTCCCATGGTAAGGAAAGAACAGTTAATCAGTCTATGTAATTTGTACACGAGAGTATTAGGGATCCATTGTATGTTAGTGGAAATCAGGAAGGGGTAAATTATATTTTATCTATACAAATTCTTGTTTCTGTCATTTTTCCCATCCCTACATCTTGAATATTTTGAAATATAATGTTTGTTACATGTGTAAATACATTTTCTTTTGTTGGAAACAGCTCACTACATTCATCCCTGTAGCAGTGATCGCCCGCATAAGGTACGCAGAAGAGGAGGAGAAGAAAAAAGGAAGTGGATATAAAATTTGTGTGAGACTCTGAGGCAGGTGGAAGACAATTTATTTTAAAGGTGCATATTGGGTGAGGGCCTGGGAGAAGTCAACTGTGAAGTCAGGCGCTGTGTGTCATGGAATGTTTGTCGGATGGTCGCCAAGCAACGCTTGTCACGTTTTACCCTGTTGTGTAATTCATGTACGGTCTTGCCCACGAGAGCTGAACTAGTGATTGCTAGTTTTACCCTCCCGGAAACATTTTTACAATGTCTTGTTTATATCATTACATCGGAACTCCTTGTGAGTAGCCAGATAATACCAGAATATGCGATAAAGTTACGTTCACAAAAGTCATGTAGGGTTATTATTTTCTTTCATATTGTAAACACTTTGACAGTGAAATAGGCCTATATTAATAGTTTACACCTACCTACTCCTCTTTCAAAAACAAGTTATTTTAACCAGAAGCGGTTAGGTTAGGTTAGATATGGGTTTTTGATTTAGTGACAGATGATATCAAGAAAAAATAATACTTATCAATACAACGATAGTGCACAGCGAAGGTGGATACTTTTGGGGCGGGTTGGGAGGCATTTCAATATTTGGCAGTTCAACAATATTTATGACGTCATTAGTAAGGCGACTGTGGCCAATTTGAGCTATCCTATAATTCACTCAAGTCGCCTCCGGTGTGCAGTGGCTAGCGTGCCTGGCTACGAATCTGCGGGCCTTGGTTCGTTCCCGGGCCAGGGCAAGTCGGTGACCAGCCTACCCAGCTGTTCTTACTTCCTTTCGGGGTTGATAAATGGGTACCTGGGGTAACCTGGGGAAGGTAACTGTGGTAACCCGGGAGTCACACTAGCCCTGTGTCCCGGGGTAACGGGTTCTCACCCACCACAGGCTCTAAGGGCTAATGCCACGGAGATGAGCACCGCATGCCACGCGCAGCTTAACGTATGCTTCCATCTTTACCTACGTTATAATTCACTGGGTACGTTACAATTTTTTTTTTTTTTGTAAGTCGTCTAAGTTTTTTCAACAGATTTAGGACAATTTTGCACCGCTGAATCCGAAAATGACATCTGTTTCTCTCGATCAGGTCAGGTTTTTGTGCTAAGTCGATATAAAAAAAATCCGATCATCTGACTAAATCGATTACATTTTTGTGACATTTTCGGATGATTTTTATTAATATTTCTCATCAGAAATAGGTTTTTAAGAGAAAAAAAATCGTTTTCTAACACAATTAATTAATTAAATGTCACAAAATGTGATTAGTGTACATTGAATAGTAGACATTGATAAAGGTAAGTACATGTAAATTGGATGTTAGGTCATCATTGTTCAAAATTCAGGGCTTGAACTTCCGTTTCTTCGAACTCCTAGAATGCTCAGCGGCAGGGATGTCTCTCTTCAGAGTCCAACAGTAATCAGCCATCATGACTGCATCCCAGCGTCCCTGATACCTGGTCTCCATCACTTTCATGTCCTGATGGAATCTCTCCCCTTGCTCGTCGCTCTTGCCCGTCAGGGTGGCAAGGTTGGTAGAGACTTGAGTTCGCAATGTGCAGCGTCCCTGTGCATTCGGTCAGCGGTTCGAGTCCGCCTAGTTCGTGCTGACGTGGCGGCGCTTTGTATAGTCAATAACCTTGTAGTTGGTACTTGCAAAGTGTCTAGATAGGATGAAAATCTTATCTTAATCTTGCTCGTCGCTCATTGATCCCAGATTCTCAGGAAACCGATCCATATGTGAGAATAAGTAATGCATTTTGATGCTCATGTTGCATCCGAGGTTTCTGAAAGCAGTCAGCATATTGGTGACAAGTTCTGCGTAGTTCCTGGCCTTGTTGTTGCCAAGAAAGTTCTTCACGACCAGAACAAAAGCCTTCCACGTTTCCAGTTTCACTTCGTTCATTGAGTTTTCAAACTCTGGATCTCTGATGAGCTGACGGAGTTGAGGACCGCCAAAGATGCCAGCTTTCAACTTCTCCATGGTCAATCCTGGAAAAGTGTGGCACAAGTAAGTGAAGCAGCCACCATCCTTGTCCAGAGCTTTGGTGAACTGTTTGATCAAGCCGAGCTTGATGTGCAGCGGTGGAAAAAGTATCCTGTCTCTGTCCACCAGAGGGTTGTTTATGACGTTCCTTGCTCTGCAAGGCACCAATTCCTCCCGTACAGGCCAGTCCTTCTTCGTGTAATGCTGAGCTCGGTCCCTACTATCCCACATGCACAGAAAGCACGGGTACTTGGTGAACCCGGACTGTCGTTCCAACAAAAAGTTCACCATCTTCAGGTCAACACAAATCAACCACTCATGCTGATCATAACGAATTTTCTCCAGCACGTACTTCACCGCTTCATGCTTCTCCTTCAGTATAGTCGAGTGAGCGAGGGGTACAGAGGCAAACTGGTTGCCGTTGTGCAGCAGAACACATTTCAGCGATCGCTTGCAGCTGTCAATGAACAGTCTCCAATCTTTGGGTTGGTACTGTGGCACTCCAAGCTTGTGCAGAAGCTGCGCAATATCTGTACAGTACACCAAGTCCTTCTCTTCAGAGAAAAAATGGAGATACTCTTGATGTCTGTTGCGGTAGAAGGGGATGCGAGCCCAAAGGGGATGCAGCACTGCAGTGGGTTTAATAAAAAGTGTTCAAGTAAAGAAGTAAAAGTTGAAGAGAAGAAGAGGAAGAACAACAGAGGACTGTAAAATCCAGGGATCGTGATTCCGAAGAACTCCTAGTTGGTGACATTGTTTAGGACCACACCCTTGGAACTATCTGAATTGGTGGAATTATTGGATTAGTGGAATTATCTACTGCAAGTACGGTGTTGTATACGGAGGACGATTTCATATATATAGAAAATACCCGTACATGTAAACAAAAACGTAAAAAAACATCATGTGGCGATAGATAACAAAGTTGACCTGCTTGAGCAAAATCAATGTGATTTTTGGATTCAGTACATCAAAATTGTCCTAAATCAGCTAAAAAAACTTAGACAATAAATTTGTTGTTAACCAGTGTATAATTTTACTTAAGAGACTGTAAAACTGACTCCCGGAAAGAGCTCGGAGGTCGTAGTGACCGATCTTTGGGTAATGCTGGGACCTCACACACCACACACACACACTATCCCCTTTCTCAAGGTCGGGCAGTAACTACCCGCATTTGTCAGTGAAAAATCCCCGGGAGCGAGCAGGGATCAAACGCTATAACTACAATATGGCACACGACGCTCCAGACCACCAAGCCACACAGGGTCTGTATGTTTAATAATAATAAAATAATACTTGGTATATTTGGATTGCAGTCAGAGACTGAAAATGTACACAGGAGATGATATTACATCTATAAATTTATCAATACTTCTTAAATCTAAATACACTTACACAGCAATTGCAAGAAAGATATACGTATATATATATATATATATATATATATATATATATATATATATATATATATATATATATATATATATATATATATATATACATATATATATATTTTTATATATATACATATTATATATATATATATATATATATATATATATATATATATATATATATATATATAAATAAGAAAACTCACAGTCCATCAGTCATATCAGTCCTCGAGGCCCTGATAGGCGTGATTTTGTTTTAGTGTCGTCAGTGGCGTACCGTACTGGTGGTGCCTACGTGGTGTGTAGTGGCTAGTGCGCCTAGCTAAGATTCTGCGGGCCCTGGATCGAATTCGGGCCAGGGCAGTCGGCGGTCAGCCCAACTGTTCATCCTCCCTTTCGATAAATGGGTACCTGGGGAAACCTGGGAAAGGTAACTGTGATAACCCGGATGTTACACTAGCCCTGTGTCCCGGGGTAGCTGGAAGTAGGGCCACCACAGGCTCAAAGGCTAATGTAACGGAGATGAGCACCGAGGCCACGCGCAGCATAGCGTATGCCCCCATCTTTACCTTTATCTTAGTGGCGTACCGAGGAGGGGTGGGGGCACTCGACCATGCCCCCACTCTTATTTTGGAGGGTAAATGTTTGCAGTCCATATCACATAACTGAATAAGAACAGCGTTTCCTCAAATAGCATAAAACGAATAGTTTCTCAGACAGTTTTCCTTAAATTCCCCATACTATATATACATACAACAAAAACTGTTTTAAAATCCAACTTAAAAAAATCTATACCTAAATCAACTGCTTATGTGTTATACTCAGGGGTATCTTATGTGTTATACTCAGGGGTATCTTATGTGTTATACTCAGGGGTATCTTATGTGTTATACTCAGGGGTATCTTATGTGTTATACTCAGGGGTATCTTATGTGTTATACTCAGGAGTATAACATGTGTCATACGCAGAGGTATAACATGTGTTATACTCAGGGGTATAACATGTGTTATACTCAGGAGTATAACATGTGTCATACTCAGAGGTATAACATGTGTTATACTCAGGGGTATAACATGTGTTATACTCAGGGATATAACATGTGTTATACTCAGGGGTATAACATGTGTTTTACTCAGGGATATAACATGTGTTATACTCAGGGGTATAACATGTGTTATACTCAGGGGTATAACATGTGTTATAACAACATGCTTATGTGTTATACTCAGGGGTATTTAAAAAAGGTTAGTTTTCTTATTTGATCCACTTCTGCTCTAAGAACTGATCATCAGCTTCATTTGTTTCAACTGAATAAACAAATTGTCTGTTATGAGAAGACATAAGAAATGTGTTCTGCCATGTTTGTAGAGTGGCATAGTATATATTATTCCTACCCAAAAAATGGATTTGGTGCTGAAAAAGTGGTGATAAAGTTAATTGCTCGAAAAAACGTCCGCCATTGTCGTGACGTCACGAGATGTACAGGCGCGGGAACTGAGCGGGCCCGAGCCTGTCCGAGCCAAGCCGAGCCGAGCGGGCACGAACCGAGCCGAGGGTGTACATCCACCATAACACAAGCGGCAAGCCGGCCACCAACGCTTCCTTATCTTATATATAATCTTTAGGAATTGAGATTAAAATCTTCCCTGGTACCTGGACAACTGTCAGTGTTAGTGCAGATTGGCACATATACCTTTGCTGGTGTCATTATAGGTAAACATACGGTACATAGCCTCCGTAGCCTCCCGCGTGTGTACATATGATGACGTCACGACCACGTCGGAGCTTTTTGCGGTTGTAATAGGCAACTATTTGTACTTTTAAGTTTGCCGCCTCTATGCTTGTAGCATTAGTGGTGACCTCTAGCGGCGCCCAGCTGCGGACGAGGGTAGCGTGGGTCACTGCGAGGTCAAGCAGTTCCCCCAGTGTTGAGCAGACGTGGTATTAGTACCTAGCGTCTTGGCGGCAGCTTATCTTGTACCACAAACCTACCAAGAAATACACTAGAACCAGAAGACGAGTGTATTCATCCTCCCACAAACACCGAGACCACCGAGAGATCATCTCGGTGGCCACGCAAACACACACACACAAGGTTACACCAACAGGCTCGCCCAGAAGGGCTTGATTGACGTAATAGTCCAGTTCCCAATGTACATAAAAAGGCTTTTGATGGAATTTTTTGGAGATTTGCAAAACTATACATTTTTAGAAACTTTGGGACCTGCTGAACTAGGAAATCAATGTTTACATTTTTTTCAATCACAATATGGCGGCCAGCTTGGATTTTCAAAATGGCGGCCATTTTCGCATGAATTTCACGATATCTCTGCTTCTAATGGTGGTAGACATCTGATCTTGGTGTCTAAATATACATTTTCAAGGGCGAGGAATATAATGGAACAGTGTTTTTGCAATAAATCATTATACTTATGCTCGTATTCGTATCTACAGTCACATACCATCAGAGGTGGGCGCGATACTTTTTTTGGGTAGTGCGATAACGATACTGCGATACTTTTTTTCCCGCTAGTTCGATACGCGATACTCCGCTACTTTTTCGGATTTTCTTAAAACGATACGCGATACTGCGATACTCCACTACCGATACTTTTTTCTTAAAGTGATAGTATCGCAGCGATACTGAGATACCAAAAAATAGCTTTGCGATACTTTGCTACCCAAGAAAACACTGTATTAGCCAAAAAAAGATCTATTTTACTTAAACTACTGTTTAGGCACATTAAAACATTGTAATATATTTATTTTTAAACTGACACATTTTATTTAAAATATAAAACACACACACACACACACACACACACACACACACACACAAAAGGTCGTCTTTTAAAGTATCGCGGGAAATTTAAGCGATACTTGAGTTGCGATACTTATACTCCGCTACTTTGATGCTTTGCGATACTGCGATACTGCGATACTTTTTTGGCGGTGCGATAGTATCGCAGTATCGCAGTATCGCACTAAGTATCGCTCTCGCCCACCTCTGCATACCATGATTGCTCGTGGTAATTGCTATGATTTTGTTCCATTTCTACTCAGTCAAAATTATTCACTTGATCTTGTAGCTGCCATGGAAAGTACTAGAGCAATCCTACAGTACTCCTATTGCAATCACAACAGAGCTGGCATGACATATTTATTTAATTAGGACACGTCAAAAAATGAACAATGACCACGTACAATGATGGTATGTGACCACGAATATGGGCATTAATCAAGAAAATGTTCAAAAAGTATTCGCGGCACAGTAATAGTACATATTTAATTAATTGTCACTGTCAATCTCATCATCAGAATCACAGTAGTTGTACACAGCATCATCGTCATTGTCACACTGTGCGCTGCACAAACACATATCTGTGCAAGATAAGGCCTTGGACTTGCACGAGCAGCGCTGGGACGAGCAGTCTTTTTTGCAATGACATCTCACCATCTCCAGAATGGCCTTGGGTGCTGGGGGAAGGCTTGTGGTCGTTGGTTTTAGCTGGCCATCATCACCCTTGTGATACCCATTCTGAAGCGGGTCCAGCAGATCCTGATGGGGAAGAGAAGCCTGACCCCAGATTCGTGCTTGCACATGTGTCCTCATGATGTGCTGCTTCAAGGCACCCATTGTAGGTGGCAGCTTGTCACTTTCTGCGATGTATTTGCAGAATAGGTGTCAGCGTAGATCAGGAATGCTTGATATCTGAATGCCCTGACAAGACCTGAATGACCTGGGAGGGACCCAGTACAGTATCAAGTACAAGATGAGACCAGAATCAAACACATCATGATGAGTCGCTTCTTGTCACATGACCAGACAAAGGCCGATCTCACAGAGTATCTGGCTCAGAAAACACTGGACTACAACAAAGATTCGTCCCAGCTGATCATCACATCTGCCGCAGGCCACACAAGAAGCAACAAGGATGTCGGTCACTTCCCTCACAACAACCACGAGGAAGCAGACACGCTGATGATAAGCCTGGGAGTCGCTGCAACTGCCCACTCCTCAAGGAATGTGGAAATGACGTCGAATTATGATGTGCTGCCAAAGAACACCTCAATCTCCATGACTTCAGGGACGCTTCACATCAAGCCAATATGGAAAACATCATTTGTCAACCCCATTCTTAAAACTCATAGTCCACAGTCCCTAAACGTTCTTAGATCAGTCGCTATCATACCCATCCCCAGCCTCATCTGTGAAAATGTTGCCTTTGATTGGGCTTACGTATTCTATTAATATGGATTCAATTGTTTTCCAGCAATTTGGAAACATTAAAACCTTCTCCACTACTCATTGCCTAATTAGTTTCCTGGCCTTCTTACAGAGCCACCTGGACAAACGTAACACTTCTCTCGCTGTTGCTTTTGTGGACTTTAGGAATGCCTTTGATCTTGTAGATCACACGGTTGTTATCAACAAGGCCATTAGCCTGGGAATCCACCCTACCCTGATTGCGTAGCTGGCTGACTTCCTCACCGGGCGCTAACAAACTGTACGCTATCAGGGCTGTGTCTTCTCGCTCCAACACCTGACTTGCGGGGTCCCCCTTAGCACCAAGATGGGTCCACTGTACTTCCTGATGCTCATCAAAGATGACCATACCGACATCACTCGTCGTTGGAAGTACGTGGACGACAGTACCACGGGCATTCCCATTAACACCATGGCCCCGGACTACTCGCCACTGCAAGCAACCCTGGACAGACTCAAGGTGTGGACTGAGAAGAACAAAGTGACAATTAACCACACCAAGACCGTGGTGATGCACTTCTGTACCTCCTCATAGACAGTGGCTTGTCCCCAGCTCTCAGTTGGTCTCCATCCAATTCAAGTTGTTCAGTCTCCCAGACTACTTGGCGTCACACTTTATGCCAGCTGAACCGGAATCAACAAATCTCCAACGTCGTCAGGACAGCCTCCTACTAGATATACATGCTGCGCAAACTCAGGTTCCTGGGGATGCCTGCACATGGGTTGAGGGGTGTATACACCACCTTTATACATCCCACACTCATCTACACTTCCCCAGTGTGGTCCTTCTCCCTAAGCCTCACACACCATCAGTTGGAGAGGGTTCAGAAGCGGGTATGCAGGGTCATCCTTGGCCCTGCCTACGCATGCTATGACAGTGCCCTGATCACCTTGCGTATGTCGAGGCTGTCCACAAGGCATCAAGAAGCACTACGGAAGTTCGGAGAAGGATTGTTGCGCCATC
>JACEEZ010018779.1:327500-330000 GCA_016584305.1 Chionoecetes opilio
ATATTCAGATAATTTCTCTTAAAAGGACACATCACATAATTGTGAACGGTGACTAGCGTTTTTTTTTTTTTAGTATTGGGAACCATGATATTTCCTATAAAAGTGGATATAATAATGCTATTTAGATGTTTATAGCTATAATATACGGCACAGAAGTCCTTGTGTCAATCTCAGACACGACCATATCCTAGACCGTGGGATAAGACGCTTGTGTCGCGATACCGCAATTGTTATCATGGTTACGAGACATCATGATGTATCCTTTCAAGCCCCAAGATTCATTCCAGGAGTTCTTCACCAGCCAGTAGTCAGAGGAGCCCTCAGTGCCATAGCCCACTGCAAGGACTCCGTGGTCTAGAAGGGTCGACGAACAGCCCTTATCATAGTAGACCCCTGGAATAAAAAAGGATCAGAAGCATATTAGATCGAGACCAGTGAGATTGTGCATGCATATATTATAACACTGGTTTTTTCTCACTAACAGGTTTCCTACATGTAACTCGCTGATAGAGTTCTAGTTTCGGGTGACATATTTGTGTTCTCAAAGAACGTGCAACTTTTTTTTTTTTTTTTTTTTTTTTTTTTTTTTTTTTTTTACATCACCAGGAACTGGCCAAGGGCACAACAAAAACGGGTAACACAAAGCCCGCTTAGTTGCCAGTCCCTATCAAGGCGACAGTAAGAGAATAAAATAAAAAAGAGGGGTGAGCCAATTTAGTTCAGGTGAGTAAACAGTGCTCACCGCTGCTGTAGAAGTGGAAAGTTGAAAGGGAGGCGTCGATGGCAACGGAGATGGGTCCCTTCTTGGCTACGGCATGCTGGAGATCCTTTTCGTTGTCACTCGGGATGTCAACGTAGCCAGTGAGCGTGGCGCCTACATCTTTAGATTGGAAGCGGCATGGGCCATTCTGATAACAGTAAAGAATGTTTAATTATATGAAATAATCTTTTGTCAAAATAAAAATGTTCTCAGTTTTCATGGACGACACAGATAGTTATCTCGTGGAATATTCCACAACATCAGACTTACCTCGGCCTCGTACGGGTAAGACGCCTCAGTATCGATGCCATGGTTAGCTTTGATGTACGTGAAGGCGCTGTCCATGAGGCCGCCACTGCATCCAAGGTTGCCGTACTTGTCAGAACAGTCCACAAGGTTCTGCTCGGATAGGCTCACTAGCTTTCCGGTGCTGAAGAAGTGTTGACCCTCGAGGGAACCGGTCTATAGGAAGATGTGTACTCAGTGCTCTGGGCAATAAAAACATACATAAAAAGATAAAGTTACATAGTCTCTTACACGTGCTTATATATAATGTTGATAATGGCAACCCGAAGTTATTGGCTTAGGCTAGGCACTCTGTCAGTGCACAAAATATTTCCTTCTCCTTCACACAGTGTGCAAACTCACAGTAGAAAATGCCCAGCAGGACCCACATTGCTTCTGGTCCTTAACTGGGGTGACAGCGCCTTTCTCACGCCAGTCCATAGTGGTGGGCAGTTCCTCATTCAAAGACTGGTGAATGCGCCTAGGCTGGTGCTTCTCGGTTGACCGGTACCCGTTCATGGCCTTGTTTATCTCCTCGTTTGTCTGTGCATCACGGAATATAAGAAGACAAAACACAAATAGAATCGTCCTCTTTGTATCGCCGATCGACAAATATAAAGGAAATTCTTCAAAACTCAAACGTGACCTTGCCATGAAATTTTACTTATTTTGGCTGTTGAAACAAAATCCAAATTTTATTCGTTTAATTGAGTACGTGATATTATTATAAAAAGGCTCCAAAACACGTCATTGCAGAACAAAACTATGTACAACAGTCATGGTAGAATGTATTACCACATAGGCTGAGAAATTCTGAAAGAAGTGTAAAGGTGTGAAAATGCATTAAATAAACACATCACCATATTATATAAGACCCAGTGTGTCTACTTACCATGTCACCAAACTCATTCATCTTAAGTGTGAAGGTGACAAAGCCATTATCAAACTGATCGTTATGGTTGTCGATTAATTCTTGGTTCTGCTCATACACAGACTTGCGGTAGGCCTCCTCCTCGCTGCTCATGTACTGCTTCCCGAACTGTGTCTATGGAAAGGATGAAGGTAAGGGACTGCAATTTCTAACCGCGGAAAAAAACAACTGCGGCAGATAATACAAAACATGTAAATTATTTAGCAAAGTATATACTACAGGTTTGTACAGTGTCTTCTGGGAGAGTTACCTTAAACTGCTGCCATTCTCTGAGGGTAGGGGTTGCAGCCACTATGGCCAGGGTGCAGGCAAGCACGACGACTTTCATCTGGAGTTTCAATACATGTTACGTATCCTTTTAACTTCAGGTTTGTTACCAATTTAATAGACATTTTGGGGTACAAGTGATTCAGTTTCTTGTTTCCCTCGTGCAAAACAATAAACAACATACTGCAGTGTAAATGAATGCATTAACAAACAATTCAAAGATATTTAGCTACAAACAACATTCATCGTTAGAAAAC
>JACEEZ010018779.1:335000-455000 GCA_016584305.1 Chionoecetes opilio
ACACACACACACACACACACACACACACACACACACACACACACACATACACACACACGAGTAACATGTGTGTTCCCTTAGGGGAATCACGCCTATAGTAGACATCCACCACTGTTTACTTTTTTTCTTGTCTTTGGACACAGATATGAACACTCTGGTGTTTTAATCGTGGTGTTTTAGCAGATTGGCACAAAACAAACATAGTGTGTTCTCTTTGTCCAGCTATACTATAGCTGCGTAGGCGAGGAAGCGGGGTAGTGAAGGAAGCGGAAGTTATGTTTGTGCGCTGTCTACGTCACAACCAATCACAGCGCGTTCCGCGGCTACGTCATATTTTGGCACCAAAAACTGCATATATCTCATTCATGGTGCATTTTTAAGCAAAATGAATATGAGTACAGTGATAAGTAGCTTATATTGCATCCAAAGCTTCACAAAACTCCGTGTTTTAGGTGTGAGTAAACGGGTCCATTCAACGCCATTTTTCAACCAGCAAGGCTAAAAACGAGAGGCACTTATGTATTCTAACTGTTTTTGAGGCGACAAATTGATTGGAATTGTTATTTGTGGGCTTCAGGGTCTTTTGATGTGTCAAAAACCTAGAACTGATGCAAAAATGGGTTAAATCGATGGGCAGAGTTAAACATTTTGGTAGCACTACAAATATAATTGATCATCATAATCTTTAAGTTCATGAAAATGCTAATATTCGTTGCTGAGAACTGGTGGTTCAAGCTCTTCAGCTTCTATATCATCATCCCCAGAGTTGGGGGGGTTATTGACAAGAATTAACACAAAGTCCCGTTGCATCATTTCTGGATTAGTCCACTGGAAATCCAGTCCCTCTGCTCCCGAAACCCAGCCATGTAGAATCGGGTCTGATAGGTGATAGGCTCCAGCGATCTCCTCCAGATTACAGTTTTTTTTTCTTCTTTTACATAAAGAAGGATGGCCAAGGCAAAATAAAATATAAGTAACAAAATGCCCACTTAGTTGCCAGTCCCTATGCAAAAGACAGTAAGATGGGAAGAGGGGAAAGGGGGGAAGGCCAATTTAGCTCGGGAGGTGTCTTGTCACTTCTCAAAAAATTATGTCCTAAGGAAATCAAAAATAGAAACAAAATGTCCAGTTATATCCGTGCAGGATAAAAGACAAGTTAGAGATGGCATAAGAGGGAAGAGATGATAGAATTTCAGGCCGGGAGGGGACTTAGTACAGTTGCTGAACAAAATTAGGGTTAGAAGATGCAAGAAGAAACACATGCGGCGGTGATTCAGAGTTAAAGATCCGTCAAGGGAAGTATGAGACGAAACTTTTGCTCACCATTAGGAGAGCTGTATGAGTGGATCCCCAAAATGAGAGAAAGTTCTGGCGGATAGGCCCCGTAGAGAGGGGGGCATCAAACGTCAAATGATCCTACTTATCAAGTCAGAAACAGTAACCATCAAATTTAAATGTTTAAGATAAACAGTTTTTCCCGAATTATCAAGTGTCAAAAAGTTACAATCAGTAAATATATTATATATATATATATATATTAACTATATACTATCATAGAGAGCTCGTATACTCGTGAGTGCCCTGAGCCAAAGACCGTGCATGCTAGTTGCAACAGGAGACGTTGTAACACATCGCTACATAAATATACATTTGCCATGTCTGTAAGGTATCTGTCAGTCTTGATTCCTATCATGTCTTGAGTGTCGTCAGTTCTGTGAGGTGATCTTCAAATGTCTTCATGTTCTGTAAGGTGTTGTCAGTGTCTTTTGAGTGTCTTCAATGTCTGTGAAGTGTCTGTCAAGTGTCTGTCAGTTTCTGTGAGATGTCTGTCAGTGTATGTAGTGTCTGTCAGTGTTTTGAGGTGTCTGTATATCTGTGAGGTCTGTCCTGTGTCTAGTAGTGTCTGTCAGTCTGTCAGTGTCTGTCATGTCTGTGAGTGTCTGTCAGTGTCTGTGAGGTGTTGTCAGTGTCTGTGAAGTCTGTCAGTGTCTGTCATGTTGTCATGTATGTGAGGTGTCTGTCAGTGTCTGTGAGGTGTCTGTCAGTGTCTGTGAGGTGTCTGTCAGTGTCTGTGAGGTGTTGTCATGTCTGTCAGGATGTGGTCTGTCAGTGTCTGTGAGTGTCTGTCAGTGTCTGTGAGGTGTCTGTCAGTGTTTGTGAGTGTCTGTCAGTGTCTGTGAGTGTCTGTCAGTGTCTGTGAGGTGTCTGTCGTGTTTGTGAAGTGTCTGTCAGTGTCTGTGAGTGTCTGTCAGTGTCTGTGAGTGTCTGTCAGTGTTGTGAAGTGTCTGTCAGTGTCTGTGAGTGTCTGTCAGTGTCTGTGAGGTGTCTGTCTGTTGTGAGTGTCTGTCTGTCTGTGAAGTGTCTGTCAGTGTCTGTGAAGTGTCTGTCAGTGTCTGTGAAGTGTCTGTCAGTGTCTGTAAGGTGTCTGTCAGTGTCTGAAGTGTCTTGTCAGTGTCTGTGAAGTGTCTGTCAGTGTCTGTGAGGTGTCTGTCAGTGTTGTGAGAGTGTCTGTCAGTGTCTGTGAGGTGTCTGTCAGTGTCTGTGAGGTGTCTGTCAGTGTCTGTGAAGTGTCTGTCAGTGTCTGTGAAGTGTCTGTCAGTGTCTGTGAGGTGTCTGTCAGTGTTTGTGAAGTGTCTGTCAGTGTCTGTGAAGTGTCTGTCAGTGTCTGTGAAGTGTCTGTCAGTGTCTGTGAAGTGTCTGTCAGTGTCTGTAAGGTGTCTGTCAGTGTCTGTGAAGTGTCTGTCAGTGTCTGTGAAGTGTCTGTCAGTGTCTGTGAAGTGTCTGTCAGTGTCTGTGAAGTGTCTGTCAGTGTCTGTGAAGTGTCTGTCAGTGTCTGTCAGTGTCTGAGGTGTCTGTCAGTGGACCCCAGTGGTGAGGAGAGAAGAGCAAGGGACACCAGGAAGAAACACAAGTTACAGAGGAAGGAGGAGTAGGGAGCAAACAGTGACTGCTTCAACGCAATCCCTCTGATGATTAGTTAACAAGTAGGATGCCAAATAAGTGACTACTTATGTGATCTAATGAAGTAATGCGTGTTAAAACGACCTCACATATAACAAAAAATATCTAGTCTCAACATTGTATGGTTGAGATTTCATTAAGGTATATTTATTAATAGATGTTTCAATTTATACTAAAAAAAAGTATGGTGTAAGAGGCGGTACGGTATATTGTATACTATAGTGGGTTTATCGCATTCTTTTGACTATCATCTTTGACTTTGACTTTGTGCTATCAATTTTTTTTTGCAAACTACTTTTTTTTTAAATAGATAAATAAATAAATAAATAAATATATATATATATATATATATATATATATATATATATATATATATATATATATATATATATATATATATATATATATATATATATATATATATATATATATATATATATATATATATATATATACAGTTTAGGAAAGCTATGGTTAAAATTTCAGTTAAACATCATATTTTGAAGTTTAAGAAATATATGTTCCCTAGTAGCCTAATGAATGTGAATGTTGACTTCGTTGCATTCTTTCGACTCGCATCTAGCTGTGTCTAATCTTTTTCGACTAAAAGCTTCAGAAATTAAATAAATATAGTCTAAAGATACCATGGTAAAAATTTCAGCACAATATCTTAAAGTAATCGTCCAGACCATTTCATCATTCCTGATTTTATGCAGTTAGAGTATAGCCATTATCGAGTTTATCAACAATATGTTGTCAACATATGTTGTGTTGGTGGTGGGGGAAGTGGGTGGATGTTGGTGGTTGGGAAGGGGATGGGTGTTGGTGGTTGGGGAAGGGGATGGGTGTTGGTGGTTGGGGAAGGGGATGGGTGTTGGTGGTTGGGGAAGAGGATGAGTGTTGGTGGTTGGGGAAGGGGATGGGTGTTGGTGGTTGGGGAAGGGGATGGGAGTTAGTGGTGGGGGAAGGGGGTGGGTGTTGGTGGTGGGGGAAGGGGGTGGGTGTTAGTGGTGGGGGAAGTGGGTGGATGTTGGTGGTGGGGGAGGTGGGTGGATGTTGGTGGTGGGGGAAGGGATGGGTGATGGAGATGGGGGAAGGGGATGGGTGCTGAAAGTGGA
Source organism: Chionoecetes opilio (assembly GCA_016584305.1). Classification (NCBI taxonomy): domain Eukaryota; kingdom Metazoa; phylum Arthropoda; class Malacostraca; order Decapoda; family Majidae; genus Chionoecetes; species Chionoecetes opilio. The sequence continues at coordinate 339,080 of JACEEZ010018779.1, forward strand.
GATGGGGGAAGGGGATGGGTGTTGAAAGTGGAGATGTGGGTGGGGACGGGGGTGGATGTTAGGGGATGTGGATGGGAGAAGGGGATGGGTGTTGGAAGCGGGGATGTGGGTGGGAACAGGGGTGGGTGTTGTGGGATGTGGGTGGGTGTTGGGGATCAAGTAGAGTGAATAATAGCAGATTCTTGAAGGACTTCAGCATACCCCCTCTCTCTCTCTCTCTCTCTCGGTGAACACCTCCTATGACGTCATGAATAATATTCGCGGGCCTGTTGGAGAGATGAAACTTTTTTTCCCGCGCTTTTTACAAAAGTCGTGTTTTTACGGAAATAGGGCGTGGAAATGAATTATTTTTTATGGATTAGATGTTTTGAATGAACATTCAACATATTTATGCAAAAAAAATGGGTTTGGACGATTACTTTAAGTGAAAGTGATATATTTTGAGCTTAAAACACTTCTGAATTGTGATGTGCGGCAGTCGGCCTACTACGGACAGAGGCGCCGCGCGGGTCTACCCTCAAGAGTATAGTTCTCTATGATATATATATATAAATATATATATATATATATATATATATATATATATATATATATATATATATATATATATATATATATATATATATATATATATATATATATATATATATATATATATATATATATATATATATATATATATATATATATATATATATATATATATATATTATATATATATATTATATATATATATATATATATATATATATATATATATATATATATATATATATATATATAAAGCTTGAAAAGGAATAACAAAAATAGATGTGTTCAATACATTGTTCATACTAATCATTTCAAACAAAATGTGATTTATGGTACACCCCAAAATATTTTTTCTGGTATAATACCATCCCATATCGAAGACGGTTAGTTTAAAATCCGGAGGCTGCTATTGTTCTCTCTCTCTCTCTCTCTCTCTCTCTCTCTCTCTCTCTCTCTCTCTCTCTCTCTCTCTCTCTCTCTCTCTCTCTCCTCTCTCTCTTTCTCTCTTTCTCTCTCTCTCTCTCTCTCTCTCTCTCTCTCTCTCTCTCTCTCTCTCTCTCTCTCTCTCTCGCTCGCTCGCTCGCTCGCTGCTCTCTCTCTCTCTCTCTCTCTCTCTCTCTCTCTCTCTCTCTCTCTCTCTCTCTCTCTCTCTCTCTCTCTCTCTCTCTCTCTCTCTCTCTCTCTCTCTCTCTCTCTCTCTCTCTCTCTCACACACACACACACACACACAAGGAAAGAGGAATCTTTTGCCAACAGATGGGTTGGTGACCCTAGCTCGTGCATTTCCCACGGCCGTTCTCATATAAATCTCGATACGCCATATTAAGCAACGGCTAAATACGACGCAATAGAAGCAGATCCGAGTCAAGAAATGAAGAAGTTAAATGAAATGGTAGTACGTTTGAAGCACCACACATCTCATAGTGAAGGAAGTCTATTTTTCAACCCTGAAGTCACGATGTACATACACTATTCATGATATTCTTGTAAACTCGTAGGAGGCTAATATCACGCCGTTATTGCATGTTTCGTGATGAAATTAATAGATATCAATGATAAGAATCGGTGTGTTACCAGGATAAGGGAAAGCAGTTAGGCAACGATGCGTTGTCGGGCAGGGCGCTTCAATGGTGCAGGTGTGAAGCTCTCAGCACTGACTCCACCCCTTTCCACACAGAGACAAGGATGTAATGTTATTTAGTGGTGGGTCACTAACGCAGGTGTGAAGATCTCATCAATACAAGTACTGCCTGGCACAAACACACACACACAGACACACACACACACACACAGGACTTCAAAGGCAAACTGGATAATAGTAGATTTGGAGACGGGACAGTACGAGCATAGCTCTTTTCATGTATGTTACAACTAGTTAAATACATATATATATATATATATATATATATATATATATATATATATATATATATATATATATATTATATATATATATATATATATATATATATATACGTACGCACACACACAAACACACACATATACACAGATATACACACACAAACACACACACACACTCACGATGCGCGATGGTCAGGTTGATAGCGTGCTGGTGTCCCATTCTATGGGTAGGCGGTTCGAATCCTCGCGCTCCCGGGGGTTTTTCACAAACAAATTTGGGCGGTTACTGTCTCTCTTGAGCAAGGGGATGGGGGTGTGTGGTGTGTGAGGTCCCAGCATTGCCCAAAGATCGGTAATAATGAGCTCCAAGCTCGCACTGAGAGGGTGAAACCGGCTATCGCAAGCCAGCTCGCGTGGACAAGACCATGGGTGAATAACACACCAGCATTTTAATTTTTCATGTATTCTCATGTATCATCTTTTATGTAATATTAAAGCCTCCACTCTTCTCAAATTTTATTTCTTTATGATTTTGGGATCAGCGCTGCAAACCTCAATAAACCATTTATTATTATTATCATTATTATTACACACTCCAACACGCAATTGCGCGCACACACACACACACACACACTGCCTGTGTTGTTAAGAATAAGGGGATTAGAGCGCCAGTATGGTCATTCTGTGGTCGGGTGTTCGATCCGATCTTGCTCCCGAGGATTTTTCACAAACAAAATGTGAGTGATTACTGTCTCCTTGAGCAAGTGGATGGGGTGTGTGTGGTGTACGAGGTCACAGCATTACCCATAGATCGGTCACTACGAGTTCCATGCTCCGGCAGGGTAAAACTCGCGATCGCGAGTCCAGGTCCCTCACACACACACACACACACACACACGCACACACACACACAATCACACACATACACACACAGACACACACTCATTTCAATTTAGGAGTAAAACTGTAAGTTATCAGGTTTTCACTGTGAGGCGATATATACATACCTAAATACATTCGATATTTACTCAATACGATATATACGTAGTAACCCCTACTTGGTTTTTAGATGAATAATCATCACTAAAGCTATTCAATGAATCAGCTTGTTTATCCCTGGCCTTTTACCCCTTAAAGAGTTCAAACGTATCTCAAAACTGGGCCGCAATTGTAGCATTATATGAACAAAATGAAGAAGAAAACCCTCCACGAGACTGTGCAACATAAAATTACATAGTCATCATTTTCAAAGGCACGAACCTTGCGGTCACGAGACAAGTTCTCCTCCAGTGAACTATCCTACCTATTCACCTGAGTTAAGGCCGGTTCGCAATGAAAAAATAAATCGACATTTTTTCAGTGGGGAAAGAGGCTCTCTTCCAAAAATATGCTCTAACATTGGATTCGGGCAGAGATCACTGTTGTTCCATTTATCAAGAGGATATTCGGTGTAGGCTATATTCAACCACAATGGATCGTCACACATGTATTAGATGTGCTGCCCTGCTGTTATAATCTATCCTTAACTTTGAGGGCCGAAGTACCACGGACTGGTGAGTGAGCTGAGTCTTGAGGACTCCCAACACTTGAATGAATGGATTCCACTAGATAAGTTTCAATAACATCACCTATTGCGTATAGTGAGTCTCATCATCAGAAACTAAGTATAGTTATGTCATGTTTTGTACTGTTTTAGATTGGCGCGTAGAAACGTACGAGCCCGATAAAAAATACCTAACGATTCGTTGTCTTTGCCGTATTAGTTTTCTGTCGGGTTGTGTCTGCCGTTGGAAAAAGTATAAAAAAAATCCAATGAGCTTGTGCTAGTGTGAACCGGCCTACAAAGAGTAGCATCACGTGGTTCTGGTGATACCACGTGTACGTGAGATATAATTGGAATGTTTTTCTAACAACCTACCCAAGTACATGTTTATCTCTGGCTCACTTATCGTGGCCACTGAAATAAAGATACACGTTCACGTTCGATAGTGTCAATATCTTCCCATGCTCTAGTAAATGCACTTCATAGTGACGTGGCTTAAAGAACAAATACAGTGCTCACATAGACAGGCAAGTCTTTAGGTAGGTGGTCTCAATGTAATCCCGCAGAATATTTCTAGGAAATTTTTCTAGGAAATTGATATTATGCTAACTCTGTTTTGGTCTGGTAGTATCTTGACTAGTCTAATTAATTATTTTGTAATATAATTTTACGCACCATTCTTACATTTTCGTCTTGCATGATTTCCTTTCCCGTTTCCACTCACACACATAAACAAATTGCAAGCACAACTGGAGATCGCGTGTCCAGTGCGACATCAGGTCGTGTGTGAGTCACACACACACACACACACACACACACACATACACACACACACACACAGACACACACACAGCACACCCTATTACAGTAACCACCATATATTATATAATATATATAATATATATATATAATATATATATATATAATATATATATATATATAATATATATATATATATATATATATATATTATATATATATATATATATATATATATATATATTATATATATATATATATATATATATATATATATATATATATATATATATTATATATATATATATATATATATACTAACATATATATATATAGGTATATATATATACGTATATATATATATATATATACATATATATATATATATATATATATATATATATATATATATATATATATATATATATATATATATATATATATATATATATATATATATATATATTATATATATATATATATATATATAATATTATCTATATATATATATATATATATATATATATATATTATATATATATAATATATATATATATAGAGAGAGAGAGAGAGAGAGAGAGAGAGAGAGAGAGAGAGAGAGAGAGAGAGAGGAGAGAGAGAGAGAGAGAGAGAGAGAGAGTATATATGGGCAGGAGATTTTCTCTGAGACAGATCTCGTTAAAAGTGATAGCTAGTTCAGCGTTTATTATCTTTTTCAAGATATTTTCTCTTTGTCTTAGGAGTGTTTTATTCTCTTTTGTAATCAATTTCATGACTTCGCCGTAGCTTGTCATGTTTGCTGTATCGCGATTTCGGGTCTATAACCCTTCTTCAGCAGCATGTGGAAGATGTTCTCTCCTCAGTTGTAGGGGTGAGCATGGTTTATGAATGAATGAATGAGTGGGGGATAGACAGGTGGGGTGAAAGAAGAATTAAAGAGGAAGAAGATAAGTGAAGGAAAGTATGAAGGAAAGTCGAAGATTGGATAGATGGCGGGCTAACCGCCTTGCTATATTTTTTATAAAATTATAAGTTTATTGTTAGTCGCTCTCTTTTTTGTATTTCATCTTTATCAATTGATATCTATTTAATTATCATCATATTATGCTCCCTTTAAATTTATTTCTTAACATCCCAGACTGTCAAAAGACAGATCAGCATCTAAAAAAAAAGAAGACAAAAGTAGAAAAAAAATATATATAAATAATAAAGTAAATAAATAAAGTAGAAAATTTAACTAATAATTCCTTCTTATCAATCTGTGTATATTGGGTGTGGTTTTATTTTATTTAGCTGAATGATTGGTTTTCTGAACCAACCATGTTCCCTGTTGTTATTGTTTGCAATTATTTCCATGTATAATGAGTCTTGTAATATATTTATAAGTCTGTGTTTTGTGTTTTGACCTCTGTCATATTGCTTCCAGTTTCCCTAATTGGTGTAGTTCTGCTGTGTTTCTTTCATATGGGTATTTTTCATCGAAGGCGAACCTTAAGGCTTTATTTTGATCTTTTTGTAGTGATAGCATAGCTGATTTGGATAATGTGTTTAGTGTATATGTTGGATATGTCAGCATTGGTAGGATACATGCTTTTATTAAATGTAGTTTTATATTAGTAGGTAATCCTGTAAATCTTTTTAAAGTTGTTAGTGCTGCTCCTGCTTTATTTTTGTTATGTTTTACTTGATTCAAAATCCCTCTTCTGTTGAAAATTAATCCTAGTATTTTGCCTTTGCTGGAGTAAGGAATAACTGTTCCCTCTATGCTTATAGGGTATGTTTTCCTAACTGCCATGGGGATAATTTTAAATTTTGTTGAGTTCGTTTGGATTTTCCATTTATTTTCATAATTGTTGATTCTTTCTATTTCTCTTACCACCTTAGCAGCCATGAATCTTCTTGATTTATTAGGTCGTGTAATAATTTGAGTGATGTCGTCGGCATAAATAATATTAGTACAACCTACTGAAGGTGCTGGAATGTCTGATGTGTAGAGTGAGTAGAGGGTCGATGAAAGGGAGCTGCCCTGAGGCACTCTGCTTCTAATCCTGAATATATTACCATTGTAGTTATTTATAGTTATGCTTGCTGTTGTGTTTTCCAAAAAAGTGCAAATTAGTTGTTTAATGATGTCTGGCAATCCTGTTGTTAGTATCTTATATTTTAGGCGATTGTGCCAGACTTTATCAAAGGCTTTTGATACGTCTCGTAAAACTAAGTAGCATTGTTGTTTGCTGGCTAGAGCTTCAGCTATTTTACCTGTTGTCACAGCCAAGGCCGTGTCTGTACCCCTAGATACTCTAAAACCATGCTGTGTTTCCGGGAGAATATTGTTAGTTTCTAGGTATTTACTAAGTCTTTTGTTAATTATTTTTTCATAAATTTTCCCTGGGACCTCAAGTAATGAAATGGGTCTATAATTGATTGGATCTGTACTTGTCTTATTTGCTTTAGGTATAAGTGTTATTTTGGCATGTTTGAATTTGTTAGGAAAATACCCTGATGATAATGAGGAATTTAAAATGTCTGTGTATATTGTAATTGCTTCCTCTGGCATGTTTAACACTATTGTTTTATTTATTTGGCTATGACCAGGTGTGTTGTTTTTAAATTGTTTTATGATATTATATATTTCAATATATATCAATTCAATATTATGATAATATTCAATACTATGATATTATGATATTATATATATATATCTGCTCACAACACTCTAAGGCCCGTACCGAGAGTCAAAGGCGGTAGAGCGACGAACAGCGAGGTAGCGACGAGCGGCAAACCTTCAAATTGTTACCGAGAGTCGACACTAGACAGGAATGCAGGTTGGTTGAGGTCTCACGCGCCCGGCAATGTATTGGCAACAGTGTTGCTTCAGACTGCGTAGCCAGAGTACGACTATAAATAGTATATAATGCGAATTTGCCCGTATACTCATCAAAAACATCAACAGAAACGTTGCGATCGGCTATGAAGTTGGTGAAATATATATTTAATGAAGTTAATTAACAGTAGAGGCGTGTAAACGTAAGTTTCTCTTACCGCTCATGTAAATATGTGCGGTACAAGAAACGTGCTGGCGGGTTCTGGCAGCGACCTAGATGATGGCGGCGGCTCAACCACTACCCACCCTGCTATCCTGAACCGCCTTCATTATTGTCACTAAAATCACTTATTGCCGCATATGTAATACCTAATAATCTTATACTTATACTTAAATACATATTTGAAAGAATATTTTTAACATATCTCTTAATCCCTCCAGATTAGAAATGTAATAAAAATTCATCGAAGGTTGAGCGAAGACACGGGTTATGCCATGTCTTCAACCTTGACCGCCAACCTTCCTCGCTGCTCTTCCTTCCAAAACAAACCCCTCTTATGGTAAGCGAAGGTCTGCCGTTCGTCGTTCTACCGTCATGACTCTCGGTACGGGCCTATGTGTATAACATCCGAGCACAAACCTCGAGAATCATCTGAGTCTCTGAGAGAGGGAAAACACCTACACAGAAAACGGGGGAGGAAAGGGAATTTTCCAGAGAGAGAGTCTTGAGAGTCCCTTGCCCGGCAGATGTCTGCAGTATGAGGTGCAGTAATGACGTGAGCACGCGTGGCTGTTATATATACTTTGATGACTATAGTGTAGGGTATATTTCGCAAAAGAAAAAGTAATCTAAATTGATCGGGAGTTTATCAAAATCATCGGAAGCTACGTAGCAAGGGCTGACACGTTTATCAGTGTGAGTCAAGGACGTGAGGTGCGAGGAACCGTTAAAGCTGCCAACATAAGCTTTTCCACAATCTCATTTACACACATTTAGGCAATGATCCACTGTTTTTCCTGGTGAAACATGTTTCATATGTAGATGCAATGCAATTCAATGCAATACAATTGTGTTTTGTACTTATATAAGAGTACAGGCATTATGTACCAGCTTGTTGAATTCCATAATATGTTACCGGTATAGAAGAGTTAGATAAACATTATCAGCATATATCTCTATAAAAACACAGAGTACTAACTATAAAAGCATGTAACAAATGCTTGAAATATATCGGAAATAAGAACTAGTGGTCGGAACTGACGTAGTATGTGAGTAGACTTTTTGTCATCCACAGGCCGTGAAGTGGCCCCTGCCAGCCATGGTGCCAGATCACAGAATAGTCTTCCTATTTTCTTCAAGACCATATCATCTCATACGTAAAGATGCGCACCAAAATATGATATTCTAAGAATAAGTTACAAGATGCATATATCAAAATGCCGTAGATTACAATATCATTATAATAAAAAAACATTTTGTTTTTTCGTTATGACATCCACATACCCGAGGGAGGATCAGCTGGCTGGAAACGATGCCTATCTATGGAGACTTTGAGAAGGCGCTCGTACCCCGCATACACATCATTGCTTATGTTAAATTTTTGTTATTTTTTTGAGACAATAAAAAAAAATAAAAAAAGCACAACCTGACATTAGGTGTTTCTGTCACTTAGGTCAACACTGTACGGGTTAATTCATTAAAAGGAGTCTGTATAAATTCATGGATGGGGAAGAGAGGTGGATATAGGTAGAGTTAAGTAACAGGAACTACCTCGTGTAGGTCTCACTGCCTCTTGTAGCTTCCTTATTTTCTTATGTTCTTATGTTGTATTTCACGCTGTTACTACCCGATGTGTTATAGTAAACTTGTATTGATGTTGAAGTCAGGAAATTCTTTGATATGTAATAATTATACAGGATTAGTATAATGCCACTATTTATCACTTGCCAAAATTTATGACACAATGTTACTCAATAAAATGAAACTTTGGTGCGTTATTGATAAATGTCAAGCGGGAGCTCAGAAAAACAGAGATTGTATAGAACAGATCTTACCTCTAAGATTATTAAGTAATTATGAAGTATTCAAAAGGGAAACATTTTACGTTTTATTTGTAGATTTTAGTAAAACTTACGATAGAGTCCCCGGATGAAGTTGATCGAGCGTCTCAGGGAGTTGGAGTGTGGTAGAGTAATACTGCAGGCGATCAAAGCAATGTATAAGTGCACCAAGAACATTCTTAAGTCAGCAATTGTAGACGCGTCGATTAGAGTTCGCCAGGGGGCTCCTTCGAGCTTCTATTGTTTTTCCTATACATTGATCAGATGGTACAGATGTTAAAAAGATGGAATTTTAATGGTAACGGATGGAATGGATGAAACGATGGTAACGGATGGAATTTTAGGTAGTTTGCACACGTTACTGTTGATGGACGATGCTGTGATACTTGTTACAAGTCGTGAGATGTGTGTGAAGAAGCTTGAGGTTAAATGTCATTTTTGTAGGAAGACTGGTATTGTCATTAATGAAAATAAGACAAAGTTTTTTGTTATTAATGGAAAGGACTATGATAGACACTGTTTGTCGAGTGAAGGAGTGAGCGTGAACTATGCCTCTAAGTACTTGTACCTCGGGGCATGGCTCACTGATTCTGCCAAGATGGAGGATATTTTGAGACTGCATGAAGCTGCAAGTGAAGCAGTAGTGAACAAATTCTCCATTTTCTGTGCAAGCAACACTCAGATGCCATTTGCTTATAAGTGAGCTGTTTTAGAAGCAGCAGTGATGAGTTCATTAGCTTGAAGTCGAGGTTAATAAAGAAAACAAAAGGACTGGAAAAACAATATAATAAATTAGTGAAATACCTGCTTGATGTACGGAAAATACTAGCATGCATCTATGTATGATAGAAGCCGGTATCCCCCAGTGCAACGCTTCGTTGAAAAGAAAAGTTTTAAGTATATCCAAAGGAAACATGCATACATAGAAATGGACCAACCTTACCACTTCTTATACACCCGTCAGGGTGGCTCGGTTGGTAGAGGTGTGGACTCGTGTGCAGCGTCCCTACGTTCGATCCAACCAGGTTCCCACCAGGTTCATCCTGGTGTGGTGGCACTTTGTATAGTCAATAACCTTGTCGTTGGTACTTGCAAAGTGTCTAGATAGGATCAAAGTATCTTATCTCATATCACTTCGTATACAATCTTTACAGGCAAGCGAATACACCTGGTTTCCGGTTCATAGAAAGATCAGCTGTTTGGGACGACAATATGGATCCTATAGATAATTTTGTGAGATATGTGCACGAAAGAGCAGCCGGTGCAACAAAGCTCACAACTTATATCACAGACCTGAACCCATCCATGACAGTGCACCAAGTGTATCGAACCGATAGTTTCATCCAAGACTACAAACATGAATCATTTACCAGACTCAGACTTATGTCTCACAATCTTAGGATAGAAGTAGGGAGGTGGAGTCGCACACCTGCTGACCAACGCTGTTGGTCACACACACGCGTGACTTTTACGCGTATGTCAGTGTGATGGTGAACAGCTGCAAACAGAACAACATGTCTTGATAGATTGTCCCAAGGCTAAGGGAGGTCGTTGGATTGTCCCCTGTCTGTTCATTGCCGCGTAAAGTTCAGCATGTTATCGTTCTCAAATATTACCAACCTGATGAATGAGGGAGGATACATATGTACGTGAAATATGTGATTATGTGCATGAAGTGCTTAGTATTTTTGCTTAGATTATATGTATTACCTTCTACTTGGAAATAAATATATTTTTGTTTTGTTTAGACAAATGATAGATCTGCATAGTTTTTTGTATATAATTTTGTGTTTTGTATTCTGTTGTATTTTGTATCATGTATCAATTGGAAATTCTTTGTCAATAAATTAACTAACTAACTAAGTGTGTGTGTGTGTGTGTGTGTGTGTGTGTCTGTGTGTGTGTGTGTGTGTGTGTGTGTGTGTTATTCATTCAATCATGATCTTGTCCACGCGAGCTGGCTTGCGATCGCCAGTTTCACCCTCTCAGTGCGAGCTTGGAGCTCATTATTACCGATCTTTGGGCAATGCTGGGACCTCACACACCACACACACACATACCCTTGCTCAAGGGGGACAGTAACCACCCGAATTTGTCAGTGAAAAATCCCCAGGATTTTCCCTCACTCCCAGATTTTTCTCACCTTCTGATCTGTTCAGCGATACATTGCGTATAGTGTATCTATAACCAGGATTTGTTCTACAAACATTAATTACGCTATACTTATCAATACTAAATTCCATCTGCCACCTGACTACCCACTCATTTAATTTGTCTAAGTCTCCCTGCAATATGTTTACATCAGATCGTGATCTAATAATCCTACCTACCTTAGTATCATCAGCAAACATGCTGATATCACTGCTAATCCAACTATCTAAGTCATTGATGTAAATAAAAAATAGTAATGGACCCAAAACAGACCCTTATAGTCCTGGTTGTGGAACCCCTTTTGTTACCTGCCCCCATTCAGATTTAGAACCAATACTTGTAACCCTTTGTTGCCTATCACTTAGCCACAATCTAATCCAACAAAAAACCTTCCCATCTAATCCATGTGCTTTAACCTTATTTAATTAAGAGTCTCTCGTGTGGTACCTTTTCGAGTGCCTTACTAAAGTACAGGTATACTATATCATAATCCTCATCATTATTTGCTGTCTCATAAACTTTCCTATAAAAACTCAATAAATTGGTGAGACATGATCTACCCTTGGTGTATCCATGTTGTGAATCATTTACCAAACTATATTTTTCTAAATTCTCTCTAATGTTTTTCGCAATAACAGATTCCAATAATTTACCTAACACCAACGTCAGACTATCGGGTCGATAATTTGACATTAATCCTCTTATCACCCGTCTTAAATATGAGGACAACATTTCCTTTCCTCCACATTAACGGCACCTATCGTATATCAACCGATTTCCTAAAAATGAGCACTAACGACTCACTAACAACCGTTTTTTATTCTTTTAATACTCTGGGATGAACTTCATCTGGTCCTGGTGACTGAAAATTCTTCATTTTATCTATACCTTCTTCTACTATTTCCCTAGTTATCATAATATATTTTGAGTGCCTCATCATTCTTTCCTCTAAACAGCTGCTCATAATCAGGTACTATCTGCATATCCTCCTGAGTAAAAACACATAAGAAATAATCAGTTAAAATTTTACACATATCAGCAGCCGAACTTACAATCTCTCCCTGCTCTACTTTTAACGGTCCCATTAATTCCCTAGTCTTTGTCTTATAGACCTGAAAAAATCCCTTAGGGTCGGTCTTTGCCTGGCCAGCGACCTTAATCACATAATTGTTCGTTGCTGCTCTTGTTAACTTTTTCACTGTTCTAGCCATCACGTTATACTGATCTGTTCTACCTTGACCCTTATGCACATGTTTCTTTTTACTCCTATGTTGTGTTTTAAAGTTGTAGTCATCCAATTGGCGTCGTTTTTCCTTGATCTTATCGCCTTATAAAGAATATTATTTTTCTGACCTGCAATTGAATTCCTGACAAATAATGTATAATCCTCATCAGTACTGACCTCACTGACACCTCTCTCCGCCCGGACCTCAGACCCCACCTTCCCATCCAGGCTCCATCCTACAACCCCAGTTAATCCCCTCCAGGTGTCTTCTTCATCCTGCATAATTAACCTTTCTGAAGTCAGGTACTCTATTCTTATTAACACTTCTAGTTCCTACTTCCCATTTTAAGCAAAACCAAATTTCACAATGATAGCTAATACCTAACTGACCTCCAACTTCCACCTCTGTAACTAAATCTTTCCTGTTAGTTAGTAATAAATCTAGAATGCTATCTCCTCTAGTAGGCTCCTTGATTGCTTGCCTTAGAAAGTTATCCTGAACTAGATTTAACAATTCCTCCGCATCATTGTCTCTTACAATTAAATCCCCGTCTATGTTCCTGAGATTAAAATCTCCTCCCACGCATAAGCGATTATATCTACAAGCCTTGCTTATTTCTTGACATATAGGAACTGAATCCTCTTTACATAAGTTTGGAGGCCTATACACTATACCCAAAACCATTTGCTCAGTTCCCTCCGTAACCTCCATCCATATAAACTCTATACCAACATCTGTTTTTGTAACATTATTAATAAAATTAATATAAATCTTGCGCTCGCCGGCAACCACAAGATGCAGACGATGCAACGATTTCGCCTAATAAACCCGGAATTATTGAAGTTTTATTATTTTTTGTGCTTTAGGCAATAATAGGGACATATCTGGAGGTATCTGACAAGATTTCCTCAGCTTGGCGGACTCTGGAGGGATGCCAGCAGGAGATCAGTCATTACAGAGTTGGAGCCAGCAGTCATTATGGTAAGACAAAGGAAGCACAGTACATCGCTTTGTCATTCTTCTCACCGCGTTTTACCAGACTGTGACAATGGATGTTGTAAAGAAACATAACCAGCAGCGACGCACGAGCATGTAGAAGGCCCAGGAAGCAAAAATAAAGAAGAAACAAACAGAAAGGAGTGGCGACGAGCTGTGTCACCCCGCCACATCACTCACCACCTCGCACCTCAACCTCCAAAGTAGCCAAGCAACAACACCTGGATAGTCGAGACAGAAAACGAGAGGTTCTGCGTAAGAGAACGAGGCAGAGGAAGGCGGTGGAGAGCGATGACTATGCTGCTTGGGGATTTAAAATGTTAAATGACCGCACTTATGCGCGGCCATTTTTAAAACCCTCTTTTCTCAAAACAGTTTTTTTTTTATACTTTAAGGTAGCGTTTCTTCCTTATTTTATGTAATAGCTTGTCGATTTTTTTTTTTCAAGAGGATTTCTCATTTTTGGTATTTAACAAAATAAAGATATAGTTTTTTCATCATTCTTTATTTTTTTTTTCCTACAAAATTAACAACTTTTGAGTACTGCTTAGTAAAAAATTCATATCTAGTTTCAGAGGAGAGCTACAAGAAATTGAGAAAATAGAAAATGTTTTACAAAGGTTATTCGTTCATTAGAAAACAAAAGAAAACACTCTTGTAAGTTCCCTTCAACAAAATGCTCATTTGAAATTATAATAAATTTTGGTGTAGTTATCAGACTCTACTAAAATATAATTTTTCAAGGGATTAATGTAATATCTTTACAAATCGCACTTCATTAGCAAGGGTTACTGCACATATTTGTATCTAAGCCATTGCATGATTTCTGATGTCATCTATATGGTATATAGGTATATAGGGTAGGTATATAGGTACCCCAATATATTTCATTCATGGTGCATTTTTAAGCAAAATGAATATGTATACTACAGTGATAAGTAGCTTATATTGCATCCAAAGCTTCACAAAACTCTGTGTTTTAGATGTGAGTAAACGGGTCCATTGTCTATGTTGTATTTAGGTCTAATACGTGTTTCATCTACTAATATAATACGTAGTGGTTTTACATTTCAATTACGTAGTGCTTATAACATAATGATGTAACGTGTTATTATGTAGAGCAGTGCTTTTCAACCTGGGTGGACGGTCCACCTAAGGCGGGGTTCACACTACACGTTTTTGCTGTCCGGGTCTACGTGGGCGTGGCGATCAGTGATGTCAGAGTGACGTCACTGATCGCCACGCCCACGTAGACGCGGACAAAGAACGTACTGTGATGTCCCTCTCTAACCCCTCACGTGCTGTGATGTCACTCTCTAACCCCTCACGTGCTGTGATGTCCCTCTCTAACCCCTCACGTGCTGTGATGTCCCTGCATCTGTGCATCTGTGTCATCATCCCTGCATCTGTGATGATGCAATTTCGTCTTTGGAAATCCTACTTAGGTACTGCTAATCGAAAATATCTTGAATAGCAAGCTTGAATATCTAAAATAGCAAGCTGTAAATTGCAATACATTGAATAAATATGTGCCAAACTTTGTTGGTTTCATTATTATGAGATATTACATCATTCAGGTATACTTGAAAGAGGAAATATATCAGAAGAAAGTAAAGAAATATATTAAATACATGTAAGGTGGCTAAAACATAATCATTACCATGTTACTTATCAACCAATTACAGGATGTTGCACGATCAGAACAGGCAACAGTGATTAACTTATATAACATCAGGAGGTGAAAACACATGCTGTCAAGTGGTAAATGATGGCCAAATTACAGTTATCAGAATATCAGTAACATATCGAATGCGTAATTTATTGTGGGATTAATATAAGGCTTTACTCCCATTATTGACCGCATTTACTAGGAGAAAAATGTTAGGAAAGGTAAGCATTGGTGATAAATAACATCAGGATGAGCGAAACAATGTTGATTGAACTGCCATGAGCGGGTATTTAAGATTTACAATAGTCACCCATTAAAAGTCTCCCGTGTGAAATATAGTTATGCGCTACGATTATAGAGGGCGTGAGAGGCGGTCAGATGCCAACACGTATTTTAGTCACCCAAGTTTCTATTGGTCGCAGCAGTCACTTTCCTATCATGTCTATATTTCCTATACATGACTATATGATACATTTATATGACTATAATGATATATTCATTGCAGCAAATAGTGAAAAACGTCACGACACCCTCTCAGGGGATCCAAAACATTCAAGAAGCGAGGACGTCGCTTCCTGGTCCCTCCCTCCCTGACACGCTACCCTCGTAATAACGCTTATTCCTGCTCGTAGCAAGGCTTAGTCCTGCTGTCACCATGGTTGGGGTAAACAAGATGAGAAAGAGTGCAGAGAATGCCCGTAAATGGAAGAAGAGAAGGCTGGAGGAGGAAATTATTAATTGATAAAGTCATTGATTATAACATTGGGTACCAGGAAGGATTTGTTCTTCCTCTGCTTGGAGAACAGCGAACACATCTACAACAGTTAGCCCTCGAACGGAAAAACAAAATACGAGAGCAGGAAAGGTGCAAAAGAAAGCGTATGCAGGCCAAGGACGCTGGGAGTGACTACGAAGCCGGGGGCTTTTAAAAATGTTGGCACAGTTACGTGCGTAAAGTTTAAGGCCCGGTTCACACTTCACGTTTTTGCTGGACGTAGTCTACGTACGTCTTGTCATCAGTGACTCACAGTACGTCACCGTGACGTCACTTCCTGCCTGTGAAATTTGAACCAGGCTCCGCGCGACCACCTGCTGGAGCAGTGTTGACGTCACTGAACTTGAGAGACGTGCGTCCCAGCCTCACATTATTCGGAGCTCCCAATTCTTTGTCCGCGTCTACGTGGCGTGGCGATCAGTGACGTCACTCTGACATCACTGATCGCCACGCCCACGTAGACCCGGACAGCAAAAACGTGTAGTGTGAACCCCGCCTTAGGTGGACCGTCCACCCAGGTTGAAAAGCACTGCTCTACATAATAACACGTTACATCATTATGTTATAAGCACTACGTAATTGAAATGTAAAACCACTACGTATTATATTAGTAGATGAAACACGTATTAGACCTAAATACAACATAGACAATGGACCCGTTTACTCACATCTAAAACACAGAGTTTTGTGAAGCTTTGGATGCAATATAAGCTACTTATCACTGTAGTATACATATTCATTTTGCTTAAAAATGCACCATGAATGAAATATATTGGGGTACCTATATACCTACCCTATATACCTATATACCATATAGATGATATCAGAAATCATGCAATGGCTTAGATACAAATATGTGCAGTAACCCTTGCTAATGAAGTGCGATTTGTAAGATATTACATTAATCCCTTGAAAATTATATTTTAGTAGAGTCTGATAACTACACCAAAATTTTTATAATTTCAAATGAGCATTTTGTTGAAGGGAACTTAAAAGAGTGTTTTTTTTGTTTTCTAATGAACGAATAACCTTTGTAAAACATTTTCTATTTCTCAATTTCTTGTAGCTCTCCTCTGAAACTAGATATGAATTTTTACTAAGCAGTACTCAAAATTTGTTAATTTTGTAGGAAAAAAAAAAAAAAAAAATGATGAAAAAAACTATATCTTTATTGTTAAATACCAAAATGAGAAATCCTCTTGAAAAAAAAAAATCGACAAGCTATTATAAAAAATAAGGAAGAAACGCTCCCTTAAAGTATAAAAAAAAAACTGTTTGAGAAAAGAGGGGTTTTAAAAATGGCCGCGCATAAGTGCGGTCTTTATTAACTTTAAAATCCCCAAGCAGCATATAGCCCACGCTCTCCACCCCCTTCCTCTGCCTCGTTCTCTTACGCAGAACCTCTCGTTTCTGTCTCGACTATCCAGGTGTTGTTGCTTGGCTACTTTGGAGGTGAGGTGCGAGGTGGTGAGTGATGTGGCGGGGTGACACAGCTCGTCGCCACTCCTTTCTGTTTGTTTCTTCTTTATTTTTGCTTCCTGGGCCTTCTACATGTTCGTGCGTCGTGCTGGTCATGTTTCTTTAAACATCCTTGTCACAGTCGGGTTTAAAACGCGGTGAGAAGAATGACAAAGCGAGTACTGTGCTTCCTTTGTCTTACCATAATGATGCTGGCTCCAACTCTGTAATGACGGGATCTCCTGCTGGCATCCCACCAGAGTCCGCCAAGCTGAGGAAATCTTGTCAGATACCTCCAGATATGTCCCTATTATTGCCTAAAGCACAAAAAATAATAAAACTTCAATAATTCCGGGTTTATTAGGCGAAATCGTTGCATCGTCTGCATCTTGTGGTTGCCGGCGAGCGCAAGATTTATATTAATTTTATTAATAATGTTACAAAAACAGATGTTGGTATAGAGTCTATATGGATGGAGGTTACGGAGGGAACTGAGCAAATGGTTTTGGGTATAGTGTATAGGCCTCCAAACTTATGTAAAGAGGATTCAGTTCCTATAAGTCAAGAAATAAGCAAGGATTGTAGATATAATCGCTTATGTGTGGTAGGAGATTTTAATCTTAGGAACATAGACGGGGATTTAATTGTAGGAGACAATGATGCGGAGGAATTGTTAAATCTAGTTCATGATAACTTTCTAAGACAAGCAATCAAGGAGCCTACTAGAGGAGATAGCATTCTAGATTTATTACTAACCAACAGGAAAGATTTAGTTACAGAGGTGGAAGTTGGAGGTCAGTTAGGTATTAGCTATCATTCTGAAATTTGGTTTTGCTTAAAATGGGAAGTAGGAACTAGAAGTGTTAATAAGAATAGAGTACCTGACTTCAGAAAGGTTAATTATGCAGGAAGAAGAAGACACCTGGAGGGGATTAACTGGGGTTGTAGGATGGAGCCTGGATGGGAAGGTGGGGTCTGAGGTCCGGGCGGAGAGAGGTGTCAGTGAGGTCAGTACTGATGAGGATTATACATTATTTGTCAGGAATTCAATTGCAGGTCAGAAAAATAATATTCTTTTTAGGTCCCCTTAGAGCTAGTGCACTAAGCTATAGGATAGGAAAGATCGCTACCCAGGGCAAACCCTGGGTATACAGGCAACCAATTCCAACATCTGGTAACACATTACCAGGCTACACTTAGATAATCTGAAAAAGAAACATACGTCTGGCAACGCCGTGCCATCTGACCGAGGCCGGCTGTCCGCCAGCCGGATCGGAGCCATCATTCTTCTTTTTGCCTTCATCACGTCAACACCTGCTCTCCTGTAACACGTGTTGTTTGTATTCAGGCCATATGGTAAGCACCTGCTGTTTTTTCGTGTTTACGTGGGTGTGTGTGAAGTTTTTACCCATTCATGCTTCGTAATCCTTCTGTAAGGTTTTACGGGGATGAGTGTAGTTTATTCTTTACCCTGGCCGGGGCCAGCTGTGTCTTAAATATTTTCGGCTGGTGTCTGTGTCTGTGTCTGTGGTGTTAAGCTACGCCCCAAGGGGGGCGGCTTCACCCTTTCTCCCCGGGGCTTTATTTCCCCGCCAGGGCGTCCCTGGCCTGACACCTGGTCTGCCACGTGTAAGTGAGATGGGGGGGATGGTTTACGTAGTTCTCCCAGCCACGCCCCTCCCCCCCGGTCGGCCCTCCCATAGGCCGGTGCGGGGGGGGTTCGGTGGTTCCTGGTCTGCCACGTGTAAGCTGAGATGGGCGGATGGTTATGTAGTTCTCCCAGCCACGCCCCTCCCCCCCGGCCGGCCCTCCCATAGGCCGGTGCGGGGGGGGTTCGGTGGTTCCTGGTCTGCCACGTGGTAAGCTGAGATGGGCGGATGGTTACGTAGTTCTCCCAGCCGCCCCCCCCCCCCGCCGGACCCCCCCATGGGCTCGTGCGGGGGGTTTGGGGTACTGGTCTGCCACGCCCCTGGCCTGCCACGTGTGCGCTGAGATGGGCGGATGGTTACGTGCTCTTGCTGGTGCCCAACCTTCCCCGCCCCCTCGCCCGGACCCTCCCATGGGCCGGGTAGGGGAGTAAAGCGGTCCCTGGCTGCCACGTCGGCCCCCCCCCCCCCGACCATCCACTTCCCTGGGTCGGGGCAGGGCGTGTGGCGAGCAGGGGGGGGTTTTGGGGGCGTTTCGTGTTGCTTTCTAGTCCCTTTCCCCCTCACTGTTTTACCCTTCTTTTCCAGCGGATCAATTGTGAGGCCCAGGGCTGCTCGGTGTCTTTTAGGCCGAGGCCACCAGTTCTGCTCCTCGCACCCCCCGTGCCTTCTGTCGAACCTTTTTCGTCCCGCCGATTGCCCGGTATGCTGTGGATGGCTGCGGCTCACCCTCCCGGAGGGGTGTGTGCCCTGCTTTACTGGCGAGGCCTATGCTGACCTCAAGGAGTGGTGGTCGAAGGCTTTAAAAGTCTCGCCAACCCCAGCCACTTCCGTCTGCCCGGGGCGGACCGGTCTCTGGGTTCTCGGCTGGGCCTCCCAAGTCGCCATCTCCTCCTCGTCTCGCACCTCCCGACCCCTGCCTTGTTTCCCATGAGCTCGGCGTCGATCGTGCGGGAGGTGGAGAAAGATCTGGCGGTCTCCTCAGTCCCTCACCATGACCGCGACTCCCGGCGAGGACTTGCCGGCTGGGTCTGTGGCTCCTACGGCTGGTCGGGGCGTCTCCTGGTGCCTTCCCCCCCTCACCTCTTTTGCCTCGGGGTTGTCGGCTTGGATGTCTTCAGTGAACTCCTTCATGGCAAGAATGGGAGGGCCACTTAACTTCTGGGTCCCATTCTCCGACCCCGAGGCGTCGCGGGTCCCCATCGCCGGCTTCCCTCTCACCGGTGCCCTTCCTTTGAGTCTGTGGTAGTCGAGGATGACTACCTGGTGTGCTTCCGACGGGGAAGAGGATGCTGCCTACCCGTGCCCAAGCGACGACGGTTCGGGGACTTCCGCCCCTGGCTTCCTGCCCCGCCGGGCCCTTCCTCCGCCTTTTCTTCTGAGGTGCCTTCTAGGTGCACTTCCCCTCGTCCCGCTGCGGAGGATGCCTTGGGACTCCCTCCTTCTTCCGTCCTGTTTACCTGGGCACCGATGCCACCGTCGATTGCTTGTGAGACGGTTGACGGGCGGCTTGTTGCCATCGGCCCGTCTGGAGGACGGCCTGGGGCCCAGTTCCGGACTTGGAGGTGCGTCGCTCCCGGGTGGACGGGGGACAGGAGTCCTTCCTCAAACCGCCGGATTCCTTTCTCTCGCCCTGAACGCCCCCTCGAAGCAGCCTGCGGTTTTTTTCGGGGGCCGCTTTGGATGCTCTGGCCTCCTTACTGGCTGAGCCTAGTTTGGTCAGGGATGGCTTCCCGTGCGTGGAGGGAAGCCAGGATGCCAGGTGGCTTTCTCTCGGAGGCCAAGACCGGTTGCCCTGGATGAAGGCCGGCCTGGACCCTGCCGAAGTGTGGAGAGCGGGTACCACCAGTGTGAACCGGGGTCCTTCTCCGCCCCTGGGCCCCGATCCCGGTTTCTCCCGGCCTCTGGGGCTTTCCCACGTGTGATGGTGATTTCCTCCGGGTGTCCCGTTTTTTCCCAAGGACCTCCCGTGGCGGGCGCAACCGGTAAAGGAGGAGCTTTTTCGCCGGGGACTTTCAGGAGCGGCAACACGCCTCCCTGTTGACCTCTTTTGTTCCCTTTCTTAGTCAGCGGGCGGGGGTGCTTCCTCCCTCGCCGTGGATCCCCTCTTCTCTCTCCCGGCCTCCCGGTCGGATGTCTGTCGGGCTTTGTCGACCGCCTGTGATGCATTCGGCGCCTCCCTCCTCCCGACGGTCCGCCCTGCCATTGACAGGGCCGTCACTGCCCGCTTGGCTCCTCTGCGCGAGGCTTTTCGGGGCCTGCCGGAGCTGACTCGACAGCAGATTCTCCGGATTAGTCCCTTCGATTCGGAGGTCTTGTCGGAGCCCTCTTGCAGCAGTGTCTCGCCTCAATCCCCCCCACCGTCACTCTGGTGTCTTCTCCGGCCCCCAGACCGTCCGGCCGGGGGTTCCGGGAGGGGTCCGGCAGTGTTCGTCGGGGCTCTTCTCGTCGGGAGGGGCAGTCCAGGAGTGCTCACCCCCGTGTGGATGGCCCCCCGGATCCTCGTCGTCCCAGTCGGGGTGGGCCTTCCGGGTTCGGGGCTCTGGGTCTCGGGCCTTTCGCTTGGGGGCCCGCTTTCTGTCCACAAGCCTTCCTCCAAGGGTCGCTCTCGCTTCTGAGCCTCCCTTCCAGGGCCTCTTGTCCGGGTTTCGGGCAGCCTGGCCGCAGAGAGGTTGGGCCGCCAGGGTGGTTTTGAAACGGTCTTTCTTGGCCCTGGATTGCCCTACCGCCCCTTCGGCGACCTCCTTCTTGGACGCCGGTCTCCACAGTGCTCGCCGCCCACGGTCGGACATGCACTCCTCCGGGGTAGTGGAGAAGGCGCGGGGAAAGGGCTTCCTTTCCGCATTTCATCGTACCCAAGAAGGACTCTTCGAAGGGGCGGCTTATCTTGGACCTCAGCCGCCTAAACGGATTTGGTTTCGCAAAACCCCCGGTTCCGTATGCTGACCTTGGCCCAGGTCCGCCTTCGGCTGAGGCAAGGGGACGGGATGGCGTCCCTCGATCTCAAGGACGCCTACTGGCATGTCCCCATTATCCTCGGTTCCGGCGCTTCCTGGCCCTTTCCCGGTAGGATCGGACACGTGGCAGTTCACCAGACTGCCCTTCGGCCTCTCCATCGCTCCGAGGGTTTTTACGCGGCTCACCAAGGTGGTGGCTCAGCGGATGGTGTCTGCAGGGGTCAATTGCCTCATGTATTTGGACGATTGGCTGGTGTCCGCCCCGTCTCAGGAGGGAAGCGGTTCGCATGCTGAACCGAGCTTGGCGGTGGCGGGGGAGAGGGGTTCCTAGTCAACCAAAGGGAAAGTCCGTCCTTACCCCTCTCCCCGCATTACTTGGCTGGGCATGCAATGGGACTCCCGTTTCAGCTGCGGTCCGCATCTCGGGGGAAAATGCGGCCAAGCTTCATCAACGCCTCTTCCGGGCCTCGGTGTCCCGTTTTGTCAAGGAGGCATTGGGAGTCCCTTCTCGGCTCGCTCAACTTCGCCGCAGAAGTCACTCCCCCGGGCGTCTTCGTCTCCGTCGCCTTGTCCGGGTGGTGAACACAGCCGTTCCGGTGCGGCCCCCCGCGACTTGCTCCGGCCTGTCCCTCCCCCGGCCCTCACATACTAGACGAGTGGTTGGTGGAGGGCGGTTTCTCCGCGTGGGGGCGGGGTGGCTGCCTCCGCCCCCTACGGTCTTCGTGATGTCGGATGCGTCGGACGTCGGGTGGGGCTACCCAAACCTCCGACGGCCGGCAGGGTTTCGGCGGGTGGTCCGGGGGGGAGCGCAGACTCCACATCAACGTCAAGGAGCTGCTGGTCCCTCTTCTCTTCCTCCGATCGAACCCGATCCCAGATGGGGACGGCTCTCTGCTTCGAGATGGACAACATGGTCGCGGTCCACTGTCTCGCCCCCCAAGGGACTTCCAGATCCGCCCTTCTGTTGTCCCTTTCGGAGCAGATCTCGGCCTGGCGGCCCGTTTCCACCTTCATCTGTCTGCCAGGTTCCTGCCGGGAGTGGAGAATGTGTGGGCCGGGCGCACGTCTCGCTTCCCGGGCTCGTCGGTAGAGTGGCAGCTTCACCCGGAGCGCTTTGCGGCTCTCTGTCGGCGGTGGGGCACTCCGGAGGTGGACCTCTTTGCGTCCCCCCGCTCTGCCCAACTACAGGCCTTTTTGACGGGGGGGACCGGACAGCTGCGGGAGGCCCGGACGCCCTCACGGGAAAACTGGAAAAAGGTGGGCCATGTTTACCTGTTTCCGCCTCCCTGCACCCGCGTCCTCCTGAAGGTATGCAACAAACTGCCCTTCCTACAGGGGCAAGGTGACCATGGTGGCTCCTCTCTGGCCGGCGCAAAACCCTGGTTCTCCGAAACTGAAGGCCCGGTGTCCCTCCCCGGTTCCTCTAGGGGCCCTCGCTTTGTTGGAGGAGCTCCCGGCCAGGCTTCTTTCCACCTTGAAGCTACCGCCTGGAGTTTCTCCGTACCTCTCTCCGTCGGACGGTCTCGGACGCGGTAGCGGAGGACATGTTGGGGGCTCTTCGCCCGTCCTCTACGAGACAGTATCATCTCAAATGGAAGGCCTTTCAGTCGTTCCTCAAACTCAAGGGCCCTCCGTGACGTCTCTGAATCGGTCGTCCTGGATTTCCTTCCTTTCCCGGCCCACGACCGTGGGAGGTCCTCCGCTACTCTCTCCAATCCCCCTTGGGGCCTGGCTGAAACCCCCCCAAATACGGTTGGGGTTTGGTCCTGGACCGGCGTTCTGTGACCCTGTTGAAGAGGGGTTTGTTCCACCAAAACCCCCCTCCCCGTCGTCCTGGTCCCTTCTGGTCCCTGGAGAAGGTTCTCCGGTTCCCGCAGGGCGACCAGTTTGGGTCGGACGCTGCCGGACCCCGCCTCCTTCAGAAGGCCTTGTTCCTGGTGGCCCTGGCTACGGGGTTTCGGGCTTCTCAGTGAGGGGCTGAACCCGTTTCCCCAGTGGACGACCTTCTCGCGGGACGGCTCCGCTGTCTCCCTCTCCCTCTCGCCCAAGGTGCTAGGTAGAACGAGCGGCAGGACCACGTCTCCAAACGGTCGTCTTTCCGGCTTGGTCTGCTGGGGGGCGGGCCGCACACCCCTTGTGCCGGTTTCGGCGCTCCGGTGTTACCTGGATGCTTCCGAGCCCTGGGCGTGCGACCTGCAGTTCCTGTTCCGCGATCCTGTCACTGGTCGTCCCCCCACCACCAGGGGGATTGCCGGCGGCTCCGGGGCGTCATTGAGTCGGCGGATCCGGGTCACGCCCCCCGCGCCCATGACGTTTCCCGGGGGGGTTTGCTGCGTCTTGGCCTTCCTCCGCACCCATTCCTTGGAGAGGGTACGGGGGAAAGGGGGGCAGTGGAGTACGGCCTCGTGCTTCGTGGCTCGTTACCTGTCCCACTCCGTCGTGGACTTCCCCTGTGTTGCCCTGGGACTCCCTCCGTCCGGAGGGGGTGGGGTGGTGGACGCCGGGCCTCCCATTGACGTCTCCGCTGGATTCGGGGAGTATTACTAGTGGTATCGTTTGTTATTGTGCAGTTGCTCTTTTGCCTCCCCGCGGGGGTCGGGGGCTTTCTGCCCCCTCTCCAAGTGGCAGGTAGCTTAGTGCACTAGCTCTAAGGGGACCTAAAATGACGGTTGGGAATATGAAAAGCCTATTTTTGGGTCCCTGACAGAGCTAGTGCACGGCCTTCGGCCTCCCACCCTTCCTTCCCCCCCAAAATTTTCAGCCCCTCTCCCCGGGGGGTGATTTTTTGGGGTGGTTATGATGGCTCCGATCCGGCTGGCGGACAGCCGGCCCCCGGTTTTAGATGGCACGGCGTTGCCAGACGTATGTTTCTTTTTCAGATTATCTAAGTGTAGCCTGGTAATGTGTTACCAGATGTTGGAATTGGTTCCTGTATTTCCCAGGGGTTTTCCCTGGTAGCGATCTTCCTATCCTATAGCTTAGTGCACTAGTCTGTCAGGGACCCAAAAATAGGCTTTTCATACTTCAAAGCCGTCATTATAGGCGATAAGATCAAGGAAAAACGACGCCAATTGGATGATACAACTTTAAAAACAACAAAATAGGAGTAAAAAGAAACATGTGCATAAGGGTCAAGGGTAGAACAATCAGGTATAACGTGATGGCCCAGAACAGTGAAAAAGTTAACAAGAGCAGCAACGAACAATTATGTGATTAAGGGCGCTGGCCAGGCAAAGACCGACCCTAAGGGATTTTTTCAGGTCTATAAGACAAAGACTAGGGAATTAATGGGACCGTTTAAAAGTAGAGCAGGGAGAGATTGTAAGTTTGGCTGCTGAGTGTAAAATTTTAACTGATTATTTCTTATGTGTTTTACTCAGGAGGATATGCAGATAGTACCTGATTATGAGCAGCTGTTTAGAGGAAAGAATGATGAGGCACTCAAAATATATTGTGATAACTAGGGAAATAGTAGAAGAGGGTATAGATAAAATGAAGAATTTTCAGTCACCAGGACCAGATGAAGTTCATCCCAGAGTATTAAAAGAATAAAAAACGGTTGTTAGTGAGTCGTTAGTGCTCATTTTAGGAAATCGGTTTGATATACGATAGGTGCCGTTAATGTGGAGGAAAGGAAATGTTGTCCTCATATTTAAGACGGGTGATAAGAGGATTAATGTCAAATTATCGACCCGATAGTCTGACGTTGGTGTTAGGTAAATTATTGGAATCTGTTATTGCGAAAAACATTAGAGATAAT
The DNA here is from genome assembly GCA_016584305.1 of Chionoecetes opilio. Classification (NCBI taxonomy): domain Eukaryota; kingdom Metazoa; phylum Arthropoda; class Malacostraca; order Decapoda; family Majidae; genus Chionoecetes; species Chionoecetes opilio. Next base: position 364,798 of record JACEEZ010018779.1, read on the forward strand.
TTAGAAAAATATAGTTTGGTAAATGATTCACAACATGGATACACCAAGGGTAGATCATGTCTCACCAATTTATTGAGTTTTTATAGGAAAGTTTATGAGACAGCAAATAATGATGAGGATTATGATATAGTATACCTGTACTTTAGTAAGGCACTCGACAAGGTACCACACGAGAGACTCTTAATTAAATAAGGTTAAAGCACATGGATTAGATGGGAAGGTTTTTCGTTGGATTAGATTGTGGCTAAGTGATAGGCAACAAAGGGTTACAAGTATTGGTTCTAAATCTGAATGGGGGCAGGTAACAAAAGGGGTTCCACAACCAGGACCACAAGGGTCTGTTTTGGGTCCATTACTATTTTTTATTTACATCAACGACTTAGATAGTTGGATTAGCAGTGATATCAGCATGTTTGCTGATGATACTAAGGTAGGTAGGATTATTAGATCACGATCTGATGTAAACATATTGCAGGGAGACTTAGACAAATTAAATGAGTGGGTAGTCAGGTGGCAGATGGAATTTAGTATTGATAAGTGTAGCGTAATTAATGTTTGTAGAACAAATCCTGGTTATAGATACACTATACGCAATGTATCGCTGAACAGATCAGAAGGTGAGAAAGATCTGGGAGTGAGGGTGAGCTCAGACGTCCGTTCTAGGAAACAATGTATTAAGGCTATAAATAGAGCTAATAGGGTGTTAGGATTCATTACCAGGAGTGTTAAAAGTAGAAGTGCAGAGGTTATTCTAAGGCTTTATTTGGCTCTAGTCAAACCTCACATAGACTATGCGGTTCAGTTTTGGTCTCCGTATTACAGGATGAATATAGCTTTGTTAGAATCAGTGCAGAGGAGGATGACCAAAATGATACAGGGGATGCGTAACTTTAGTTATGAGAAGAGATTGAAGCTATTAAATTTACACTCACTCGAGAGGCGTAGAGTAAAGGGTGATCTGATTGAAGATTTTAAGTGGTTAAAGGAATACAATACAGGAGATGTATGAAAAGTTCTTACGGCTAGTAATCAGGGTAGAACAAGAAATAACGGTTTCAAACTGGAAAAGCGTAGATTTGAAAAAGAAATAGTGAAAAACTGGTTCACAAATAGGGTGGTAAATTATTGGAATGGAGTCTGGACTCAGTCGTTAGGTAGTTAGTGCGGAGTCATTAGGGAGCTTTAAAAGGAGGCTAGATAATTTCATAGATTTCCACAAGTGCTTGTGGGCTCTTCAGATCCATGTATTGATGTTTGTAATAGACAAAGGTGGGCGCACCGCTGAATTTTGGTACTTGCGCCCGCGCCCCTGCGCCGGCGGCGATGCCCACCTGCGCCAGCGCCGCTGCGCCGCTATTTTTGGCCCCTACAGTTGCGCCCCGCGCCGCTGCGCCGCTGCGCCGCGCGCCGCTATTAATTAAGTATGCCTATACAAAAACTGTGTGCAGTGCCAAAGTTTCTACCTATTTAGCCCCCCCAAAAAGTTTTAGGCTATAAAAAAGTCATTTTTATTGAAAATACAAATTATAATAGGCATCATAGCTACCTATATTCTCCTTAAAGATTAAACTATGGCCCGTGAGCTATATTTAAAGCTGGGCAGCGGCGCGGACAGCGGCGCGGATTTTTGACTTGCGCCGCGCGCCGTTGCGCCGGTTTTTTGAGAATTCGCGCCGGCGCCGCTGCGCCGCCGGTTTTTAAGGTGCGCCGCCGGCGCAGCGGCGCAGCGGCGCAATTTGCGGCGCACCTGCCCAGCTCTGGTAATAGTAGTATATATTAGACAACATGTGATTGCAAACTCCAATCGTTTTGTTGCTGTCGTTGGTCACTGGTCAAAGTGCCTCGGGGTAGACCCACGTTCCGGTGTGATTCCAACACACACACTCACACACGCACACAAAACGGTAAGTCCATGAGTCTACGGAATTAGTGAAATAAAGGCAAGACGTTACCGCAGAGTTCATTCATGTAATCTAATCTCTGAAAAGTGTTTTTAGCCCAAACCCCCCCTTCAAAATTATTCAATCGACATGGGACGAAGCCGTTTACCACCTACGATTTATTTGCGATTTTTTGAGCCTACTCACATCAAAATTGAATTTACAGTTTCGGCTACCCAAAACAGACAGACACACACACACACACACAGACACACGGCTACTCCTATAGTATATTAGATGAAAGGTGGATGTAGGTAGTATTAAGTTACAGGAACTGCCTCGTTTAGGTCTCACGGCCTCTTGCAGCTTCCTTATTTTTTTATGTTCTTAAGTTCTTATCCCGCGCTGGCGTTAGCCGCCATATTGGAAAAATGGCCGCCATATTGCAGTTCTTTTAAAAGTCAAATATCTCGTACAATAATAGTTTTATCTAAAAACATATTTCAATAAAAGTAGTTCAGAACTTATTGTAGTATTGCCGTACCCAGATTATTATAGACTGAATTTACAAATACTTAAATTTATAAAGGAAATAATAAAAAGCATGGAAATCAAAGCAATAAATATATTTTCAAAGGCAATTTCTACAGAACTAGTGGCTTGTATGAGAAACATTCCTAAACAAATGTTTTAGAGCAGACTTACATATTTCCAAATGTACATACAAGTTATACTTATTTTTGAAATTGAGAAAGTTAGAAAGGAACATAAGTAGAAAACCAATATGGAAAAGGCCAAACATACAAAATCAAACAGTACTTTCTTTCAGAATACAAGAATAACCTAAAATATCAAATATTCTGCTGAACGATGTTGAAAATTATTGTCTTTGTAAATATCCATGCTATTATTATTCTAAGTAAAACTTAATTTCAGCGAAAAAAAACTTTACAGACGACCAGATTTTTTTCTTTTCAGAACCAAGCACGTTGTCTGGAAAAGAAGGAGCTACATAATAATATATATAGTGTGAACAATTATGACACAGAAATGCTTAGTTTATTCAGTGAATCGAATTCTTACCTCCAAAATACCAAACCTATATATTCCCGACACTATACCCTAGCTAGCACTAAGGTACTAATCAGGTTTATGGGAGGGTTGTAATGACTTGAAGGACTTCATCAAATATTCCACGAGGGCAGTTGGGCCGGCGTGGTGACTGGTGGCGGGTGGTGAGGTGTTTTCGGGTCTACGCCAGGTGATCATTTAGGCTTAAAATGCCGGGCGAGATCGTCGCTTGTGTTGCTAAAAACTTCCTTAGTTTTAACCGATAACTTGGTTTTTATTGATATATACAACTTCTCGTTTTTACTAGAGAAGCTAGCAAGAGGTAAATGCCGTCTTGCTATGGTGGGATCTGGGAGTGAACTGATCTCCCTCCCTGCTACGGGCTTTAAGGGCAGATGAACTCACTATTGAGTCAATGGCCATCCAGCCCTAGCTATGGGTGAAATAGTGGTCAGCCTGGGGCTGACCACTATTTAATCCCTACGTGGGGTTCTGCGTCCCTGGCCACGGTGAGCAGTAAAGCCAATCCCTGAATTAGATTAGTTGGGGACGGGCTTGCACCCATCCCTGTAAAAACTTAACTAGCCACGAACATAATAAGAGGTAGAGGCCGGGGGCGTGGTAACCGCGCCGCCGACCCGATTTTGCCGGGGGACCCGACCACGCAGACCCCTCCAATGCCGACGCAGGAGGGGGCCGAGTGCAGGGCAAAGCCCTCGGGAATCCCGCATTCTAAATCGAGTGGTAGAGCCCCCTAGCCCATCTTTTTCTTATGGGGGTGGCCGGGGCGGTGCAGAGGCTGCGCCTGCCCGTCGAATCACTCCTGGGATAAACCTCCGGAGGTTTCTTCGTGTGGGCTCGTGGAACGTTCTGAGCCTCTCAGACGATCGTCGGCTACCTCTCCAATCGGGCGAGCTCAGTAGGTTGAGGGTAGGTATAGTGGGATTCTCTGAGACCAGGAGGCCTGGCAGTGGCGAGACTAGCAGTGGGGGTTACACCTACTTCTGGTCCGGCATGAGCAATGGCGACCATGTCCGGGGAGTAGCTATAGGCATCTCCAGCAAACTGCAGCCGTCAGTTGTTGAGGTTACTCCGGTTGATGAACGTATAATGCGGGTAAAGATGAAACACTCTGGGTTTCATGACTCTTGTTGCAGTGTACGCTCCTACCGAGGTGCGTAAAACTGAAGAGAAGGAGATGTTCTACGCCAAACTCGACTCTGTATTAGACCAGTGTCCTCCTCGGGACACACTCATTGCCTTGGGCGACTTCAATATTGCTACTGGCACTGTGAGAGATGGCTACGAGTTATGTGTTGGTCCCCATGGCTCCGAAACCAGAAACATTAACAGTTCTCTGCTTCTGAATTTTGCAAAGTCTAGATGGTTGAGAATTGCAGGTTCTTGGTATCAGAGACCAGAGCTACACCGCTGGACATGGTTAAGTAATTCCGGAGGGGTAGCTAAGGAGATCGACCACGTCCTCGTTAGTACTCGTTGGGGATCCTCCAGAACTGCATGGTTTCCCGGAGTACTGAGTTCTTTGGAACAGATCACAGACTTGTTGTTGCTACACTTAAGCTTCATGTCAAGTCCAGAAGAATCTCAAGAGGTAATCATACTGTTTCATCTTGAGAAACTGAAGGACTTGACATGTGCCCATGAATATGAGTATGCAGTCAATCAATCAATCATTGGGGGCATACGCCGGGGGGCGCGTCGCCTCGCCCACCCTACGACGCCACTCCCGGGGGTCACCACGCGCGAGTCCCCATGCAGGCTCCTTTTCCATACCAAGCAGCTCTCGACAAGACACATCAACTTGTCCCAGCCACGAGCCTTGTGGGCGCCCCCTTGGCCTCATCCACGCCGGATTGTCTCTTACAGATACAACCCGATGGGAAGGATCGGTTTCAGGGTAGCGTGCCACATGTCCATATAGCCGAAGTTGGCGCTGACGGACTATGCAGGTAATAGGCCTCGATTCAGTCTCACGGTGCAATCGCTGATTTGACACGTAATCATCCCAGCGATACCCCATGAATCTGCGAAGACACTTATTACCAAAGGCATCGATTCGTCTCTTCAAGTCGCTATTTAGTGTCCATGTCTCACAACCATAGAGTAAGACAGAGATCACAAGCGACTTGAAGATCCGGATCTTTGTCCTCCTGCACAGCTACCGACAACGCCAAATACTCGTGCTGAGCGAATCCATAACACCGTGGGCTATGCCAATCCGCCGTAAGATTTCTTGACATGACCCGCCGTCATTATGGACTGCACTACCAAGGTATGTAAAACTTTCCAAGATCTCAATGTCCTCGCCGCACGCATGAACAGACTGTACTGTTTCATCTAGTAAGCCTCCAATCACCTGGACCTTGGTCTTAAGCCGGAGACCTCAAGTCCCAAAGCTTGCCTCCTCGTGCAGCGCCTCGAGAGACATCACCAGGACCTCCGTGACTCGCAAGATTACTGCACCTCGGCAAAACTGATCATTGATCTTGGTGTCCTGCCAGGCCCATTCCTAGAACACGAATGTCTGGCCACTGGAGGTCCTTTCCTAGGGCCTCGAATGAAACATAGAATCCTCATCTCACATGTGGCCTTCTGATGGAAGTTTTAACATCTCTCGGCCTATTAGCGCGTTTTCGCACGTTCACCGCCCTGGTCCGTCCAGTCGCAGGCCCAGTTCATGCTGGACTGATCTCCGCTAAATACATCGAGACTGGCCCCATCCCATTCCGTCGTTCCTATTGGTGGGGGATCGAGTGGGCGGTCTTCCGGCAGAAATGCACCACATTTTTTTAAAAAAGCGCGCGTTTTATTTACTTGACTTCTCAATGGTAAGTCAAGTTGCAGGGATGACTATGAAAAATGAATGATGAAAGTTCATTTAATTTACCGTTAATCACCACTATAGTTTAGTCCGCCACTCTGCACTCTAATGACTGTCGCAGGGGTGCATATATTAAGAGTTTTAGCATCACATCACGTGCACATACGTAGTTTACATTACCTACATAACACTATAGCTACGGTACATGTCTTCATTGACACATACAAGTCTGTTGTGATGCGTAAGATTCGTACTATATGGCGCCTGGTGACATTAGTGCAGTGGCAATATAGTGTTGTTTTGTTATTCATTTCCCAAGATGTGTTTCAGCAAATACGATATTGTACTTTTTCGTGAAATTACTTTAGTCTTATGGTCGGCCATCCATGGTGTTTCATGTCTTATCAGCAGCACGAGAAGCTCCTGGTCGTCTTTCCCCGCTGACTGTAGTGCCAGTTCTCCCACACTAGTCCAAGGGATCCCCTGCTCGCTGCCTGGCCCAGTCTCGCCCGTTCCAGCCCGGTCCAAAATCCGCTCTCGAAAACAGTGGCCGCCTGATACAGCCTAGGACAGTCCAGCACCGGGGGGGGAGGGGCCAGAGTGGTTTGCGAAAACGCGCTATAAGTGTGATTGCCATTACCAACTATATACTTCGTACGTGTGGCAGCTGTCCTAGAGATGGTGGCCCTACAGTTTTGCCAGACCAAATTTATATAAATCTGAGAAACTCAGGGCAAAATACCTGTGAAATCTGTAGACTTGTGGATATATATCTGAGAAAAAAAAAAACCTGGTAGATTTAGCCAATTTTAGAGGCAAAAATCTGAAAATCTTAAACTAGACCTAAATATCTGTAGATCCTCGCCTCGTCCACCCAGCACCGCTTACGACCTTCTGGCCGCCAATAACACCCCTATCGCCACCTATTCATCAACCTTTGAACTGTGAGGACGGCCCCCCTCACCTTCGCTCCAACCCAGCACCTCACCTAAACGCTAAGTGTCTCATAGTTTTTATAAATTCCTTAGCCTTTGATTTATAGCCTTTACTCTCTGAACTCGTAATTAGAGAGTATACATATTACATAGTAATTCATACACCTTCAATAACACAAACACCAGTGTTAAACTTGATAGGATAAGATGTTTATAGGCAAATTTCCTTTAAACCTCATACAGCGTGCTCCCACAAAACATTATAATCCCTTAAGGAATTTCCCTCTCCGCTACCATGCGTGCCTTTGACCTTATGTACCACCTTGTAATAGTGGTTTTGCCAAACAGTATTTGATCTAGGTAACATGGTTAAATGCCGCTTTATGTGTTATGAACGCAAAACTTCGTAATATCAAGAATATGTATCAAGTATTCATGCAAGAACGCCAGTCTCAGATAACGTGACCTTCCTCCTCATTGCGAAACCTGACCCTCCCTCCTCCTACACTCCCTTCCACGCCTGTTGACCTGCTATAATTCCATGTCCCCGCCTGTTGACCTGACCACACTCCTTTCCTCGCCTGTTGACCTGACTCTCCCCTTAACACCTGTACTTAGTGGATCTGACTCTCCCTCCACACCTGTATGTTTTTCCTCTCTCTCCCTCCACACCCCATCCTCTCCCCCTCCGCTCCCACTCTCCCACCTCCTCCTCCTCCTCCTCCTCCTCCTACCTCCTCACTCCTCCTCCTCCTCTCTCCCTCCTCCTCCTCCTCCTCCTCCTCCTCCTTTCCCCCTCTTCCCCTTCCTCCTCCTCTTCCTCCTCTCCCTGCCTTCCTCCACCCCTACCTCCTTCCCTTCTCCACCTCCTCCTCCTACCCTCCTCTCCTCCTCCTCTGTCCCATTCACCCCTTGTAAAGACATGGCGTCAGGCAGCCATGATAAAGAAGCAACTCCCCGTCACAACCTAATAACAGATTCAACTTCCTTGCCGAAACGTCAAGTAGAAAAGGACGTCAAACCTGTCGGGGGACTCATAATTTTTGTGATCAACTAAGTTGGATTCTGTGGTCGTATCCAAAACACCCAACACAGAGATGCACTGCATTCCAGGAGCGTCCCTGGACAACATAACAGAAGCCTGCGATGAATTAACAAATGACGCCGACGCACACACCCTGATCAATATTCACGCGGAAAAATGACGTCCAAACTAACTCGATCAGAGGCCCTCCTTACTAAATAATCGCAATAATGATGAATAAATATAAAGTAAATCTAGTAAATCATCGTAATCTGGTATTATTTCCGAGGATCAATGCGGCAAACAGCTTCTACCACAAGGCCTTCGCCAAACATCGTCTCGCAAATCTCTGTAAAGAAAAGGAGTTGGAGGGGGGGGGGGGGAATATATCAACTTATGGGACCATTTTTATAACCCAAACGAGCCGATTCTCTTCTTCCGAAACGATGGTCTCCACTTAAATTCCAGTTGGTTCTGCACGCCTCGTAAGCTCTCAAGTGACGCGGTAACTACTACAAATTTAAAAAAAAAAACTCCAGCAGGTAGAGGTTCCGACAACAACCTAAGGCTCCAGTTCCCCGCACTGTAAGTTCTCGTTCCGCAACAAAGCACCAAAATCTTGTTCCGCAAAGCCCAACTACATCCCGATATTAAAGCTTGTTACTTTAATGCCGTAGTATACGTAACAAATTTTCATGATTTAGAGGAACTAGTTTATTCGGCAGAACAATACGACATATCGGAATTTCCGAGTATTGATAGATACGACAAATAGAGATTTTTTTGGCTGAATTTTGGCGATACCAGGGTATAACTTATTAGCTCAGAAATACTTCGAAAGAGCATGAGGAGTGTATTATTATATTAAAAGTCCTGCCTTCATCCCTTGTAGTAATCTAAAGCACGAAACTGATACCAGTAATGTTAATTTGTCGTTCAACTACATCGTCATTCTCAAAAAGTAGTAATTGGCCTTGTTTATCGACCTCCAGCTCAAACAACTACAATTGACAAGAACTCTATGAACAAATAGCGGAAATTAGTTCTCAGAACGAGAGCGTAATATTCGGTGATTTAAGATTCCCGTTACTAGTTGGGCGCCTCTGCGAAAATATTCCTACTCCTTATTTTCACAACTAACGAAACTCTTGTCAGTAACGTAACGTCCTGATCCGAATTTAGTAGCATGACCACCGGGCGATTACTTTTCAGTATTAACATCAGTAAGAACAGCGAGTCGAAAGTTAAAGAACAAGTTTTCTGATTATCGAAAGGGGGCGACTTCAGAAAACTATAAAAGAAATCTTAACGAACACCGATTGGAATGTTATCTTCAGAAAGTGCGACAATAATGGTAGCATGGCATGAATTCGCCGGTAAGCTTACTTAGCAATACAATCCTCAATACCGATGCGATATAGGCGATCTTTTCAAACATTAAACCGAAATGTGGACACCGCGAAATCAAGGACCGCCTTTGCAGCTAAAAAGCGTGCATATTAAAAACACAAAGAAACACAAAATGAAGACGACAACGTGGAGGGCGATCACGACAAGCACATTAAACGAAATACGAAAAAACTCATTAAGCAGAGCAAGAAGATTTTTGAAGTACTTATTGCCGAAATGAGCAAATCAAACCCTAAGAATTCGACAGCTATGTTAAAAAGAAAAGTTAATAACGTCAGCCATAGGACCGTTAGAATGGAAAATTGGCGAACACCCGAAAATGAAGTATCTATGGCGGATACTCTAAATAACTTTTTTGCATCAGTCTTCAAGTAGAAAACACGCAAAATCAACCCATCCCGAAACCCGACAAAGGTACTTGCCTCAGCTCATTAACCTTTCAGAATGTGACATTTTGGCTCGCGATAAATAACGTGAAATTACAAGCTCCTGTCCTGATAAAATTTCGCCACGCATATTAAAGAAGCAAAGAACGAATAGTAAACCACTTTCCATCTTATTTAATAAGTCTTTACCTCACCGAAATGTACCGTGCGAATGAACTAGCAAATGTCACACCCATATTAAAAATTGGAAGCAGTCGCAGCTCGAAACTATCGCCAATCAGTTTTAACATCAGTTGCTAGGAAATTAATGAATTCCATCATAAAGACAAAATCGTTAAGTCTTAAGAAATGACATAATCAAAAGATTCGGCAGCATGGATTCAGAAATAAACGCTTATTGCCTCTCAAACTTAATTGATTTTTACAATAGTGTATTTAAAAATGTACGACAACACGAGGCATAGACGTAGTTTACCTCGATTTTCAAAAGCGGTCGGGACAAAGTTCCTCATGAACGTTCTCATTAGCAAAGTAAAAGCTCATGGTATAACAGGCCATCTTTCACATTGGCTTTAGAACTGCTGTCAAATCGTAAACCAAGGGTGGGTAATAAATGGAATTCTTTCTTGCTGGACCAGTGTAAATAGTGGTGTTCCTCAAGGATCAGTTCTCGACCTATCCTGTTCTTAATATACCTAAATGACATTGACAGGAATCACATGCAGGATATCGAAATTTGGCTGATGACACGACAATTCACAAACATAGCCTCATACAGAATCTCAGCGCCAACTCATACAAACGACTTAAACACGCTAACAGAATGGTCAAAAAAAACATGGCAAATGAATTTCAACCTTGACAAATTCATGTACTACATATCGGTAATAACAACCCTCATAAAAGGTTCCGTGATGAACGATTTTTCCAACTAACAAGTGTTGATAAAGAAAAAGATTATGGCGTTTATAATCTCGAAAGATCTCAAAAACCAATAACCAAGATTATGAGTAGTAAAAACTGCAAAATAAATTGGTTGTCTTTATTGGACGAACCTTTCAGTTTCAAATCTGAAAAAGTTAACTCACTCTTTTTAAACTCCCGCTTTGTTTCGCTCCCATCTAGAATACTGTGTGCATTTTGGTCACCTTATTATAAAAAAGGGACATAGATAAACTATAAAAATACAGCGCAGAGTAACTAACCAAAATGATACCTAGATTTGCGTAATAAATCGTAACAAAAATCGGCTCATCGACTTAACTTATTCCCACTAACAAAACGAAGGATAAGAGGTGACTCTCGAAGTCTTTAAAATCTTCGATGGATTTACGAACGTAGTCCCAGAAAATCTTTTCACGCTTACCGTCAAGCTCAACTAGAACAACGGATTTAAAATAAAGCAGGAAACGGTTTTTGTAACGAACGAAGCAAGTACTTTCTTCAAAACCGTGTTGTAAACGTACTTGCATGGGCTGCCGTCAGACGTAGTAAACTCATACAATAGAATCATTTAAAAATCCCGCCTCGATAAATATTTCATATCAAATCCCCGGTTGTCACTGTTTTATCTCGGAATAATAATTTATCTCGCGGGCCTCTGATACTTACTCTCATTGCGTAAATGATTGCGAGTCGCGTCTCACACAACCCCTCCCACCCGTCTCAGACAGCCCGAGTAAACGGTCACTACTACAACTTTGGACCTGTTGACGGTTGTGGTTCAGTAAGGGCCCTGGTCAGTTTAGTGACACCATCGGGATTTTATATACCGGGGTCACTGGCTGCAGGAGGCATTTGAAGTGCAACGGCTCCTACTTGGAAAGTGCACTACCGCAGTGGATTGAAACGGGGGAGCTGGGGCTGATTGACTGCTGCCTCCAAGAAAGCGCAGGCAAGGCTGCGCGCACCACCCTTGAACTTCCACACTGGAGCCTACACCAACACTACATTAGACTCATAACACACCAATAGCCCCGAGGTTAACTGTTACCACTACTACTCTCGACTGTGACGGGCTGTGGTTCAGTTAGGGTCCTGACAGTTAGTGACCCCCGATCGGGATTTAAGGGTACCAAGGGTCACTGCTGCATGAGGCCATTGAAGTGTACGGCGTCTCCCCCTACATGGGAAAGTACACAATCCGCTGGGGGGATTGAACGGAGCTGGGCCTGATTGACTGCTGCCCGTCCCAAGAAAGCGCCAGCAAGGCTGCCGCAACACCCTTTGAACCTCCACAACTGTGTTTCACACCATTACAAAACACACATAACATGACCTATCTAACAAGCACTAACCTACCCCCCAACTAGTCGTAGTTAGCCATAGATTACAGCTTTCCACTTTCCTCACAAATTTCCATGCAGTTTTTTCTGTATTGCATGGTATCACTTCTTTTCTCCGGCCATCTTCGGCTGGAGGGATGGGTGGGTGGGGAGGAGCCTTCTACTTCCTATCCTTTCTCTCTTATTATCTATTTAGTGAGTGTAGTTAAAGCAAACGCCTTGTAAGGACCTTCGGTCTGTTGCTGTTTGTGTTTCCTTTTTATTCCTTTGTATTCCTTTGTATAGTACGCGACTCTTCGCCTCTCCTTCACGTCCCTAGCCTCGCCCTTCGTCTGGTCACTTCGTGGTGCTGTGTGTGGATCAGCAGGTCCTGGGGCAGGGATGCTCGAAAAATCCCTCGTAAGGGGACACTTATGAGTGTATGGCTACTAACCTTACGAGGTAGGCTGAGGTTTGATGCTCGTACAGAGCCGTCACTCCCATAACGGTGAGTCGGTTGGCCTCTGGGTGGGGAATAGTTTCGGGATATTCTAGGGATATGTGTGGGGAAATTCTGCTGACCAATCACAGGAGCAGCGCGCCTCGCATGACGGCGGTCTTATCTGGCCAATCACCTTGCTTTCATTCAGCTGTCAGGGAAGCCCGTAGCATAAATTTTAAAGAGACCTTCAATGCGCAGAATTTTACATAATACATTGCGCCATATTAGCCCTTTCAGCGTAATATTCTCCCGCTGAATTCTCTACGGAGACGTACCCAGGGTATCTCTTGATGCGCTGATCCTAGGTTCGAGTCCCGCGTGCCCGAAGATAAGAATCTATGGACCCCACTGTGGCCCGCTCGTAAACCCGTGGCCTCGGCGGTACTCATCCGTTATAGTGGACGAGACTGCGCGTTTTCGCTCTTTGGTCAGACAAACCCACTGGGGGGCTAACACCTCACTCTGACACACTTGTGTGTGTGCGTGTGTTACGTCAGACATTTGAAACCACCACCACCCGGCATCATATAGCGGCCAAACTGTATGATGAACTATACTTTTATTCAAAGTCGACCGATAATATATTTAATATAATTAGAGTGCCCTAAATATGAATTTTATTACAAGGTATAGTATTGTAATTTAAATATGATTATAATGGAGTCAATGATGCCAATAACACATCACATTTCAAAGAGGCAACCATGAAATGGCTCTATGATACACAGTAATAAACATAAATATAGTGTACCCTTGTTATTTTGTTGTTTGTTGATGGCTAGTCTGCTTCAAATCTCACTCCCGTTAAGGGTGGTGGCCGACCCCCTAGCCTCGCGGTCCCGTGCAACGGAGAAAACGGGTTTGAGCATCACCCGTAGAGGCGCTAGAGAGGTAAAAAGCCTCGTAGGGTAATACTTAGTCCCGTAACTCTTTCGACATCTCCCCCCTGGGGGCCCATTCCACCAGACGCTAACGTCCATTAACAACTTTAACGACTGGTCATCAGCTGTTTTAGGGCATTCACAGGGGAATTGATGACGTCAAGTTTTTGTTGTTAACACACTAAAACACGGTGAACTGGCCTATAGGGTGGTGTTAAGGATGCTACGTACATAAAAATTCCTCATGAAATTGAGTATATATGATGTTGTTCTTACAAGAACTGAACATGGTAAGTTACAAACGAAATTATGCCAATACAACCCAGGCGCTTGTGTGATATTGTTTTGCGGTGATGGGCCAAGAGTAGTGAGCGGCGGCATCTCACCCGGGAGCGACTATAGCGATGCCAGACACCACCACGCACGGCTCCGCCGGCAGACTGACTGGTATGTGTCCTTGCACTTTTCCCTGATTAAACCGAAGCCCTTGTCCACCCAGCAGTGAATGGGGTTTCTCGGGTGTTATATACCGGGGGTTTGTGACGCGCCTCCCGGGGGTGGTGGCTTCGCCAACACTAGAAAAGATATCCTATGAAGGCGATATATTAACCGAAAGAGCTCACAATAGGAGAAGAAGACGGCCTATTACTCGAAGGCATATGATAGCTAGATACAAGGAAGTACTAGCCACCGGTGTGTTACCTGCGTGTATGTGGAGGTAGAAAACAAGTGTTGAACGACGGAGGGACACAGGGGAATGAAGGAATGATGAATAAGCTAGAGTTAAATAAGTACAACGAACCTTGGAAAAATGCAGGCCACGGCTGCTAGCTTGTGATGGGCTGACACTTTGAGACCCAATTTGATTGGCCTGCACGTTTGTTTTTACACAATTGTGATTCCTTGGCGAGGCTGTGACGTCATTGTAGTCGCTTAGCCACTCAGCTATCAGCGACCAGTAACCGCCACTGCCTGTCTCGATGTGATTACCCTAACGCCGAGGTGTAAAGCTAGAGGGAGTTTATTAAGCTATACTAACCGTGGCCTTTAACTCTCTCTGAAATGTCTGGCCCTGGGTGTGGCTTTCCTCTCCTTCCACCACGACTTGCTCATTGATTCCCGGCGCGGACGTTTACTGCAATCGCCCAACCAACATGGTCATTCTACCGTGCCCCTGCGGGCAGCGGCGCCCCTCCTGACACACCTACGCCGCCGGTCCTGTACGACGCTCATTCTCGAGGACTTCCTCTCCTCACTTCTCAGCGCTTCCAGCCCGCCAAAAGGGATCACAAGGTCGGCCTAACACACACCACGGGCCACGACGGGCCCTCCTTGTTTTGCTCGACGCGACGTCTGACTTCCTGAACGCCTCCAGGCGGCGAAAAAGGAGTTTGAGCACTTACTGGCGAGGGGACATTCGAACCTTCCGACAGCTGATGGGCTTCCCCTCTCCACATGGTACCGAAAGGCCAAGAAGCGATGGCGCGCGTGCGGTGACTACAGGGCGCTCACTGCCATGACTGCCGGCCGGACCGTACCCTATTCCACACGTGTTGGATTTTCACATCTGCTGCACGGGGTCTTTTCGTCTTTTCGTCTTTTCGAAATTGATCTTCTAACGTGGCCTTCCCACCAGACCCCGTGGCTGAAGAAGACGTGCCGAAGACTGCAGTGACGACGCCTTTCGGTCTGTTTGAGTACCCCTTATATGAAAACTTCGGAACTATACGCATGCGTCTCAGACCCTTCCAGTGGCTTTAAATGGATAAGTAGTCAGGGGACTCGCCTTTGTCGTTGGTGGTACATCGAAGCCATCCTGTTCGCCTCATCGTCGCACAACAACAACGGCTTCCCACCTGCGCCAGCTGCCTCACTCCCTTCGGAGTTTGGTTTATTTCGGATCCCACCCAGCGAAGTGTGTGTTGGTGCTCCGCGTTGAACTTTTCTTGGGGGCCACAGAGTCATTTCCCAGCGGGGTCTTATCTCCCTCCCGCAGAAGGTGTCAGCGATCACTGGACTTCCCGTGGCCTCCGTACTGTTCAGGAAGCTCAGGAATTTCTGGGGTGATTAATTTTACCACCGCTTCATTCCAAGCTGCCGCTCGTCTCGGCCCCTTACTGACCTCCTGAAGAGGATAAAGAAAACTCAACCGAAGCCCCTCATGACTGATGAGCCGAGGGAGCGTTCAACAGCATCAGCAACAACTCGCTTCCACGACGCTTCTCGCCTACCCAGTCCCCAATGTCCCCACGTACTCAACTACTGACGCCTCAGCGAGAAATGGTGGGCGCGTCCTCCGGCAGAAGGTGGAGGCGAGCTTCGCCCTATCGACTTTCTTTCAGCAAGCGTTTGGAGCCTTCTCAACGCCTCTACAGCGCCCTTCGATAGGGAGCTTTTGGCGGTGTATGAGGCCGTTGAGACACTTTCGCCACTTCTGGAGGGCGGGAGTTTTCAAGTATTGGACAGATCACAAGCGAGAAAAATGATCCTCTAACAGACTCCAGCCACAGCTCCAGGGAAATCTTGGAGGCGTCTAAGGATCAATTTTAACCTGTTGAGGCCATGACGAATCCAGGCGCTACCAGAAAGCATAGGAACAAACTTGTCAGCCTCACCCAGGGTCAGGATGAGTAGACGCCAACGCCTGTAGACGCCACAAAAAGTACTTCCATCTCAGTGATGAACTCACAGCTTGGCAGGACCCGTCTTATACGCCTCCTGGGAAACTCACGTCATCTTGCCCTCTAACCCGTTCTGGAACAAATCCATCGCTCATCCTCGTCGCCAATTGTTGCAACTTGGCAAGATAAGGCCAAATAAACGCCAGACGCCGCTTGTTCTTTTATTGTGATTATGCGCACAAACATGAACCTTTTACATCAACAATACAGTATAGATGCCTCAGACAAACAAGAGAATCAACGAACGGAATATACCCAGTAAGTGTTTTCCTAATCAAGGTTTCCAATACCGCAACCTCCCAAATTACATAGAGAAGTGTAGTTTTTTTTCAAAATATTCCTTTTTGACACCAAACTTTGATGCCTCACCTCCTGATAGTTTTTGTCTGGTCATTATCTTTGTCAGCTGAATCAAAGTAGAGCGTATTTCAACAAAGTTTAGTTTTCAAGCATGTGCTGCATCAGACGTTTGCTGACCATTTTGTGGGTGATATATAATGACTGATGACATCTCCATGAATGTTTGATCACTCAAATTTTCACCGATGAGTTGAAAGCAGAGAAGAAGTTTTGAAATAATGTTTGTAAAATCCAAAGAATGAAATTGTTATTGACACACCTGTAATGCCATAATGTTTGTAACATTCTCTTTCTCATCTCCTTACTTTCCTCTCCTCCCCTTCCCTTCTTCCATCCTCCTTTCCTCCCCGTACTTCTTCCCTCCTCCCCTCCTCCCCTCTCTGTTCCTATCCCCTGTCTTTCCTTTCCTCTCTCCCTTATCCCCCTGTCCTTTTTCCCCCATCCCCCTCTCCCTTCCCCCCTTCCTCCTCTCTCTTTCTCCTCTTTTTCCTTCCCCTATAATGCAGGATTACGTATAATGTATCCGAGATACATTGTCCCATACAGTGTATGTAATGTCCTTAAGAACAATTTTATATTTCCTTTATTCTAGGCTAAGTGAACATAGGTACAAGTTGTTTTTTAAGTGATGTTTTATTTCTTATAACATTTTCTTTCATAATTCCTTTCTTTCCTTCTTCTCTTCCACCATCCCCCCCCCCCCCGGTAAAATACCAACTCGAGCCGGTTTATCTCTGCGATGTTTAAGTTCGCGGAGGTGGTGTTATCATAGAAACACATTTCCCTGAATTTTAATAACAGCGTCAATCTATTGACAAGATCCCATTAAATTCTCAGGATACTTGAGAGGATCAGAGTACAGACACTGTCTGTCTACAGACAGACAGACACAGACGTGATTCGCTACAAATTATGACGCATTTTTTTTGCCCTTAGAACATTCTCGGAGTATTTCACCGGGGTGAGAGAATCATGCGAATATCAGTGGGTTTTGAATTAATAACGGAAGTTCAATCGTTCTTTCTAGTCAAATTTTCTCATCAAATTGAAGACTTTATTCACTGTCATTCATAAAGTATCCCATTGTTCCCACATCCCCATCCCAGGCGTTAAACGTTTCAATACCATGTTTTTAGTCAATGAGATAACTCCGAACGTGGTCCCTCTTTCCGCGGGTCTGCTCACCCCACCTCTGTTTCAGTCCCACGATTATCATTCTTTCTCCCGGCGTTCCACGAAGGTAAGCGTCAGGTTTTTTTCTCTCCCTTTGGGCCCCCTTTATGCAGTATACTATTTTGGTGTAATTTCAAATACTATAACGCTATTTATTACTGAGTTTCTCGCGTATCCAATCATTGCGTGTTAATTGAGACGATCATTCTTTCTCCCGCGTCCCCTAAGGCGATTCTCCGTGCAACTTCAACCTTGAAACACGGTTGGCCACATGGTCCTTAGCGCAAACATTCATTATTCCCCCACTCTTCCTTATTCCTATTATCAGGCTGTTATGATGTACTTTTGTGGTGGTGAGTTAAAGTGGAGAAAGGGAAGGAAATACCACCACAGTAGATGAATAAGACCTCATAGGGTATATAAAAGAAACAAGGTGGAGTTGTCCCCCTCATTTGACTTTCAAGAGCAAATCAGACTATTCGTGACCGGTGTGGCGTTCTATTTCACAAAATCGTCTTGTGAAATGACATTGAAACCCTTTTATATGATCGGAAGAATTAGAGTTTATTCGCAGTGTACGCGTAGATTCAGAGAATCAAGCCATTGTTCTCTCCCTCATGGGTTAGTTTTTAGATCCAGTTATCTTCATATGATATTTTCCTACTAGTATTCGCCAAAATGTTACATTAGTTTCTTCTAGTGAATCTTCTATGAGACGTGTGCTTACCATTAATAAATCCTGTATTCATATGACTGAATCTATATAGTTTTTTTGAATCAACCCGATACATACACGGTGTGTTGCAGAATACTTATCCACAGACGCTCCGAAGTAATTTCCGGTGTTACTAACTCGGTAAAATATTCATCTGACAAATATCAGATCCACGTACTACTTGATTTTTAAACATTAACATTCTGTTTCAAGAGTTAGACCTTAACCTAAATCTTGAACTGGTGGCAGCCTACTTATTATCTGATTAATCCATTCTTTGTTGATGTAACACGGCTGAGTTTCAGTTGGAGGAGTAAAGTAAAAATTAATACAACAGACCGGCAATTCAAGCATCACACAACCTCTGCAAGCACATAATCCAACGAGATTTAATGAAAGTGCGAACAGGGCACATAAATCGCCAAGTGGGCTGACCTGGTTTTTGATTCGGGCTTGGAGTCCCTTGATATTTGCCAGAACATGTTACATGCATTGTTATAGCTCTGACCGCGACAGTCCTTAGACAGGAAGCACCCCGCCCATGCAACTACGCCCCACGGAGGGATCGCGCCACCCAGGGCGGGAAGAGATGCAGCGGGCTGTGAAGGAGCTGAAGGCGCAAGGGGTAGTGGAGAGGGTCAGATAGCCCGTGGTCGTCGGCAGTGGTGCTGGTAAACAAGAGGACGGCTCGAGGCGCCTTTTGTGTTGATTACCGGGGCGCTCATACGCCACCATGAAGGACTCCTACCCTTTGCCGCGCATCGATGACAACTCTGGACGCTCTGGTCGGCGCACACCCAGTGGTTTCTCCACCCTGGGACTTATAGTCGGGGTACCACCAGGTGGAGATGGTGGGGGAGGACAAAACCAAGACAGCATTTTTCCTTTGGCCAGGGGCTCTGCAATTCACCGTTATGTGCCTCCGGCCTGTGTAACGCGCCAAGCTGTTTTTTGAGCGGTTAATGGAGAGGGTCTTGAGGGACTGCACTGGAGGACGGCCTTCGTCTACATCGACGACTGTGATAGTTTTTGGAGGCACTTTTGAGAGACTGGAGGGCGGCTGAGAGAGGTGCTGCGGGCGGGGCTGGGGGCTGCCAACTTGAAGCTTCAGCCTCGAAAAGTTGTCTCCTTTTCCCACCTGAATCGAGTGCGCCGTTCCTGACACTCGTCGGTAAGACGGGGTGAAGACGACCCCCCAGAAGGTGGCTGTGGTTCAGGAGTGGCCCGTCCCCACCAGCGTGGCTGACGTCCGGAGTTTTCTTCTTGGGCCTTTGCACCTTTACCGGCGCTTTGTCCCGAGTTCGCTCCGTGTCGCCTCCCCTCTCTGACCACCTCACCAGGAAGGGCACGTTTCGAATGGAGTGGAGGCTTCCAGAGGCGTTGTGATAGCTGAAGCGTGCCGGTCGAAGCCCCGGTGCTGCCTACCCGACCCGGCCAGCCCCTACCTTGTTTTGGACAACCGATGCCAGTGCCGAGGGTCTGACCGTCTGTCGCAGGTGAAGGCTGGAAGAGAGCACGTGGTAGCATCCTACAGTGCTAAGTTTACTGGGCCCGAACGTAACTATGCGTGACCAGAAAGGACCCGGCCTAACCATCACCGGCGGGCCGGACGTAGGCCGTAGAGGCGGCGAACGGGCGGCCGCCGGCGGCAATTTACCTCCCGTCAGCCCTCCCGAAGCCCGCTGGTGTATTTTTCAGTACGGGATAATTATACTATGTTTGAAAATTAATGTTACAAGAATTTCAAGAATTGAATATTTTCTATGTGTAAACATTTTGAAACAACAGTTATATGATTATCTTGATGTAGTATTACATCGTAGTGACAAGCAGCGCGGCAACTTGACCAGTCAATCCTCCGGAGGCCCGCTGGACGCTGGTACGTATTTGTAAGTGGGAAATATTAATTTTCATATACTATATATTAACACAGTCATATACATAGTATCTCATATCGGTAACCATCACTATTATTAGTCCTGTTCAAGCTATTAAAAATTGTTATAAAAGTTCTTATAATAACTTTAAGAAATTATCATATATCAGTTTATTCAATATTTTCCAGCTTGATCAGGAACACCCAGAGATACATGAGAAAATAAAGTATGAGATGACTACATAAGGAAGGAGTTTAACATGGAAAAGGTTATCAGTTTGTCTGTGTGTGTAGCTATGGAGACGTGTGCTTAAATGTAGTTAGCTCAGTATAGACTACGGTGGAGCCTCTGAGCAATTCCTCCAGCGGCCCTACGTCGTACACTTCCGTCGTCGCCGCCGATACGACTACGGAGGGCCTCCGGAGGCCCTCCGTCCTTTTTGTTTGCTGGGGAGCTTCTGGCATAAGTGAGGAGCCGTAACACTTCCATCCTTACCTATATGGCGCCCAGATTCACCGTACGGACAGACCACGCGGCCTTACAGTGGCTGAAAACCCTCAAGGCACCTGAAGGGCAGTTGGCACGGTGTCTAGCCTGCTGGAGAAGTACCAGTTATGAAGTCCATGCATCGCCCACGGCCGCATCCATCAACAATTCAAATAGCCTGATCCCCGCCCGTGTAGCCTGGGTGCTCAACATTGCCTCTAAGATAGAGGAGCGGGTGATGTGCCGGCGGCTGCAGGTGTGGGGAGACACTGTGGGATGCCGAGATGTGGCGTCAGGCGCAGATGGGAGGATGTGGATCTTGCTCCCTTGATCCAGTGATGGAGTGTCCCCAGATCGCCTCAGCTGGGGGGGGGGGGGGAAAAGTGGCCACCCAGCGAGCCCCGTCACGAAGCCCTGTGGCAGGCAGTGGGCATGCTTGTGCGACTGGAGGATGGAGTTTTAGTCCCTCGGTCTTCCCAGGAGTGGTGTTGCCGGTTGTCTGGGATCAAGAAGACTCACACCACCCCCCCGCTGAGGCCTCAGTTGGATGGGTATGGTTCAGTCGTTTCAACAGGACGCTGCTGGGCTAGCACAGTGGCCAAGTATTGCCAGGCAGTGACGCAGCGAGGCTTGGGACGTCAAGCTGCCAACCACTGCTGATGGCCTATCGGTCGTTCAGGCACGAAGCGACCACCTACACTCCTGCACGACTGAATTGGACGGGAATTGCGGTTTCCAATGGCCGGGGCACCCTCCTCAGGAATCCACGGTTCCTGTCGCGTCAGGCTTCGTGGGGGCAGGCGCTGAGGGAGAGGCCTTGATGATGCACACCGCCACGCCGAGACAACATGTCGGGTGGCAGGGCGCCCATGAAACACGCGCCATGAAGGCTACGACTGTTGGCGTTCGCGTGGGCCAAGTTCAACGTCCAGTAGACGCAGGTGTGGCTGGCACAGCCCCGGAGGAGGAAGGGGACTCTCGCTCAAACAAACTCCAGAGTCCCTGGGTGGACCATATGATGTACTGGACGCCCTCTCTGATGACGTGACCTACAGGATTCGTCGTGGGGATCAGAGACGCTCCGTGTGGTCGACGGGATCGTCCCTGGGCTTACCACGGCCCAGGAACGTACTCATGGGGTGACAGAAGGAGTCGGGACAGCGAGGACGTGGAGAGGGAGATAGGGGTGCGTCACGCCGGGAGAGACGGAGGAAGGCGTGGAAAGATTGTAGGGTGACAGTTGTGGGGCCACGAGGATCTGTCACGGGTGATCTTGAACGTGACAGGTTCGGGCCTGCCCCCAGAACCTGAGACTGTGGACCATAAAACGGGGCCGGCAACTCCCCAGGGAAAAGGCAAACTGCAACGGGCCAGGCGGCAGCCCCTGTGGTTGGAAGACTATGTGGTGGAGGAGCAGGAGGAGATTTAAATACTGACTGTGCTGTGATATGTTGCTATGTTTCTGTATTTCTTAGTAATAATTGTTAATGTGTAGTGTAAGGGTGACCGGGGACGGTCACCTTGGGAGAGAGGAGGCAGTGTTACGCATGGTTGTGTAATGGCAGTAGTGGTTAAGAATAGTAGTGGTTTAGTAGTGGTTACGCATGGCAGTGGAGGCATTGTTGTGTGTCTTTATATATGTGTGTGTGTGTGAGGTCGGCGGCGTGGAACGGGGGTGACGGGAGCCTCAGGGGAAGCGGCGGGGGGAGGAAGGCAGTTGCGTGTGGAGGACTGAGTTGGTAGGTCTTGCGGTGTCCCGTCTCCTCCGGCTCCCTCGCGTACTCCTGCTGTAATGCCCATTATTCGGGAGAGATAGTATGAGAATTATTATCATATAATTCCCGAGTTATGTCTTGTAAGCAGTTCATTTTTTTAGTTTCACGGGTGACTCATCGCCCTTCTTTCTAAACCGTCATTTTTTCTCATCTTCTTTCCTTCCTACGCGCCATTTTGTTTATCTTCTTTCGTTCATTTCCCGCCATTTCTTTCTTCCTTTCTCCATCCCCCCCCCCTGACATGCCGGGTGCGAGTCAAAATTCGTGGAATAATTATTCCGCGATCAGTGATAACTAATGGATTCAATTCTTTTCATTCTTCCCCAACCATCCTATCAGATTTAGGAACCCTCCTAGATTCTTAATGTCTTTCAAAATAATCCCCATCGTTATCGATCATGTTCATAAATGGATATCTTAGTAAAGTTATACGCTAAATTGAAAGTCTACCAAATTTCTCTGCAACACTTCCATACCCTCTCACTCTTGAACACGCGTTCGGACTTTTGACATGAAAAGTAAACACACCCTTCTTGGGTATTAGATTAAACATATTAAATTCTTCTATATCAAAGTAACAGGTCTGTATTATAGGCAGCCTTGTCTTAGGTACACGAGTTTCATTATTTAATTAGTTAGTTTGGGATTATAAGCTCTTCATTTGAGGTCACGGCGAGACCATTCAAACAACTCCCCTTTTATGCCGAGGGCCATGACTCCGTGAGACGCCAGTCTCCACCCATCCTTCTCATAGGCCGACATCTTGTCCTTGACGGAAAAGGCCACATGGTACTATGAATCCACACACAAAACTCATTACTCTCCATTTTCTTTCATATATATATATTCAATGTATACCTATAGTGCTCAGTTGATACGGACATAGGTGGTAATCCTAAGAATGATTCATTGAGGAAGGTTTATGCTCATTAGAGCTTAGCTTAATTTCACAGGGAGAATTTCCCCTCTCAGGTTGTAAGGTTTTTCTTACATCCGATTAGAGTTTTTCCGGTGTTGGATTAACCCTTATATGTTGTATGTGATCTCAAGCAAGAGACATACTATTTCAATATGAATAAATAGGATGATGTTTTCAAATATAGTTCTTGTGTTTATTATAAAAACCCCAGGTGATTATTCTGTGTTAGGACAGTAATTCCCCACATTTCCAAAAGAGTCAGCCTTACTCGGTATAGTTCCACGTATCAATCACGACTACCAAAAATAAATCTAATCTTAATATTATTCAAACGCGCCCAGGGAGTTACCCAGAGAACTACTCGCCTGAGCTGGTGGCAGCATCCCCTTAACTCACACCCTGTTCCCTTAACCTAAACCCTTACCCCTTCCCCTTAAATACATCCCCCATTTCAGTACTCTCCGCAGTGAGAAGTGGTCAAACTATAATCACATAGTGAAGTCATAAGACTAAGTTAAATCCTCCATTCAAGTTGTAATCAAATGAAAAATCATAATCAATTAATATCATTCAAGTAACGTTGACCAGTTATAAACTCCCCATAGGAGTTACCAGCAACACTGGTAGTTTTGCGGTGGGATTTTATTTGTATCGGTCATAAGATACAATAAGTTTAAAGTCTTTTCGAAACCCACAAAATTCTGGCATGACACTGGTGACTAAAGCGGTGGTATATTATTTCCTAAAAATAACAGCAACAGAATCTCACCTGGGAAAATAAATAGCAAGATAGTCAAATTTCAGTACATTTTCATATAGTAATGGATCATTATAGTAGGCTCATTAAATCTCCCCCCCTATAAACCAAACACCCTACACACATGAACCATGACCATGTGGCAGTGAGCTGTAAGAAGTCCGCCGCCCTTCGCCGCCGCCGCCGCCCTTCGCCGCCGCCGCCGCCCTTCACGGCCTGCCGCGCGCCTAGCAGCCACGCTCGCCGCCGCCGCGCCCTTCACCACTTCAGCGCACCTCGACGCCACGCTCGCCTCAACTCCGCCGCCCTTCACAGCCAACGTCACTACAGCCTGCCGCGCGCCTCGACGCCACGCTCGCCTCAACTCTGCCGCCCCTCACAGCCAGCCGCCGTAGCCGCTGTTCCTGTAGCCGCATCTAGCCGACACCCACACGCCTCGACACCGCCAACATGTCGAAGAAAGGACGTGAAGCCGCGTCGGGGGAAGTCCTGGATTTCTCTCAGTCTACCCACTGACGTCGTCAGGAGTTACGCTAATAACCCCAGCGCTAAGAACTTTTACATCATCGCCGCTGTGAGCGACATCGTGGACGCCACCTCCAAGAAGGGAGACACAGACTCAGGCAAGAATACGCTCTTAGTTTCCAAGATCCTAGAGGAGTTTCCAGACAAGAAAATGGTTACCTTCTCGGTTGTCCCGTCGCCTAAGGTAGCCGAGTCATACAGCGCCATACTATCCATCCACCGTCTGACCAAGGACGCCAGCGACGTTTGCTGCGTCGATAGCAAGGAGCTCGACGACATCTGCTTCCGCACTCTCAAGCTTCACAACCCGACCTACGGAGACCTCCTAGAAGACTAATCGAGGAGTGTTCAGTGCAGTGTTAGTTATGAATTAGTTAAATGTTAGAAAATCAAGGAAGAATTATTTTGAACATGAACATTGAAAATTTATTTTTATGAACTTGAAAGGTTATTACCTACTCGGTAGGGTAGTTGTAGTGTCACCCGGTTATTACTCTTGGGGAAATCAATTCGAAAAGTGTTAAATGTAAAACATTGACAAGGATTCAAAACAAATTGAGGGTCAGTATGTTCTTAATATATCCAGGTAAGGTTGATTGGGATACCAGTCTCTCATTGAATTTCATTAACAGACTCAGTCTGGTTCGGTGGAGTCTTCAAGGTATTTTAATTCAAGTTACAATCAACACGACTTGTGGTGTATTCAGGTGAAGATTAAGCGAAAAGTGTTAAATGTAAATTATTGAGTCAAGGGTAGTGTAGTGTCAGACTAGATGAAACAATTTGGTCTAGGAGATTTCTCATGTCTAGAAGTCGGAATGTCTGGTTTTCACGGGCTCAGCCTGGTTCGGTGGGAGGAGTATTTTAATTCGGGATAGTAGTACTGCTTCTCATTTCACAGTCAGCCAGCTTGCGGTGTGGCGGGCATTTCAGGACTCGTAAGGCTCTCGTTATATAACCTGAGGGTAGCCGGTGTGCGCCCTGGGACGAACCTTTTGCGACGAGAATGTAGGGACTGAGTCAGGATTTGACACCCACGTCACTACCCAGGTATCAGGTTGATTGGGATACTTCCTTTCATTGAATATTCGTGTAATCTAAACACAAGCAGACACCCGTTTTCAAAGAACAGAAGAATTTCCATTAAATTCACTCTAAATTCGTCCCATACACACCTCCTCTTGACGCAGCTTTAAAACGGAAACACGATCCGTGAGTAGTTAATTTGATATTGAAGAATTTAATTTTCCCGGAGAATAGACGTGTGTAATGCCCATTATTCGGGAGAGATAGTATGAGAATTATTATCATATAATTCCCGAGTTATGTCTTGTAAGCAGTTAATTTTTTTAGTTTCACGGGTGACTCATCGCCCTTCTTTCTAAACCGCCATTTTTTCTCATCTTCTTTTCTTCCTACGCGCCATTTTGTTTATCTTCTTTCGTTCATTCCCCGCCATTTCTTTCTTCCTTTCTCCATTCCCCCCCCCTGACATGCCGGGTGCGAGTCAAAATTCGTGGAATAATTATTCCGCGATCAGTGATAACTAATGGATTCAATTCTTTTCATTCTTCCCCAACCATCCTATCAGATTTAGGAACCCTCCTAGATTCCTAATGTCTTTCAAAATAATCCCCATCGTTATCGATCATGTTCATAAATGGATATCTTAGTAAAGTTATACGCTAAATTGAAAGTCTACCAAATTTCTCTGCAACACTTCCATACCCTCTCACTCTTGAACACGCGTTCGGACTTTTGACATGAAAAGTAAACACACCCTTCTTGGGTATTAGATTAAACATATTAAATTCTTCTATATCAAAGTAACAGGTCTGTATTATAGGCAGCCTTGTCTTAGGTACACGAGTTTCATTATTTAATTAGTTAGTTTGGGATTATAAGCTCTTCATTTGAGGTCACGGCGAGACCATTCAAACAACTCCCCTTTTATGCCGAGGGCCATGACTCCGTGAGACGCCAGTCTCCACCCATCCTTCTCATAGGCCGACATCTTGTCCTTGACGGAAAAGGCCACATGGTACTATGAATCCACACACAAAACTCATTACTCTCCCATTTTCTTTCATATATATATATTCAATGTATACCTATAGTGCTCAGTTGATACGGACATAGGTGGTAATCCTAAGAATGATTCATTGAGGAAGGTTTATGCTCATTAGAGCTTAGCTTAATTTCACAGGGAGAATTTCCCCTCTCAGGTTGTAAGTTTTTCTTACATCCGATTAGAGTTTTTTCCGGTGTTGGATTAACCCTTATATGTTGTATGTGATCTCAAGCAAGAGACATACTATTTCAATATGAATAAATAGGATGATGTTTTCAAATATAGTTCTTGTGTTTATTATAAAAACCCCAGGTGATTATTCTGTGTTAGGACAGTAATTCCCCACATTTCCAAAAGAGTCAGCCTTACTCGGTATAGTTCCACGTATCAATCACGACTACCAAAAATAAATCTAATCTTAATATTATTCAAACGCGCCCAGGGAGTTACCCAGAGAACTACTCGCCTGAGCTGGTGGCAGCATCCCCTTAACTCACACCCTGTTCCCTTAACCTAAACCCTTACCCCTTCCCCTTAAATACATCCCCCATTTCAGTACTCTCCGCAGTGAGAAGTGGTCAAACTATAATCACATAGTGAAGTCATAAGACTAAGTTAAATCCTCCATTCAAGTTGTAATCAAATGAAAAATCATAATCAATTAATATCATTCAAGTAACGTTGACCAGTTATAAACTCCCCATAGGAGTTACCAGCAACACTGGTAGTTTTGCGGTGGGATTTTATTTGTATCGGTCATAAGATACAATAAGTTTAAAGTCTTTTCGAAACCCACAAAATTCTGGCATGACACTGCCTCAGAGATCGAGCCTCCTTATCGCAGTGCCCTGGGAACATCTGCTTCTCGTGTGGTTAAAACGTTGTGGGAGAGAATCACTGTGCCTCCCAAAGAAGTGTGATTACCGTGTTGGTAGTGTGTGGGTGTGTACTGTGTGGAAGCGCTATTATGCCTGTGTCCTCTTTGCCTCCTCGTGCTCCCTTGTCTTTGTATATGACAACCTCAGTAATTAAAGCCAAGGAAGGAGTGGCAAGTGTTTCCCTCGCCTGGTAGTGTGGGGACCTGTGGATTAAAGTACATCTCGCCTCTCATTCACACGCCGGACTCGGGTACGTGTCCAAGTACGCGTCTTGGTACGTGTAAGGCCCGGTTCACACTTCACGTTTTTGCTGGGCGTAGTCTACATGCATCTTGTCATCAGTGACTCACAGTACGTCACAGTGACGTCATTTCCTGCCGGTGTAATGTGAACACAGGCTCCCCGCGACCATCACATTGCTGGAGCAGTGATGACGTCACTGACCTTGAGACGTGCGTCTCAGCTCACATTATTCGGAGCTCCCAATTCTTCTACGTTGCTGCAGGAGTGGCGGGGCGACGTCACTGTGACGTCACTGATCGCCACGCCCACGTAGACACGGACAGCAAATACGTGTAGTGTGAACCCCGCCTTAGTGATGTGTTGTGCCGTGTCATCTCTCTCACGGTGCTCGGCTGGTAGTGTGGGGGCGACGGCGTAACAATACGTTTTTTGAACGTAATGAAGACGCTATGTAATACGTGTTTCTTCTACTAATATAATACGTAGCGGTTTTACGTTTCAATTACGTACTTATAACATCATGATGTAACGTGATATTAGAGCATTCAAAATGTTATATATACATAATGAATACGTGGCTACATTTTTAAAAGATACGTGAGTATAACGTTAATATGACATACAACGTTATCCACGTGATTTCCACGTGGCGTTATGGTGAAAATCAGGTGATTTCGATTTTCTACGTAAGGAGCACGTTGTAGCCACGCTGTGTTATCGTTGTATTTCTACGTGAAATTCACGCAGAATTGTAGACACGAAATAACGTGGAAACAGCGTAGTACATTCAAGTGACAAAATCACCTTTTTATTACTTATACAGCAGCTTTAATATTTTTTTTTAATATAAGATTTTGTGACGGAAATACATATGGTTTATATTCAAAATACGGTTGCTTGGATGAGGAAATTTAATTTAAAGTAAATAAGTAATTTCAGGCAGAGTCTCAGTAATTGTCGCCTCCGTGGTGCAGTGGCTAGCGTGCCTGGCTACGAATCTACGGGCCCTGGTTCGATCCGGGACCAGGGCAAGTCGGTGACCAGCCTACCCAGCTGTTCATCCTTCCTTTCGGGGTTGATAAATCAGTACATGGGGTAACCTGGGGAAGGTAACTGTGGTAACCGGGAGTCACAATAGCCCTGTGTCCCGGGGTACCGGGTCCTCACCCACCACAGGCTCTAGGAGCTAATGCCACGGAGATGAGCACCGAATGCCACGCGCAGCATAGCGTATGCTCCCATATTTACCTTTTTTTTACACAGATTATTATGTATGTACTGTTTCTTATTATAATCTATGCTGGGACGGTTTCTATAAGGTTTATATTTTAGAAAAGTAAATTGTACGGTATACTATTATTAGTTTTAGCAAATTAAATTATATTATTTGTTATGCTTATTATATATATCAAATGTAATAATTTCAAACTTTTAAACAATAATCTTAAAATATATCCAAAACTGTAATCAATAAAAAAATCACATACATGATATTTTGATATAACTAGGCTACTACTTAGATTTTATATTTTTGTAGGATTTAAAAATATCTGAAAGAGTATAGATTTTTACATTAACATATGGATCATTAAAGGGAGCGTCCGGCTAAAATTGGATATGCCATATCTACATTAAATATTTGTGAATTAATGTGATATTCATGTTATGAAGTAGTGACACCATGTACATCAATATTAGGCCCCTTTCTAGCCCCCCTTTTTTTTGTGACCTTTCACCCCTTTCTAAATTTGCAAAGCGCTATTTCTCCGTTATTATTCCTCCCCCCCTTCAAATATTATGGCTAAGACACGTCATATTGGTGTAAAATTATCCGTTACTATATTTTTGTTATTTGCTTGTGATTTTTTACGATTTTTTGAAAAAAAATATAATTTTTTTTTTTTTTGACAAAAAACATCAAACAAAAATCACAGTTCATAGATATAAATAAAAATGTTACGGTAGTTTGAAGAACAATTATTGCTCTTGCTCTTAGTTTTTGTTTCAATGCAATCAACCAAACACTTGCCGAGAAATAGAATTTTGAACATAAATAACTTATGTTTTGAGATACGGGCCGATGAAGTTTGTCCATCGATCGCACACCTGTAACGCCAATACATGATGTATTTCATGAATACTTTATTATTTCTTAAGATTATTTACATCTTGATAAGAAATTAACATGTATTTATAACAAATCAGGCTCCTATAGTCCCCCCCTGCCCTCCCCCAAGGCAAGGTATTATCTCGTCAGAGTTGCCCAGACTTCTCACTGGCTAGGACAATTATGTGAACTTAGAAGTCACCAGGTGCATATGTAGTCTCCTATTGTTTGTTCTTTCTTTTTGGCTGTGGGTTGTAGCTTGCCTTTGCTGTGCCTTCTTTCTTTATCTTGTTGTGAGAGGGATTTTCTTAGTGCCTTCGAGTTGACTTTGAAGGATTTCAGCAGACTTAATTGCTTTCTGATAACCGAAGTTATGGTCCGATATTGCTGACTCTGCAACAAACGAGTCTTTTAAAGCCAGCAAACTTAGCTCTCCGTGCACTTGACCACATCTTGCTATGGAAGCTCTCATTTGCGTTCTGTGTCAGTCCACGGACACATCTCTCCAGGATGTCGCGCGATATAGGGTGGGTAGTAATTAAGGGGGGCAGGGTGGAGGGAACCATCGATAACTACGGAACCATAACGAATTTTGCGCTCATACTTCGTAATTACACTACTAAAGGTGTTGCCATTGCTCAGGATTTTTATCGGTATTTCAATTTTTTTCCCGATTATTTTCGTATTGCTAACCGGACGCCCCCTTAAGTCAAAGCGAATCAACTGTGGCAAGACATGATGACCACCTCATATGCTCAATAAACGGGGCGGGCACCAGTGAGGAGTCTTTACTGGTGGGCTGGTGCACGCTTTGCACATAATACTCACTGTAGGCTATATATGTACACAAATATATACACCTTCCAACCGGAAGGAGCTGTAGCAAGAACCGTTGTAGAAAGGTAGGCTAATAGTACGTAGTACCAGGAAGGTTGTGGCAATGTGCTCGCTGAAGGTAGTAGAAACGTAGCAAAAATGTAATGGGATGTAGCAAATAGGTTGTGAAAAAGTGATGAAATGTGTTAAAAAGGCAGTACAAACGTTGCAGAAACGTGAAAATGGTTCCCAAAATGTTGTAAAAAGGTTGCCAGTTACGTAGTGAAATACGTACAGGGAGGTCCCGTTATACGAGCATTCGGTATACGAGACTCCGATGATACGAGATGTGGAAATTAGGGTCTATTTTCAATATACAAGATCGAAAATCCAATGCTATGACATTCAAACTGGGGTGAGTAAAATTACCAAGTTATTTACTAAAGTAAATTACAAGCTATTTACTAAAGTAAATTACAAGTTATTTACTAGAATTATAAAATCATCTACTGACTATATGATTTTACCTAAGGTTGTACGATAATCAATCTGAAAATATGATAATTCTGGTGGCTCGGTACGACAATGTGGCCTACAAAAATTCACATCCTGGACGATGTACAATGATTCAGATGCGCAGAGACGAGTTTGTGGGCAGTGGAAAAGGTCTGCGCACCCTTCCCTTGTCCCTTACCTACCCTCACTTTCTCGAGTCTTCAATCCTATCTCCCCCCCTTTTTTTGCACCCCTTCCGCCTTCTCCGCCCTTTCTCATTCACCTCCACCCACCCTCTACTCCCTTCCCCCTACTCCCATGACCACGTGGTGATGCCACCCAACCTCTACTCCCATGACCACGTGGTGATGGGGGAAGGGGGTAGGGAGTAGAGGGTGGGTGGTGGATCCACCCCCGTTTTAACCACTCACACCCCCCACAACGCCTTCTCCATCCCCCTCCCCCTTTTCCCCACCAACACCATCACCCCCTTCTTTATTACAACCCCCTTCCCCCGTTTCCCCCCTGCTCCATTACCAACACAACCCTGTTTCTCCCACCTTCATCTCTAGCCCCGGCCCCTTCCTTCTCCATCACCACGGCAACACCCCCCCACGTGTGAGGCATGTTGCATGAGGCATGGCTCGACGCTATCGTGATACGTTCATGGCACTGTCGTGGTTATCGTACCTCTATTGTGACGACAAAATGACTGTTGATTTTCCATTCGTGACATTGTCTTACAGCTGTCATGACTCCATCGTGACCATCTTACGACCGTCATGACACATACGTACAGGCAGCGTGACATTGTTGTGAGGCTATCGTGGTCTGCGTTTATCGTGGACAAATTTCCTGATAGCGTCAATAATCAAATTGGTGGTGCTATCGTGGCTCGATTATGGAATGTGTGAAGGGAGCTCAAGTGATCAAGGGGAGGAGGAAGAACTTTAACCCAGTCATCCCTGCATACGCAGTCACCCCTGTTTTCTTTCGAGCGTCGGAGAGAGAAAACAGGGACTCTTAGCTGGCTACTTGCCAGCTTCCTGTCTCCCACACAACATTACCACTTGTGAGTGTTATGCATGTTTTATGTTTAATTAATGTGCAGTTA
Organism: Chionoecetes opilio; assembly: GCA_016584305.1. Lineage (NCBI taxonomy): Eukaryota > Metazoa > Arthropoda > Malacostraca > Decapoda > Majidae > Chionoecetes > Chionoecetes opilio. The sequence continues at coordinate 396,985 of JACEEZ010018779.1, forward strand.
TGTTATTTTGTGTGCTATTTTCTCTTTCAGAATGTTTTTTCTACAGAATAGGTAGTACTACAGTGTGGGTAATATAGACGCTGTGTGTTTGTTGTGTTTGCTATAGTTTATTTTAGCTTGAAAAACACGTCTTTTTTTTCTTCTTTTTTTTAATTGATGGGTCCTGGAACCAAACCTATATTTTACCATTAGTTATGTGTTTCTTTATACGAGATTTCGCTTTACGAGTATGTCAGGTGGAACCTAACTGCTCGTATCTTCGGGACCTCCCTGTAGTTAGGACGCACCTGGGAGTCCACACAAATACATACTAGCTACATATCTTTGCTACGTAAAAGTTACAAAACCGCTACCCTTACACTGCGTAGAAAACACATAAGTCATGATAAGTGTGTTAGCTGAGATATCGCCTATACCGTATTTTACGGCTTATAAGACGCACTTTTTTTCCTAAAAAATACCCTGAAAAATACTCATGCGTCTTCCAAGACGAATGTTGGAATGAGACTGCTGCCAAGACTGGTGGGAGCCGTTCCGCGGCAACTTCCACCTCGGCAGATTGGCACCAGCAGCACCACCTATCGTCTGCTGGTGTTGATGTATCGTCTGCTAGTGTTGATGTATCGTCTGCTAGTGTTGATGTATCACTTACCACCAGGCTGTCACACGCATTATAAGCCAAGATTCTATATGAGTCTGCCACCAAGACTTGTGGGAGCCGTTCGGCGGCAACTTCCGCAACGGCAGATTGGCGTCAACAACGCCACCTATCGTCTGCTAGTGTTGATGCAGCATTTACTACCAGGCTGTCACACTTATTACAAGCTTTTTTCAGTCCTGGAAACTATAACCCATGGCGAATTCATCAAAACGATTTACTTATACTATGGATTTACGTATACATTTAGACAAGAGATGTTTTTATATCCTTTAGATTTTTTATTTTTTTTATTATTATTTTTTATTTTTTATTTCTTTCCAAAATCAGGGTGCGTCTTCCAAGATGCAGCGTCTTATAAGCCGTAAAATATGGTATTTAATTTATTTGTTTTGTATACCTGCCCTTTTCAATGGTAAGCTCACTCTTATCTTGTGACTTTACTCCTTTTCAGTGTCTTTAAGTGCTTGTGTGACGTGGTATCCAGCTTCACTGTATCTGATCTGGTGCCCAGATTTTCGCTAGTGATAGTGATTCAGAGTAGTAGTAGTTTCAAAATAATGAACATACAAAGCCTGCTTCTGCTGACAAGACTCAACTGCTGCATCAAAACAAGTGAGTAATGATTTTTTGCGTTTTATGAATGGTACTTTTTATTCAAATTTATTTATTGTATTTTTTGTGAATTTAATATGGGGGAGGGGGAGGAATACCAATAAGTCGTAACATTTGATAAGTCGGAAAGGGGTAGAGCCCCTATATATTGTTCTGCCTTATAGAGCTTTCACCGTATTATAAGCCTGCCCTTCTGAGCAGCAGGTTTAATTAAAATTAAACATAATTACTTATCATATTTAAATTGCCTAAATTAATAGGATGCTAATTCCATACCAGAAAATCTAGTTACGTTTGAAACTATTTTCTTAACTAAAAACTGTTTAGTATATTTTACTAGGCCATTCTCCATCACACTCTAGATAACCATAGGTGGGCGTTATCGCGATAAATTATCCTGATAACGATATCGGGTTATCGGTTATCCGCTAAAAAAAATTCCCGCGTTATCGATTCATCTGTATCGCCGATACTTTTGGTTCCAAACTAGCGATAATCGATAATTATATTTTTTGGTTCCAGTTTAGCACAGGGGCGAGCCGCGCGTGCCTTGGAGGCAGAAATAGGTAGGTCCGAGCTGGGAACCGAACAACGGTCTAAACCCAGCTAACCGTCTTGACGTCTTCTCAAAACGTTCGCTCAGCTTCAGTCTCTCACCAGCTGTCGGACGGGGAGGTGTTGCTCTTGCGCGCTCCTGGTTTTACGCGTTCTTTGAGGATTTTTTTCCCTATGTTCCCGTGCTTCTTCCGTTCAAATTTTTTGTGTACGTGTATATGAATGTACAGTCAAACCTCGATATAACGGACTAAAGGGGGGGAGGAGTGGTCCGTTAAAGCCGATTGTCCGTTATAGAGAGGGTATTTCCCATGGGTGGAAAAATATATGAAAAAACGGAAAAATTGTGAAATAAATGAGAAATAATCACAAACACAACCAGACTGTGTAGCTATGTTGGGAGGTAAACAGTGACTGGCACTACATGCTGAATTTGGTCCGCTCCTACACGTGAAACAAATGAGAAATAATCCCAAACACAACCAGACCGTGTAGCTAGTCAAGCTCAAGCTCTAGAGAAGGTAAACAAACAACAAGCCAGACACAGCCCGTGGCTGTAAAAGGTATTGCATATTATCATGACTAATGCTCATTATTATATAAAGTGCAGTTCTATACACGTCACTATTTAGGTCAGTGTAGCACTGCGTGTCACCTTAGATAAGGGTGATTTAGGGTGTTGAGGTGACAGGGAGAGTGTAGCAGCGGCCATGCCATAACACTAATAGTCACTATTTTAAACAATACACACCTTCTACCACTAAATCACTAGCAACACAGGATCCTTCCTTATATATCTTAATATGTGATACAATTATGTTGAGTTGACAATTCGAGCGGCGATGAGCGGTCTGATATGCCATTCTTGCCCGCAAATTGTCACGCAAATGGAATCCGTTACATCCGAAGTCCATTAAATCGAGGTCCGCTATATCGAGGTTTGACTGTATGTACTATTCGGTGCTATTCTTTAATATCCGTTTATTAACGTTTTGAACACTTTCGCCTCTATTCTAAACTGATCCATTTTTATTGTAATTTAGTAGTGCTTTACTATTTTATACTTTTTATAATAGGTTTAATAATAATTTTATAATATTTCGAACAGTTTACTGATAGCATTTAAGATTTTTTATTTAAAATATCAATATCGTTATCGCTAGTATCGGAATTTTGGATTTATCGATTATCGGTTATCGCCTTATCGGGCGATAAATTCATCGCCAGTTATCGATTATCGGTTATCGCCAATAAGGTTATCGTTATCGATTTATCAGTTATCATGATACATTTTTCGTTATCGTGCCCACCTATGTAGATAACTAATATTATCTGTTAGATGTCCATCAAGAATATGTTGAGAAATTTGTCTTGCCATTGCGGTTGAGCGCATGGCACCGTCAACACGTCAACAACTCTACCCCTTGATATTATGTCACAATAACTCACTCAAGCAGCAATAGGTTTTATTGTATAGCAAAACTTGACAGTATTGGTATACAAGCCTACATAGGAATATTTAACCCCAAAACTCATCGAGATGGAATTGAATACAGAAACCCTATAATATGTTCAGCCGCAGTGAACTCTGAGAGAATATTTAATGCTCCCACCCGCAGTAAAGGGGGGTAACACCAGAGGGGGGGCGAGAGCGTATTTAGCTGATATTCTATCTTTTCCCATGCAAATGATGATGGTAAGGGGTTTTCCCCAGTCCGTAGAAATTTGCAAAAATTTTTGGAAACGATCAATATTAGCCTTTTTTGTGACTTTCACGCCCGGTTAGCCCCGTGGCCCGGGAAGGGTGGGAGAGCCCCCCCGGGAATACACAGACGGCCCCGTCCTTTGTCGCCTATTGGTGGGGATCGAGGGGCGGTACAAAATGAATGTGGAGGCGGCGGGGCGTCCATCTTGTCAATATCCTTTTTGTCGTCCGCCTTTAAAACCTGTGCTGAAGATTTTACAACTACCACCCCTGGATATTTGTTTTAGGGTCGGCCATCTGGTGTTTCAGGTTATCAGCACAGGGAAAAGCTCCTGGTCCCCTTCCCCGCTGACGTAGTGGCATGCCCCAGTTTCCCACAGGTCCAAGGTGGCCTGGTATGTGGGTCGGACCGGACGGACTGGGCGAACCTTCTAGATGCCTCGAAAAAAACAGTGCCCGCCGGGACTGCCCAGTCAGCCCTGGCAGGCGTCGCGAAAAAAACGTAATGTGACGCAGGGACAGCACGCCACATTTCTTCGCCCAAAAAAGTTGGGGCGAGGCAAGCCCCTCAATTTCCAAATCTTTTTTTGTTACAAATTTCGTTAGTCTCTCTTGGAGACCCGCCCACCCCCCCCAAAATAGCCACACTGTTTTAAACCTCCCGACTTTTTAGCTCCCTGATGAGTAATTAAGGTTTTTAACCCGCCAACAGTAATGACAATTAACAGCCCCTCCCCCCCCCCCCTCTTTCCCTCCCTTTCCCCCTTTATGAGCCCCTTTAACTGGGTCCTTTCCCCATCAGACAGGAGAAGAACTTTTAAAATATTTTCATTCTTTTTTTTTGGAAAAATAAAGGTATAGCAAAAAAAATTTGTAACACTGAGAGAAAGGGGACCATCCGGTGTGTATTCCATTAATTTTATGGTGTGTGTGTGTGGGTGTGTGGGTTTGGTGTGGTGGGTTTTGTGTTTGTGTGTGTGTGTTGTGGGTGGGTGTGGTGGGTTTTTGTGTGTTTTTGGGGGGGTGTGGTTTTGGGGTGTGGGTTGTGGTGTGTGTGTTTTGTGTATGGGGTGTGTGTGTGTGTGTGTGTGTGGGTGTGTGGTGTGTGGTGTGTGTGTGTGTAGGTGGGAAAGATGTAGCCCAAAATATTGTTTTGGGAATATCAAATTTTAAAATATTTTTTAATTTCATTAGTAGTTATTCCCATTGTGGAAGTGTAAAAAGAGAGAGAAAAGAGAGAGAGAGAGAGAGAGAGAGAGAGAAAAGAGAGAAGAGAGAGAGAGAGAAAAGGGGGAGAGAGAGGAGGGGAGAAAAGAGAGAGAGAGGGAGAAGAGAGAAAAAGAGAGAAAAGGAAGGAGGAAGGAAGAGAGGAAAGGAAGAAAGGAAGGAGAAAGAAAAAGGGAAGGGAAGGAAAAAGGGGAGGAAAGGGAAAAAAGGGAAAAAAAAAGGGAAGGGAGGAAAAAGGGGAGGAAGAAGGAAGAAAAGGGAGGAAAAAAGGAAAGGGAAGGGAAAAGGAAGGAAGAAAAGGAAGGAAGGAAAGAGGGGGAAAGGGAAGGAAAGGGGAGGAAGGAAAGAGAGAGAGGAGAGAGAGAGAAGAGAGGAGAGAGGGAAGGGGGAGAAGAGAAAAAAGAGAGGAAGGAAGGAAGGAAGGAAAAGGGAGGGAAAAAGGAAAAGGGAAAGGAAGGAAGAAAAAAAGAAAGGAAAGGAAAAGGAAAAATAAGGGAGGAAGGAAGGAAGAGAGGGAGGAAACAAAGGGGAAGGATAGAAGGAAAAAAGGGAAAGGGAAAAAAAGGAAAGGGAAGGAGGGGGGAAGGAAGGAAGGAAGGAATGGAAAGAGAGAGAGAGAGAGAGAGAGGAGAGAAAAGAGAGAGAGAGAAAAGGGGAGAGAGAGAGAGAGGGAGAAAAGAGGAGAGGGGAGAGAGAGAGAGGAGAAAGAGGGGAAAAGGAAAGGGAAAAGGGAAAAAGGAAGAGGGGAGGGAAAGGAAAAAAGGGAAAGAAGAAAAAAAAGGGAAAGGGAAGGAAAAAAGGAGGAAAAAGGGAAGAGAGGGAGGAAAAGAAGGAAGGAAAAAGGGAAAAAAGGAAGGGAAGAAGGAAAGGAAGGGAAGGGGGGGGAAAGGGAAAGGGAAAGGGAAAGGGAAGGAAAAGAGAGAGGAAAAGAGAGAAAAGGAGAGAGAGAGGAGGAGGAGAAAAGGGGAGAGAGAGGGGGAGAGAGGGGAGAGAGAGAGAGAGGAGGAGAGAGGAGAGGAGAGAGGAGAGAGAGAGAGAGAGAGAGAAGAGAGAGAGAGAGAGAGAGAGAGAGAGAGAGAGAGAGAGAGAGAGGAGAGACGGAGAGAGAGAGAGAGAGGAGAGAGGAAGAGAGAAGAGAGATGAGGAGACAAAAGAGAAAAAGAAGAGAGAGAGAGAGAGAGAGAGGAGAGAGAGAAGAGAGAGGGAGAGAGGGCCCCCCCCGTGGGATTAACCCCACCCCAGGGGAAGGGGAGGAAATGCGGTCCAGGTTTTGTTTGGGAAAGGGAAAGGGGAGTGGGGGGGGGTCAAGAAAATAGAACGAAATTTTTTGGGAAAATCGAAAAAAAAAGGAAGGAGAGGCCCGAGGCCTGGTTTTCGCGAAGTATTAGCGCATTTGGGGAGTTCAGCCCTGGTTAGCCAGTCCGGACCGGGTAGGGGTTTGGGACGTTTTTGGTCGGGGAAAAACATCGAGACTGGCCCCGCCCCATTCGTCTTTTTCCTATTGGCTGGGGTCATGGGGGTTACTGAACTAAAAACTTTTGGGGAGGGGAAAAGGCGCCCCCTTTCCTGTCAAGATTTTTTTTCCCCCCCGCCTTTTAATTTTTGGTGGTTGGCTTTTAAAACCCCACAAAGTTTGGGGTCCCTTTGTTTTAAATGGTGGGGCCCCCCCAATGGGGTTTCCCGGGTAGTTTTCACCAGCCAAAAATTTGGGTCCCTCCCCGCTGACGGGTTGCCATGCCCCCCGGGCTCCCACCAAACCGGGCCAAAGGGTGGTCCTTTTGGGAAAGGGAACCCCAAAAAGAAAACCAAAATTTAAAATTTTTGGGGCCAAAAAGCAAAAAAAAACGAATCTTTTAAAACTTTTTTTTTATTTTTCTCCACGAACGGAAAGTCCCCCAAAACCCTTTTTCGGCCGTTCCGTTTTCGGAAAGGGGGCTATCCAAGGGGGAGGTTTTTGGGGGGCACCCAAAAGGCGCCGCCCATTCCCCCGCCCAAAAAGGGCCAAAATAAAACCCCAAGATTTTTTTTTCGACCCAACACAAACCCAGCGGGAAAAATTTCCGGGGAAGGGTGCCAAACGGGCCCCCGATTGTTCCCCGTATTACAACTAATTCCCCGAATTCAATTGCTTGGTTTTAAAATTTTTTTATGGGTAAATGTATAAAAAGGAATTTGTATTTTTGGGTGGTAAATTCATTTTTGGGGGTTAAAAAGGGGAAAAAAGGAAGGGGACCCCCGGAAAGCCCTTTTGGGCACCCCCGCAACAGCACCCCAAAAAAAACCCTTAAATTAAACCCAATTAGGGGAAAGGGGTTAAAATTTGTTTTGGTAAAAAATTTATAAACCATCCCCTTTAAACCCTTTAAGTTGGGTTAAAATAACGGGTAATTGACGGTTTTCCCCCCAAAAACACGGGTGGCGGAAAGGCTTTTTCCAAAAGGGGCCGGCCCCCTCCGCCATTTAAAAAATTTTTGAGAAAAACCCCGCATTTGTCCGCCTCCCCTGTGTTTTCCCTTTGAAAAAAGGGGAAAGTCAGTCCCAGGGCCTTTTGATAGCCCGGGGATAAAAGGTTTCCTAAAGGGGGTTTTTCCCGCTCCCCTACTAAATATTAAAAAGAAAATCATCCCCCTTCGTGAAGTTGTTTTGATATCCCCCCCACGGGTTCAGGGCTGCTGCTTGTGCTCCCGGGGCCCCCGTCCCAAAGGTGGATGACCCCCCTTTGTTTGTTTTTTCTCCTTTACTCATATATAAGAATCCCCCCCCCCCCCCAACCAAATACAACATATGTCTCATTCCCCCTATAAAAAAAAATTTTCATAGCATCCCAAGAAAATAATGAAATGTTGGGGGATTTCCCGGACCTCTGCAATCCCGGGTTTCTTGGCAGTCGTTGGCCAGTTTTGGCACTTTAAACGACGAAATCGACAAATTTTCCGCGTGGGGGTTTCCGTCTTTGGGACTAACGACCAAAAAAAGGTTTTTTAAGTTTTTTGGGTGGTTTTCTGGCCCTGGATGTGGGTGGCCCGGACGGGAGGGGCTGAACCTTTCTAAACGCCTCGAAAAAACAGTGCCCGCCCGGGGACAGCCCATTCCCCAGCCCTGGCCAGAGCGGGCGGGGAAAATACGCATATTTTGGAGTAACTGTACCGCCCTCCCGATGGATCCCTTAAAACAAAAACAAAAAAAGTATTAAAAAGATTTTTTTTTGGTTCATATGCTTTTGATGTAAATAGCCCCCAAAAACATTTTTTAGACTTTAAATGAGGTCTTTGATGCGTTGTTAGGAATTTTTTAACGTTGAAATATAGGGGTATTTGGCGACCGCTCTGGCCCGGCCCGGGAAATGGGCCCTGCCCGGGGCGGTCATTTTTTTGCGAGGCAGTCTAGAACGGTTCAGCCCATCCAGGTGGTCCAAACCCCATCCCCAGGACCCCTTGGACCGTGTGGGGGAACGGGGAATCCCCGCCTACCCCCGCGGGGAAGGCGCCGGAGTTTCTCGGGTGCTGATAAGACAGGAAACACCTGATGGGACCAAAAGACTAATTTTCAAAAGGCGTGGTATTTGTAAAGGGCTTCAGCCAGGTTAAAAGGGGGGAGGGAAAAAAAAAGGAAATTGAAAAAAGGGAAAGCTGCCCCCTTTCCCGTTCATTTTCATTACCGCCCACTCGACCCCCACCCAAATTAGGAACAAAGAATGGGGAGGGGCCCCATTTCGTTGTATTTTTTCGCGACCATCAGTCCCCCCTGACCCGGTGGGACTGGACTGAACCGGGCCCCGGGCAACGCCACGAAAATGCGGCTAAATAGAAGAGCGTGTGAAAAACCGAAAAAAACCCAAAGGGTGGCGACACCGCCTGGAAGAAAGTTTCCCGGAAAACATTACTCGCTTAATCGTCCACATTTGCTCACTAAAAAATAGTGGAATAATTAGAATAACGGTTTTTTTGGGCGTAGCAGGAAGTAGGTGAAGCTGTCTTATTCAGAAATATGGGCTCAGGCACCCGGGAAATATACTAGCCCCCTTCCGACGTTTTTTGGGCCTTTTATTAAATCGTTTTGATGTTTAAATGTAGTTTTGGGTTTTCAGGCTCATGGCTTATTTATAATGATATGAAATTTTGCAAGTAAACCGTATACCCTATTTAAATTGGGTTTGGGGTTACTCCCAAATAATTAAAAACCAAAGGGGGTTTTATTTTACAATGGGACCAAAATTTTGCCTACAAAATTTTGGGGGGTTTTTTTTTCTTTTTTAACTTATTGGATTCTGGGAAACATTCTCTCTATGACCTTTCGTCGCAAAAAATTATTTTGGAGATAGCTTGTTAATAGGGAGGACAGAGACAAGGGGTTTACTAAAGCCTCACTCTTCTTCCTCTTGTGACCTGCACGCCTCGATTTTTTTTTTGCCGTGGAAAACTTTTTAAGGGAGGGGTTTTATTTTGGAGGTTGAAACGGGGGCTAGATAGGTTAGTGAGTCAAAAGGGTGGGGTTAGGTTAGGCCCCTGGGTTTAGGAGTCAAAAGGGGGGTTTTTAGGTTGGGCCCTGGGTTGGGTTTTTGGGGGTAAAAAGGGGGGGTTTAAGGTTTGGGTTTTATTTTAGGGGAGTAAAAAAGGTTTGGGGTTGGGTTTTTTTTTTGTTTTTCATTTCTAATATGTACACCCCTTCCTTTTAAAAAATATCTTACATAATATATTCTTTTACAATTTTTAAACACCGGGGGGACCCCTTTAATTTTAAAGCGATAGTTCTAGTTTTGATCTTGAAATAGAAACTCAGAAATTAAACTTTTTAATAAGATTTTACCGGGTTTTTCATTCATTAATTAAATACCACAATAATTTGATCGGTTAGGTTGGGTTTAGGTAACAAATGTCCAGGGTTAGGTTATTTAAACTAGGGGGGGAGTTTTTCATTTCTTTTCGGATACGTAGCCAATCTAAAAAACAGGGTTTTCGGGATTTTTCCCAAAATACATAAAAGCTACGAGAAAAAAATGGATTACAAAATTAAAAGGGAATAACCTAATCAAAACAGGGAGGACATGCCCCCAAAGGGGAACCCCCTTTCCTTTTTTAAAAATAACCTCCCCAACCCTTTTAAAACCCCCTCAGGTTTCCCATTGATGTAACTTTTTTTGGACATTACCATCCCTTTTTGTGATGACTTTCAAAAAAACAATGTTTGCTTCGGCAAGGGGGAAAAATAATAACTGTGATTCCCCAAGAAAAAAAAAGGGGTCAGATTCTTTAAAAAAAACATCAAAATTTCGGTTTTTTTAAAAAAAAAAGGAGGGGGTCAAAAAAAACAATTTTTACCCCTTTGGGGCCAGGAAATGGTATTGTACTCTATTTCTACCGGTTTTCCCGGGCCCCATCGGCGAGAATCCTACTTTTTAATGATGTAAAGTTTTATTTTTTTTCCTAGGACTGGGTATACATAATCAGTTTTAATTCTAGTGTTTGCCCATATTCCCCCATCCCCCCAAAACAAGCTTGGGGACCTGGGGGAATGCGGATATTTGGGACGGGTTTCCCAAATTTTAGGCTTTTGCAACCATTTTTTTTTGATTAGGTTGAAAAATTTCCCCTAGATCTGGGTAAATGGTTGGATTTTTTCCAATTCCCAGAGACGTGTAAGCCTTACTTTCCTAATGATAACCGGAGTGTCGAAAAAACACCCCCCCACCCTGCTAGGGGGGAAAAGTAGAATTTGTAAATGTTCCCGAGGGGGGGGGGGGGGAAACCCCTACTAGTAGGTTAGGTTTAAATTTTTATTTAAGGGTTTAGGAATTAGGTTAGATTACTGGGGGTCGAGGGACCCGGGGAAACCTCGCTAGGTTGGGGTTGGGTTTTAAATCCGTAGGAGGGGGGGTTTAAAATTTTTGGTTCAAAAAAAAAAATCCCTAGATACAGGGGGGGAAAATCTAGATTTGGGAAAAATTTAAACCCCGACCCTGGGGAATATTAACCAGATATAGGGTATTTTGACTTTTACACACCTCTAAAAAAAATTTTGGTTCCGAGACCCTTTTTTTCTGCACCCAAAAACTGTACCTAAAATTTTAAAAAAATTTTACCGGGCCCTTCTGAATACTACCGACCGAACCCAAACCAAACCCGTTGCTGACAGAAATTACAATTGGGGGGTATTAAAGGGGCGGTATAAGAAAATATATTTAAATTTCCCCCTATAAAAGGGGCTAAATTTTTCAAAACCCATCAAAACTAATAGAAAATAATGTCTTCGAAAAAAGTGGTGGCCAAAATTTTAAAAAACCTTTTAAATTTCCCGTTTTTAACTATTAAAGTGAAATGTTGGCAAAAAAAAACCCCCCGTTTAATTGCCGGGGATTTTTCTAGGTTGTCCAACTTTCCCTCTCCCCCAAAACAAGCTTGGGGGAATGTGGGGTTTTTTGGCTGAGGAGTATAAGGGGCGAGAATGCGTGATCGCTACTGCCGTATTTTGGAAGTTTTCTGATTTTTTTTTAGCATACGTGCAGTTTTCAATTTTCCTTCCCCGTAACCCTTTAAAAATTTGTAACACAAACGAAGAAATGATAAAAATTTTTCAATAAGCAACAGGACACCCTCCCCACTGGAGGCCCCCCACCCTTTAGGGGGGTTAGGGTTTAAGAGTCGGGTTTTGTTAAAAAACTAGTCCGGGTCCCAAAAATGGGCCCCGTATTTCCCCGTCCATTTTTTCCCTCGGGGGGACAAAATATATGTCGTAACCAAAAAAATTTTTTTGGGGTTTGGGATAGCGGGAAAACTTTTCCCCAGACTAGTGAAAAAAAGATTAATTTTTTTTTAAAGTCCAGAGAAAGTGGGGCCCTTTCGCTCCTCACAAACAGAATGATGATCAGTGTCGAGAAAAACCCCCACCCCTCCCCCTAAGAGGTTTGGGGAAACTTTTTTTAGGGTACCGGGGGGGGGGCCCAGGTTGGGGGGAGTCCCCCCCTTTTGAAGGTTTTGGTTTTGATTTCGGGTGATTTCCTAGGAAAGTAGGTTAGAAATTTTAGGGGGGTCTAAGGAGGCAGAGCCCCACGCTAGGGAATTAGGTTTTTAAATTTTCTTTGGTTAAGTAATTTTCCGGGGGGCGGCCCCCCGTTGGGGGGTTAGGTTTAAAAGGTTTGGGTTTAAATTTTTCCCAGGCCTAAGGAATTTTTTGGCTTTTCCTAAATAAATCCTAAATCTTAAATTTGTAAATTTTCCGCAAATTTCCGACTCATCATTTGTCCCCACCCGAAAAAACCCCCGCCTTCCCACAGGTCCCCAAGGCTTGGGGAAAGGGGGGGAAAATTAAAGGGCAAAAGCAGAAATTTTAACGTGTTCATAAAAGCCGTACGTGGGGACCGGGATATGTATTTAAACAAAAAAACCCGCTGGTCGCAGTGTTTTTCATAGAGCAGTGTTACAAGCGAGGGTTTTTACAGCAAAAATACCAAAAAACATGTATAATTTTAAGGGGAGGCGATAAAGTAATTTTGATTCATAAATACAAAAATAAGGGAAACAAAGGTATTGAAGTTTTTTTGGGGGTAAAGAAAGTATCCTTCTCACAAAATCATGTATATGTAAACATTTGTACCCGCTGCTGTGCCAAGGGGTATAATTTTTAGGCTTTTCCACCCACGGTTTATACATTTAAAATTTTAAAAAAATCGATACAAAACTGTGAGGGGGCCCCCAAAAAATTTCAGACATATTGGGAATATGTAAATTTTGCAATTGTAAGTTTAAAACTGCGGTTAAAAAGATTTTTTATGTAATATTTTTCCCCCCTGCCCGTTCATGTTCCCCATCATTTGTTAAACTTGCCTCCCGGCCCGCCCACTACATTTAAGCTCCGCCCCTTTTTCGAGACTAGGGGAAAACCATCGTGGTATATGATTTATCGCAAATTTCGACGGTGTATTTTTTCGTGGGAATTGCAAATTTCGAAGACCCAGGAATAAAGACCCCTTTGTTCGATACTGGCTACTATCGCACCGCCAAAAAAATATCGGGGGGGGTAAACGCATTCAAAAGATTCAAAGTAGCGGAGTATAAGTATCCAACTCAATATCGCTTTAAATTTTTCCCGGGGGGGGTACTTTTAAAAAAAACCTTAAAAAAAGTTTTTTACGGGAATGCGCATAAAATTTTCGGCCCCTTTCTGTCATAAAAGCTTTTTTAAACACACAGAACATTTGTTTTTTTATTTATTCACGACGCACTAGGAGGCGTGGGTGGACCCCATTATAAAGAAAACACCCTTTTCCCCCGCTTTGCTGCCCCGTTTCAGAGGCTGTTCAGCCCAGGCGGGGAACCCTCCTGAGGGCCAAGAGGTTTTGCCCCCACTGCCTACAAAATTTTAGCACTGGTCTTCCTCAAGGGGAACCTGGGGGGGGTGGGCCCGGACAAGGAGGAGGAGGAGGGCCGGGTGAAAGATCATAAGGGGGGAGGAGGAGCTTGAGGAGATCCCGTATTTACTAGTGAAAATGGCTGTGTTTTGCGTGTGTGGTTTTTTATTTTTAAAAAAATTTTTTCAGTTTAAAAAACAATTTTATTCAATGTTTTTAAAGGTTCCTAAAAAATGTAAGGTTTAAATAAAAAAGATCTTTTTTTTGGGGTAATTTTTTTGTGTTTTTTAGGTTAAACAAAAAATCGCCCAAAACTAAATTTTGGTATCAAAAGTAAACGCTGCAATATATCGCTTTAAGAAAAAAGTATCGGTAGCGGAGTTCGCGTATTGGTATCGGTTTTAAAAAAAAAAATCCCAAAAAGTAGCGGGGTATGGGTACGAAAAATAGGGGGAAAAAAAACACAGTATCGTTATCCCCACTTAACCCAAAAAAAAATATTGCGCCCCCCTTTTGGTTTTAAAACTTTTTTTTTATAGATTTTTTGCTTTTTTACCTCCGCCAACAAAATTGGAGGGGGTTTTGTTTTCACCCCCATCGTCTTTTTCTTGTCTTTTTCTTTTTTTAGGTTTCAGGATTTTTCGAAAAATCACGAAAATTTGGAAACCCAAAATCGATATAAACCAAATCCCAGGGGGATAAGGAAGAGCTTGATTTAAATTTTTTTGGGAAAACTATTGGGCAAAAATGGGTTTCCATGGCAACCAAGGGTGAAATTTTTCGGCCCGGGGGTATGCGCCATACTGGAGGCCCTTATTAATATTTTATATATATATATATTTTATATATATATTATATAAAAGATATATATATTATTTTAAAATTATATATATATTATATAAATTTTATTATATATGTATTTTTTTAAATTTTTTTTTTTTTATTAATTTTGGACGGAGGTAAGGGCCCTCTCCGAGTTTCCCCCCCCCCTCCCCTTTGGCTTTTTCCCCTGTGCCTAAAACCCATTTTTATACAAACTTTTTGCAACAATCTTTCCATTAAATATTTGCTTTATGCTTTTAAAAAAATATTTTATGAAAAAAGCAACCCCTTTTTTAAAAATTAAAAAAAATTTCCTTCTGCTTCCTCATACACCTTTAAAAAAATTCAGGGGGGACAACATAAAAGGGCCTGGTAAAAACACAAGTTTGGGAATGTATAAAAAATTCAAGGGGAACGCGAAAAAGTCATAAAAATGGATTTTGGGAAAATCCTTTTAAAATTGTACAAAATAAATCATGGGCCACAAAGGGATGGAACCAAGATAGTTTTATGTGGCTTTGATAAGCAAGGGAAAACACAGCCCAATTGAACATTGAGAATTATCTATCGTGAAGGGTCTTTGTCAATCTGCTGCTCCAGCATATCACTTACATGTATTCATAATCAGCTTTCTTCCAAAATGTGTTTGAAAGCAAATCATTAAGTTTTTCAAGACAGTTTCTAGTATGAATGATTTTTCGATGATCCTTTGAATCATATTTGATTGTTTTGAGGTTTAGATCTGATATCTTGAATTGAATAACAATGTAATTCATACAATGTTCATTCAGAAATGCATCTAGCAACTATTTATCTCTGAAAAAATATATATCACCATTTGGCAGGATATGCAGGTCTTAAAACTCTATACCTCAGGAGACTGGGTAAGTCAACAGTATATAGTAGCCTCCTGACTTCACTAAACACTTCTCTATTTAATGCCGTGCACTTAACCTACACTGGCTTTTTTCTTGATAGTTGGCACTAAAATCAGTTACTGTACAATAAATCAAATCTTCTGAAACAGTGAAGAAGTAGCTATGATCATGATTAACAATAAGCACTACAATTGAACCTGATGTGGAATGATTTTATAGTACTGAAAACTTGCCTTAGCTATCTAAGAATACACAGAAGAAAAAATCGAAAAAAACCAGTATGTTATGGATATAAGTAAAACATTAATACATTTCTGATATGATAGTGTAAATCCTAACTTTAATATTGATTCTTGATTATACATTTATAGAAGTAACAAACAATTTCAACTTCACAACAAAGTAGAAGTAATAAGTAATATTAGGTCAATCAAGGTCAATGTGTTCAGTAAGTCTTTACTAATTGGCGAGGGTTAAGTACTTAGAAAATCCTTTGGCTAAGTGTCATTTGCGAGAATGATGTACTTTTTCACAAAGCCTGACTCCTAGTCTCAGTTTCAGTTTTGGGAATACTTGACATTTTAGGCCTACTAATGGAACTTTGATAATATATCATTCTGGTGTTTACTTTTCATGTTTTCTATTATTCAATAGATACCAAGATCATATGGTAAAATATGGTATATGGTATAAACAAGTAAATTTTTTGTTCACTCAAGTCTGGAGTATTATTCACTTGTGTATCCTATGAGAAAAGGAAGGTGCTATTCTTATAGTGGTAAGCTAAGGCTCATGCTTCTTTTGAAATTAAATCGCACAGGATAATGCAGTGATAAAATTCATAGATGTGATTCTACACCTTCAAGGTTAATGCTGTTTTCTAGATATTTAGGACGGAATTTAAATTCTAAGAATATCCAATTTGCTGGCCTGTTGTTTTGTCTGACCAGAAGTGCTATTTCTATCATATCCAGCTGCAGTGTTCCAAAATTCCAGCAAATACTAGTGACCAATTAAAGGTTGTGTATCAAAGAAGTGTAAAATAATTTGCACTGATTAGGCTACAACAAAAAACATTACGTACAGCTTGAGTGAAGATTTACTGAACTCATTGATAGCATGAAGAGCCAGCCTTGGGTTGTTTTTCCCTTGAATGCCGCCTCACAGGAGTAAATAAGACCTAAGAAATATAACATTATTTGGATATGACAATTCTTGAAAGCACAATAGCCAGCACGTACACTTCTGCCTTTCATAGTATGTTTCATCATATACTGAACCAATAATAACATTTAACCCTTTCATGCACGAAAAGTTTAATAAGTTTTTCCGTCCACTGCGACATCAGTCTGGTGCTCTCTAAGGGGCCACGCGTAATGGCCTGACTCTGCGGCGAATGTTTTGGTTATGTTATCAATTTCAACCACGGTTATTCTTTTTTCCTGGCATTATTATATATCGTTGGTTTCGCAAGAGATTATTCTGCCTTATGAAAAACAAAAATAACGAGAAATGCAAGTAAATAGCCGAGTTTAACGACTTAGAAAAAACATTGAGTAAAGAGAAATAAGAAATACCTACGTTCACCACTTCGTAGCTCGATACTTCCTGAGTCAACTTTTTATGGTTTATTTGCCAATAAAAGTGGATTTTTATGAAGATTCCAAAACTACCATTAGAATTTTCATATGGCCAGTAGTTCTTGAGAAAATGGAGGAAAACTGAAACACATGTTGGAAGACGGATTAGGCTACAAGTATGGCTTACCCGGCTCGGGACACGTTTTAAAGGGATGGGCAGTCCGCGCTGACAGGCTGCCTGCTGAGAGTTAGCTGGAACACAAGCCCTTATCACTTCAAATCCACCCTCACGAGCGAGTTGACAATTAGTTTATTTTATAGGCCTAGCTTGGATCTTTGACGCAGTAAATTTTGACGCGATTCTGATAAATACTTTATTTTTGGCGAATTTTTAAATGTTTTTTGATGCAGTTCGCGTCAAAAGCTCAGATGTAGACGGGCCCGTTTTGACGCAATCGCGTCACCGTGCGTGAAAGGGTTAAAATTGCTAACAATAAAGAAGAAGAAAAAAATCCAAGCTGCTCAAGAAAATTCATGGTAAATATGTACATATTAAAATATGCACGCAAGAGCAGGCTCCTAACGGCATTGCATTGCATAACTGCAACTAACAGTCAACTTACATATCAAAACTTCTGCAGTAATGTAACACCCTCAGAGTAAAAAAAACTAAACATACATACATTGCAAGCTTTATGCATTCAAAACAATTTTTTTGTAATGCTAGAATTACATAAAACAAAATTCAACTCAGGTATTACTGGCTTTAAGCTGTAGGGTAAAATTTGTTATGAAACATTATTTGTACTCACCCTTTACATAACTCCAAAGAGGAAAAACCTATGAAGTGTAATGAAGACACTTGCAATCCTGCAGTCTTCACTTTAAGAGCACATATCACTATGGCAGTCTCTTTTACTTGCCTGTGCTAACATATTGAATTGTCTTAACATTAACATACTTTTAGTCCTTAACCATCTCGCCCTATAAATGATGAGGAAATTGGATGTCATAGTAGGTTGATGATAAGTCTCAATAAATTTACCTCAGAATCCTCAATTTCTTCGCAACCATGTACATGTTGAAACTAGGTGCTACTTCCTTCTTTGCATGACAGCTGCTGTCATCAACATGTCACTGTTGACACCATCAACAAGAACAAGACACAACACAATTTAGTACCCTTATAATGGCATCACAGTCAAACATTATCACTGGCAGAAGGAGGTACCCATACTCTTTCGTTTGTGGTGATAGGTGAGGCGCTGGTTGAGGCGGTGGTCCCGACGGTGGTAGTACTCATTGAAATCAAGACGGGTACTCAGCAAGTGAAGATTCTGGTCATCATGTTGAGCTAACATCAATAAAAATGACTGAACCATATCCTGCAAAATGACAGATCAATTTTAGATTATCACACTGGATTTTTTGTTATACAGGTAGGATATCCCTTATCCAGACACAGATTGTTAAAACCCTTTGCCAACCAAGATTTTACGATAGAGAAACAGAAACAGCTTTGAATGGTTATAACCATTGGCTGGGTGCATGTAAGGGGGTGGCGGATGACTCACGTCTTTCCCTGCCACCACCAGCCTGGGTGAGGTGACTGAGGTCACACGGGCTGTACTGTGATCCCAGCTGTCTTCTCTTTCCCCTGCTCTTCTAATTTGTGTCAGTGCAGTGTCTTTCTTTTGGCCATATTTACCCTATTGACCCTACTGGCCATATTTCTTAACCTTGTAATATTACATGTGGGCTGCCACAAGGAAGTATTTTGGGACCAATTCTATTCTTGTGTAATGTAATATGTCAATTAGTGTTTCTTGTCAGCTACTACTATATGCAGATGATAGCATTTTGATTATCACATAAGGATGCTAAGGAGATTTCTAACAAACTAGGCAAAGAGCTTGAATCTTGTAACATGATGATGATTTATAAAAAGTTATCGCTACACTTACGGAAAACTGAAGCCATGATAGTAGGTTCCAAAAGCAAGTTAAAGAAAGTAAATAACTTTTCAGTAATATGTAATAATCAAGTAATAAAGGGAGTAAAATCAGTTAATTACTTGGGAATTCATTTGGATCAAAGTGCCACTGGGGAGTGCACAGGTCAGGCACCACTTAACCCCTTGTGGCCCAGCACAAATTTCCATTGTAATTTGGCTACCATCATACTATTTAAATTAATGTAAGCAATATTCTATATATATGACCTGTTTAGTACCCTTGTCCATTGGCTAATTTGGTATATTGAGTTACTTTTCGTAATGACTATTTACGTAAACCGTAAATACTATTGAATACAGGGAGGTCCCGTTATACGAGCATTCGGTATACGAGAATCCGATGATACGAGATGTGTAAATTAGGGTCTATTTTCAATATATGAGATCGAAAATCCAATGATACGACATTCAAACTGGGGTGAGTAAAATTATCAAGTTCAAAATGTGCGCCCTACCACTCCCGGGCTGGACAAAGGGGGATTTGGTTGACCCAAGTGAGGTCACCCCTAGCAAGCCGTGACCTGAAGGGTAATTAAGCATTTGGCGCGGCCTGACATTTAGGGGTAATTAGCAGGTGTGCGGCCCCAACCTTGGGACAGCAGTCAGGTCACCCCTAGCAAGGCGTGACCTGAAGGGTAATTAAGTATATGGCGAGGCCTGACCCTTAGGGGTAATTAGCCAGGTGTGCTGCCCCAACCTTGGGACCGCTACACTACCCTCTCTTGTATCACGCGGCGTCCCCTACATTACAACGTCTTTTTTACTTGTTATGCATGTTTTATGTTTAATTAATGTGCAGTTATGTTATTTTGTGTGCTATTTTCTCTTTCAGAATGCTTTTTCTACAGAATAGGTAGTACAGTGTGGGTAATATAGACGCTGTGTGTTTGTTGTGTTTGCTATAGTTTATTTTAGCTTGAAAACGTTGGTTTTTTTTTTTTTTTTTATTTTTTTATAAATTGATGGGATCCTGGAACCAAACCTATATTTTACCATTAGTTATGTGTTTCGTTATATGAGATTTTGCTTTACGAGTATGCCAAGTGGAACCTAACTGCTCGTATCTTCGGGACCTCCCTGTATAGCAAAGGAAAGATCTGGGCGTGAAGGGGTTAAAAAAAAAAATATATGTATTTTGCAAAGTAAAATTTCTATATAGACAAATTCTCTGAATCAAAATATCAGAAAACACCATGTTTTGCATTAATTCAACCGCATTTTGATTATGTCTGCTTCATGGTATTCAGGACTAACCAGCAAATCCAAAAAACGGCTTCAAATATCTCAAAATAAGAATATTAGATTCATCCTAGGCTTAGATCAGGGGTGGGGAACCATTTTACTACCTTACTACCAAGGGCCATTTGGATATTCATGACATCATTCGCGGGCCATACAAAACTATCAACTTAAAAATCAGCCTGCTTTTTTTACCTGACGAGAACCATACGTGAATAATACGTGTCTGTCCTGTCATCTATGTGTCCTATCCGTCCCGTAATGGACGTGCTTGTCCCTTAAAATTTACGTTATAAGTACGTATTATGCATGC
The DNA here is from genome assembly GCA_016584305.1 of Chionoecetes opilio. Taxonomy (NCBI): domain Eukaryota; kingdom Metazoa; phylum Arthropoda; class Malacostraca; order Decapoda; family Majidae; genus Chionoecetes; species Chionoecetes opilio. Next base: position 416,935 of record JACEEZ010018779.1, read on the forward strand.
ACTTAATAACAATTTATGTTGGTATGAAAAAAAAGCTCCTAGATTTATTGGATTTCGAGTCTCGTCTGTGGTTGCCCTGGCAAGGCCTGACCAAATGGTTTTGCGGGCCTTCTACGGCCCGCGGGCCGGCGTTCCCCACCTCTGGCTTAGATCAAGAACTCATATTGGAATGACATAAGTATGAGTAAATATGCTGACCGTTGAAGATAGTGAAAAATTTATAATTAAATCATGTCTACAATATTTTTAACAATGCTGGACCATCTTACCTGAATGAAAATTTTCAAAGGATGAATGAATATTCAGTAAAAACTAGACAAAGTGAAGGTAATTACTGTGTACCGAGTCAAAGGTGTAGCAATACACTTCTTCTTTTATACAGCTATCACAGAGTGGAACTCATTACCTAGTAATGTTAAATGTATAAATTCAATTTTCAGGTTTAAACTTTTTTTTTTTTTTTTTTCTTTTCTACATCACAAAGATTGCCCAAGGGCCAAATAAAAAGAAGTAACAAAAAGGCCGCTTTATTGCCAGTCCCTATAAAGAAGACAGTAAGAGATATAAAAAGGGGGTGTGGGCCAATTTAGTTCGGCAGGTGTCTTGTTACTCCTCTTTTGAAAAATTTAAGTCGTAGAAAGGTAAAAAAAATAGAAACAGAAAGAGAGTTCCAGAGTTTACCAGTGAAGGGGATGAAAGAGTGAAGGTACTGGTTAACTCTTCCATTAGGGAAATGGATAGAATAAACTTCTTCTTTTATACAACTATCATAGAGTGGAACTCATTACAGGTTGCCCATCACTAATCCGGCAACCACGGGACCTTAGGACTGCCGGATTTTCGAAATTTCTGGATTATTGATGTTTTGTCCCCTGACTCTATATGCTGTATATATTTTAACAAAAAATGACTACAGTTCTTTAAAGAGAGAAAATTAAACACTAATGAAAAGCAAATGAAATTTTAATGTTCAACAACTAAATAAAATAGTTATACAGAATTTTAATTCATTACTGTACCCTCGAAAAGAAGTTAAATAGCAGATGGGCTGTCAGGATCATCATCTTCATCACTGACCATAACAGCACCCTCAGCAACAGGAACAACGGCTTTAACTCGTGGAGGAAATGTTGATGCTGGTGACAGCACATCCGGTTGACTTGAAGTTGATGGCAGTGGATTATCAAGTGTGGACACCTCTGCTGTTTCTTGTTCTGCATGCTTCTTAGTTATTTTCTTAAATATATCTTGCAATGTCAGTTGTTTCATATCAGGGCCTTCAAGTCAGGGCCTTTCTTTGGATAAGTTTATCTTTGAGCAAGTAAACATTCATGATTTCTTGTTCACTTATAAAACTTCGCTGCTCTAGTCCAGCCAGCAGTTCAGTTGTCAACTTAATTAACCTATCAATAGAGATTCGTTCTCTCACATCTTCCTCATTTTCATCACTGCTTTCTTCTTCACTGCCATTTTTCTCTGGGCTTACAACAACCTTATGTACAATTTCAGAATCAGTGTAATGATGAACTGTAGGCACATTATCATCAGCATTCGCCAAATCCATGATGGGGCTATACAGCAGCAGATTTTAACAATTACGGCAAATAAATGAGAAGGAATGCCTGTTTGCTGTCGGAAGCGTGAGCATACAGCTGATTCTGGATACAGCGCCATCAAAACATAAACGGCGCCTGTCATGCATGCGGAGGCACGGTTGGTGCCCCTAGCCACCAGGGTTTGACAGATCGTGGCCTGTCGGGTGGCCAAGATCCTCTGCCAGGCAAGGGAGTCTGTCGCGCGGGACAGGCTGTGCAGGGTCTTGCCACAGCAGCAGCGTGACCTATCACTGGGCAACACCTGGCTGCAGAGGGTGGCAGACGCCGCCATCCACCTCCTCCCCGGCCACACCCACCTGCTGCTAGACGGACCTGACCGCCCCGCTGTCAACTACGTCGCTCTGCAACCGTGGCAGTCCTCTGCCGCCCAGGTGATTATCGCCACACTGCCAGCTGGGAAGGCGTTGTGCACACGGGAGGAGCTGAGGCAGCACGCCCTGCAGGCGGTGGCGCACGCCAATGTCCCCAGCAGCGTCGCGGTCGCGGTCTACTACACCGACGGCTCCGTTGACCCTGAGAGGGGCCTGACAGGTGCTGCGGTGGTTACGGACAGTGAGGTGCTGTCCCGGAGGACGCCCGACCATTGCTCCACCCTGCAGACGGAGCTGGTGGCGATAGAGCGCGCCCTATAGCACGCCCTGGGCCGACAGGAGGAGGTCGTGGTGATTCACACCGACTCCATGTCTGCCCTGCAGGTCCTACAGCAGCCCCGCACACCGATGGACAACGTACAGCTCACCACCGCCATCCTGGGCCACATCCAGGGCCTCGCCGCGCAGGGACGCCGCGTAAGGTTCAACTGGGTGCCCAGCCACGTAGGCCTCCGTGGCAATGAGGCGGCCCGGGAGGCCACCAGACATCCAGCGGTGGCCTTGACTGTCTTACCCAGCATCCATGGGGCCAAGTACTGACCAGACGCGCTGCCGTCTGTGCCGCAGGGCAACAGTATCGCCAGCTGGTGCAGACATCGAGGCAGGCAGCCTGGCACAAACAAGCCACGAACAACAATGAGCCGTTACGCCCCGCCCAGCAGCTGTCCCGAGCCGAGGAGGTCGTCCTACACCAACTTCGGCTTGGCTACGGGTCCCTGGAGGAGCTGAGGGACGGGTTTGAGGATTGAGGAGCGGCCGTGTGAGCACTGTCCTCATATGGCCCCCCGTCCCTTGACCCATTACCTGCTTTCCTGCCCCGCTACAGAGCGGCTCAGACAGCGCGTCGGCCCGCTGGAGGACGCGGCCGCCCTCGTGCGGCAGGTTCAGAAAAACCTGCCCCTCCTGCTGGAGGTGGCGTGTGCCGCCCCCCCACCCGATGAACCCTAAGGAGCGGGAGTGACCTCACGCCCCGCCCACCTGTGACCTGACTGTAGCTGCGGCTACAGCGGCGGGCTGATGCCTGCTCATTTATTACTGCTTTTTATGTATATATGTATGTGTGTGTATGTGCATATGTATATGTATATGTATATATATGTAATACGTAGATGTTAAAAAAAAAAAAAAAAAAAAAAAAAAAACGCGCCTCCCGAAAACAGTGGCGCGCCAACCTGGGAAATTTGAAACTGCGCTCCATAATTCATGCCGGAAAACTGATGGAACCGGAATATTGATTGCCGGATTAGTGATGGTCAACCTGTACCTAGTAATGTTAAATGTATGGATTCAATATTCAGGTTTAAACTTTTTTTTTCTTTTTTTCTACATCACAAAGATTGACCAAGGGCCAAATAAAAAGAAGTAACAAAAAGCCCACTTTATTGCCAGTCCCTGTAAAGAAGACAGTAAAGGTCACACGAGCACTTTTTCCGGCAATATTCAGCCGGCAAGACAATGCCGGGTAAAACTCTGCTAAAATTGCCGATTTTGAGTGAAGACCAACATGTTGGAGTTTTATTGCCGATTTTTGGCTTAAACCAAACGTGAAACCACCACCACCTACGAATATTATTTGACATTCAGTGTTAATTCAAAGTACAGAAGCTTAAATAAGCAAATACATAGTGGCAAGAACCAATTTCAAGACTGTTCAAGCATATACGCTCAAGTAAACCCGTGACAACGGGTGTATAACGCTTAGTAGGATTTCGTGAGTCAGTGATGGTCTTTCCATTTTCTTTGTTGGCTGTCTACCTTTTTAGGGGATACTGGAGCAATCTTATTGTTGCTCACTGATGGCTCCATAACATTTCTCCCATTTCTTTCTCCAGTTTCTCCCTATTTTTCCAAAAACGCTTCTTCAGATACGGCTTGGCTCCTGCGCCGATTAAAAAGAGAAGCCAAAATTGGCGTTAAAACTCGGCTAACTTTGTGAAGAAAGTCCATGTGACCAAAATTCGGCAAGATATTGCCGGAAAAAGTGCTCGTGTGACCGCGGCTTAAGAGATATAAAAAGGGGGTGTGGGCCAATTTATTTCGGCAGGTGTCTTGTTACTCCTCTCTTGAAAAATTTAAGTCGTAGAAAGGTAAAAATATAGAAACAGAAAGAGAGTTCCAGAGTTTGCCAGTTAAGGGGATGAAAGAGTGAAGGTACTGCTTAACTCTTCCATTAGGGAAATGGATAGAATACAAATGAGAATGAGTACAAAGTCTTGTTCAGCGAGGCTGCGGGAGGGAGGGAAGCATGCAGTTAGCAAGTTCAGAAGAGCAGTGAGCATGAAAATAACAAAGACGAAAATAACAAATATAAAAAAGGTATAAAAAGAATAAAACTGTGGAAGCTGAAAGAGGCCAACAAGAGACAGGAGTTTGAAGAAAAATTTGCAACAAAGATGGAAGAAGGAGAGGGAGACTGGAAACACTTACAGGAATGCATACTGAAAGCTGGAGAAGAGGTGTGTGGACTAATATCTGGAAGAAGAGGTAGAGAAAGGGAGACTTGGTGGTGGAATGAAGAGGTGCAACAGAAAATTAAGGGAAAAAAAATTCGCATTTAAACAGTGGCAACGATCAAGATGTGAGGTGGATAAAAAAATGTATAGAGAAAAACAAATGATGCTAAGAGGCAAGTGGCAATAGCAAAAACTCAAGCATCGGAGGAATAGAGTCAGAACTTGAACACAGCAGAAGGAAGGCAGAAGATGTTCAGAATAGCCAAGCAGATGAGAAAAGCCAAGAAGGATGTACAAGGAGTAAAGTATGTAAAGGACGAAAACGGAGAAATCAAAGTGGTGGAGAGGGAGGTGAGAGAAAGATGGAGAGAATACTTTGCGAGACTGCTGAATGTAGAAAATAACAATGAGCTGGAGGAAGTTGAAATGGTGGAAGGTCCAGTGGAAAATATAATAGAAAAAGAGGTAGTAAGTGCATTGAAAGGGATGAAAGATGGAAAGGCAGCAGAAAAGGAACTGGAAAAAAGCAGAAATGGAAAAGAGGACTGAGAACTGAGCTTTGATGCACCTCCACACCTATCTCAAAGGCATCTGATATTCCTCCAGCTACTCTCACCTTTGATCTTGACCCTTCATGCAGGGCCATTACCAACCTTACAAGCCTATCAGGTACCTTTTGTCTTCGTAATGCCCATCTAATTGTCCTTGTTGGAATCCTGTCAAAAGCCTTTTCCAGATCGACAAACACATAATACAGCTTTTTCTTCTTCTCCTTACATTGTTCCTAGAAATGTCTTGTGATGAAGATTGCATTTGTAGTTGATTTTTCAGCCAGAAAGCCAAATTGGCAGTCATCGATCTTGATGATTTTCTTAAGCCTTTCACACAACACCCTCTCCCAAATCTTCATCCCATGTTCTAACAGCCTCAAACCTCTGTACCCACCACATGACAGTGCATCTCGTTTTCCTTTGAACAATGGTAAGGTAAAACTATCCTTCCATTCTTCTGAACCTTTCTCCTCCCTCATAATCTTTTCAAAAACTCCAGTTAGTTTTCTGATACCTGTCCTTCCTGCTAGTTTCAGCATATATATAATTGCTTACACCCGATGGGAAGGATCGGTTTCAAAGGTAGCGTGCCACATGCCCATATAGCTGTAGTTGGCGCTGACGGACTATGCAGGTAATAGGCCTCGATTCAGTCTCACGGTGCAATCGCTGATTTGACACGTAATCATCCCAGCGATACCCCATGATTCTGCGAAGACACTTATTACCAAAGGCATCGATTTGTCTCCAAGTCGCTATTTAGTGTCCATGTCTCACAACCATAGAGTAAGACAGGGATCACAAGCGACTTGAAGATCCAATTTTGTCCTCCTGCACCTTTGATCTTTGTCCTCCTGCACAGGTACCGACAACGCAAAATACTCCTGCTGAGCGAGTCCATAACACCGTGGGCTATGCCAATCTGCCATAAGACTTCTTGACGTGACCCGCCGTCATTATGGACTGCGCTACCAAGGTATGTAAAACTTTCCAAGATCTCAATGTCCTCGCCGCACGCATGAACAGATTACTGTTTCATCTAGTAAGCCTCCAAACACCTGGACCTTGGTCTTAAGCCAGGAGACCTTAAGTCCCAAAGGCTTTGCCTCCTCGTGCAGCGCCTCGAGAGCCATCACCAGGCCCTCCAGCGACTCAGCAAAGACTACTGCATCATCGGCAAAAACAAGATCAGTGATCTTGATGTTGCCGAGGGATGCTCCACAATCACTTTGATCTACAACTTTGCCCAATACCCAGTCCATACAAGTGTTGAAAAGTGATGGGGCAAGGATGCACCCTTGCCTCACTCCTGTATTCACAGGAAAGAAGCTGGATTCACCTCCCCCACACTTCACAGCACTCTCAGTCCCAGAATACAGACCAGTCATCAAACCAATAGTCCTTGCAGGAATCCCGCGAAGTCGCAAAAGATCCCAGAGTGACTCACGATGCACTGAGTCAAACGCCTTCTTGATATCAACATAGGCTGCAAGCATCCCCTGTCGAAACTCACGTCGGCGTTCCACCAGGACACGCAACGCTAGGATACGGTTCGTTGTTGACTTACCAGGCGTGAACTCAGACTGCTGAGGTCTCTGATGCTTCAGCAGATGACTGCAGATCCGTGTCAGCAATAGATGGGCAAGCACCTTGCCTGGCACGCTGAGCAGTGTAATACCGCGGTAATTGTTGCAGTCCTGACGGTCCCCTTTCCCTTTCCAGATAGGGACGACCAGCCCCATTTTTCAGTCAGGAGGAACGGTACCCGATTGCCACACGGCAGTCATGACAGCATGCAACCCGCGGATCATGGCCTCACCCCCAGCTTTGAGGAGCTCCGCACTGATATTACAAACACCAGCTGCCTTTCCACCCCTCAACTTTGCTACAGCCTCTCTGACTTCGTCAATAGAGGGTGCGGTTTTGTCAATGGGAGGATCGGCATCCATTGCCTGTAACCCAGTGGTGTGAAGCTGCTCAATGGGGAGTTTTCGAAGCTAAACCGCCAGATGTCTCTCGCGCATCTCACATCCTCTGCTCTGTGAGGCTGAATGATCTATCATTTACCGTAAATTCTCTGTACTTCTTTGGGACATATCAGAATTACCCTTCAATACAACAACTGAAACAGTTCTTAATAAAAAATGTAGTTTATCATTTTATTTGTCTGCACTTGGTGAAAATATTGGCAAAACAATTGAATACTTGAAAACTCAATCTTTAAAAATCGTCTTTTCATAAAAAAACACAAGTTCAAGCAGAATGAGGCTTCAGGAAATATCTACTTGTATGTAAGCATTCACTGAGTACCTATTTTGGGTGTATATGTCTCTCTTACGACGAACATTTAACCAAAACAGAGTGTGGCGTTCAGCATCTCCACAGAAACCATCCCGCCGGCAGGATCTGCTATCACCCACTTTCCTGTTGACACGACACGGGGATGGACAGCTCAGCGCCTTATCGCCACAGCGCCGCTCCTTACCTCAGCTCATATCACTGATACTCCTAACTTCTCAATACCACAGGCTACATGTCATCCTAACTATCATCACCCGCTTATCTCATCACACTCTCTATCCTCTACTGGAATATTCGTGTCATCCGCTCCCACATACCGTTTCCCACATAAAGAAGACTTTCGTCTCCTTATTTCGTGCTTTGACTGTGATTTGTGTTGTGTTGGGGCGGAGCGGAGTGGCTCGTGTAGTTACGTGACAGACGTGGTCACTATATGTACTGTGGGTAGTAGTAGTTGGGGTAATAAAGCCGTGCACAGCAGTAAAAGTCTCCTTGCAGTCCTTTCCGTCTCCTCCATAGCCCCGAGCCGTTAGTGTGACGAAGTTTGAGAGGGGTGGGTTGCCCCCACCCTCCTTCGTTACAATAGGATAAACCAGAGAACATAGGGTATTCAGAGGGAAGGGTTGATTGATTGATTCAGAGGGAAAGATTGAGGTGGAGGGGCTTAGAGTTCGCGGCGGGGGAAATAGTAAACAAGACCATGTATTGTCTTCGATAGAGGACTGTTCGTTGAGGTGCCAAGCACTTAAATTACTTCTTGGTTAAATGTTCGTCGTAAGAGAGACATATACTCCCAAAATAGGTACTCAGTGAATGCTTACATACAAGTAGATATTTCCTGAAGCCTCATTCTGCTTGAACTTGTGTTTTTTTATGAAAAGACGATTTTTAAAGATTGAGTTTTCAAGTATTCAATTGTTTTGCCAATATTTTCACCAAGTGCAGACAAATAAAATGATAAACTACATTTTTTATTAAGAACTGTTTCAGTTGTTGTATTGAAGGGTAATTCTGATATGTCCCAAAGAAGTACAGAGAATTTACGGTAAATGATAGATCATTCAGCCTCACAGAGCAGAAGATGTGACAGCCTGAGAGACAGGCTTGAGCGTGAGCTTATTAGAAAACTCCCCATTGGAGGGTCCACCGTGAACAACTCTGCCCAAAGTACTCAGCCCAACGAGCCATCTGCCCATCCATGTCCGACACGAGGCGCCCATCTGCTGTTCGAATAGCACTCGCCCGAGATGGAGACTTGGAACGGTGCTTCTTCAGGGCTCGGTAGGCGGGTCGGAGGTCATTAGCATTCAAATGATCCTCGACATCCTCAGCAAGACTCCTGACATACCTCTCCTTGTCTCTCCCCAGGAGGGTTCTAGTCCGGCGTGACAGAACCCTGTGCTGGTCCTGGCTCCCTGGCAGCACGACTCTCCTCGATTTTCTCCAGCGTCTCCGTCGAGACAAAACCACGCCTTGACCTCGGGCGCTTACCAATACACTCCTTGGCAGCCTGTAGAGTTTCACGTTTGAAGGTATCCCACAGTTCTACAGGGTCCTCGAGGGCACCGAGCACATAAAACCGATTTGAGACTGCCACCGCATACTCATGGGCACATGTCAAGTCCTTCAGTTTCTCAAGATGAAACACAGTATGGTTACCTCTTGAGATTCTTCGGGACTTGACATGAAGCTTAAGTGTAGCAACAACAAGTCTGTGATCTGTTCCAAAGAACTCAGCACTCCACTCCGATAAACCCTGCAGTTCTGGAGGATCCTCCAACGAGTACTAACGAGGACGTGGTCAATCTTCTTAGCTACCCCTCCGGCATTACTATACCATGTCCAGCGGTGCAGCTCTGGTCTCTGATACCAAGAACCTGGATTTCTCAACTTTCTGGACTTTGCAAAATTAAGAAGCAGAGAACTGTTAATGTTTCTGGTACCGGTACCATGTACCTCTCTTCTCTCTCCATGAATTTATCCAGACTCCTTATCCAGACCCCTATAGACTCCGCATTGACCACCTGACCACTGAGTCCATTCCAATCATTCACCACCGTATTTGTGAACTAGTTTCTCCCTATTTCCTTTTTAAATCTACGCTTTTCCAGCTTGAATCCGTTACTTCTTGTTCTACCCTGCTTACTATCCGTAAGAACTTTTCCTACTTCGCCTTTATTGTATCCCTTTAACCACTTAAAAACTTCTATCAGATCGCCCCTTACTCTACGCCTCTCGAGTGAGTGTAAATTTAATAGCTTCAATCTCTTTTTATAACTAAAGTTACGCAATACGCATCCCATGAATAATTTTGGTCACCCTTCTCTGGACTGATTCTAACAAGGCTATATCCATCCTGTAATATGGAGACCAAAACTGAACTGCATAGTCTAGGCGAGGTTTGACTAGTGCCAAATAAAGCTTTAGAATAACCTCAGCACTTCTACTTTTAACACTCTTGGTAATGAATCCTAACACCCGGTTAGCTCAATTTCTAGCCTCAATACATTGATTCCTAGGACGGAGGTCTGCGGCTACCCGCACTCCCAGATCTTTCTCACCTTCTGATTTTTTCAGCGATACATTGTGTATACACTACCCTCCCGAGTATCACGCTATGCGAGTTTCGCGATCCTCAAGTTTTGCGCTGAGTCCTAAATTCTTATCCTGACTTTCGCGCATTATATCCCCGAGTTTCGCTTTTTTTTTTGTGTGTGTGTGTGTGTGTGTGCGTGTCTGTGTGTGTGTGTGTGCGTGTCTGTGTGTGTGTGTGTGTGTGTGTGTGTGTGTGTGTGTGTGTGTGTGTGGTGTGTGTGTGTGTGTGTGTGTGTTATTCACCCATGGTCTTGTCCACACGAGCTGGCTCGCGATCGCCAGTTTCACCCTCTCAGTGCGAGCTTGGAGCTCATTATTACCGATCTTTGGGCAATGCTGGGACCTCACACACCACACACCCCCATCCCCTTGCTCAAGGGGTACAGTAACCGCCCGAATTTGTCAAGTGAAAAATCCCCGGGAGCGCGAGGATTCGAACCGCCTACCCACAGAGTGAGAGACCCGAACGTTATCAACCTGACCATCGCGCGTGTGTGTGTGTGTGTGTGTGCCTACAGCGCCGTTAGGCAGTGACCTCCCGGAGTGGGATGGTAGGCCCTGGAGATTAACTTAAGGGCTGTGATGGTTAGCCCTCGCCCGTGGTGGCGCAGACAGAATTTCTATAGTGACGCCTGTGATTAGAGGCTCATGCTGCCCCCTGTATCCTCTGATGCCCTCGCAATCGAAGGTAGAGCTAATGGGCAGCGTGTGGGTGTTCTTAGGCCACTCAACAGTGCAGAGAAAGATTTTAAGTGGATTTTACAGCCCTCATCAAGGATCGTACTCGGATCACCGAGAACGCCACTCGGAGACTTCTTCTTCTTCTTGTGGCCTTTTCTGCTTAGTATCACTTTGTAAGTCGTCTGTCAAGCTCGTGCTCGAGCTTGACATATATCTTGACGCTACCCACTCTGCTACCGCCTCCCATAAGAGACGTACGGGACACATCTTCCTTCCTTCCTGCTTAGTATAGTATAATAATAGGCTTAGTATAGCTGTATGTAGTTTTGCTTTGTTTTTTTCCATTTGTTTGTTTTTCTCTACAGGAACAGCCGGTGTCGCATAAGATAGGTAACACCTCAAAATAAGTAGCACCTTACCTTACTATTTACCACAAAATACTCCTTTATAAGTGATTAACCATGACGTGTGTGGTACTGTGGTTTCTGGAGGTACTGGAGGAGACAGGAGAGAAGAGAGGAAGGCATTGTGACAGTGTTATTGTCGTATAACACTGTCACACAGCCATCAGCTGACAAGATATGTGTCAGGCTCACTCACTCAGACCAAAGCAGCATCCGCTGGGTGACTCCCAACTCAAGCTCGATCTCAAGCTCCTCTCCTCCTTCCTCTTCTCTACGTAGTGTTGGCCGAAGCCACCACCCCGGGAAGCGGGTCACAAACCCTAGGCTAACACCCAGTACCCATTCACTGCTGGGTGGACAGGGGCTTGGGGCATTTTCAGGATATTTTTTTGGGGAAAAAGTGAGTTTTATAAGCTGTAAAATACGGTAGGTACACAGCCCTTAAGTTAACCTCCAGGGCCTACCATCCCACCCCTGGAGGTAACTGCCTAACGGCGCTGTAGACACACACACACACACACACACACACACACACACAAAAAAAAAAAAAAAAAAAAAAAAAAAAAAAAAAACCCGGACTAAATAAGCATTTTTACAGGGTTTATAATACCCAAGTTTCGCGATCCGCGAGTTTCGCGCTATGCCTCCGGAAGAAAGCAAGCGCGAAACTCGGGAGGGTAGTGTAGTGTGCCTATTACCAGGATTTTTTCTACCAACATTCATTACGCTACACTTATCAATATTAAATTCCATCTGCCATCTATCTACCCACTCATTTAATTTATCTAAATCTCCTTGCAATATATTTACTTCAGACTGTGATCTAATAATCCTACCTACCTTAATAGCATCAGCAAACTTGCTGATATCACTACTAAGTCGTTGATGTAAATAAAAAATAGTAATGGACCCAAAACAGACCCTTGTGGAACCCCACTTGTTACCTGCCTCCATTCAGATTTAGAACCATTAATTGTAACCCTTTGTTGCCTATCACTTAGCCAGGCTCTGATCCAGCGAAGAACTTTCTCATCTATTCCATGAGCCTCAACCTTATTTAAGAGTCTACCGTGTGGCACCTTATCGAATGCCTTACTACAGTCCAGGTATACTATATCATAATCCTCATCATTATCTACTGTTTCATAAACTTTCCTTTAAAACTCAATAAATTAGTGAGACATGATTTACCTTTGGTGAACCCATGTTGTGAATCATTTACCAAACCATGCTTTTATAGATGCTCTCTAATGTTTTTTGCAATAACAGATTCCAATAATTTACCTAGCAATGACGTCAGGCTAACGGGTCGATAATTTGACATTATCCTCTATCTCCCTTCTTAAATATGGGAACTACATCTCCCTTCCTCCACATTAACGGAACTTCCCCTATATCAACCAATTTCCTAAAAATATGCACTAGCGCCTCACTAACAACCTCTTTGCATTCTTTTAATACTCTGGGATAAACTTCATCTGGTCCTGGTGACTTAAAATTCTTCATTCTGTCATATACGTTCTTCTACCATTTCCCTAGTTATCACAATATCTTTGAGTTTCTCATCATCTCTTCCTTTAAACATCTGTTCACTATCAGGTATCATCTGTTTATCCTCCTGAGTAAAAACACTTCAGAAATAATAATTTAAAATTTTACACATATCCTCTGCCGGGCTTACAATCTCTCCCTGCTCATTTTTTAATGGCCCCACTAATTACCTAGTCTTTGTTTTATAAACCTGAAAAAATACCCTAGGGTCGTTCTTTGCCTGTCCAGCGACCTTAATCTCATAATTGTTCTTAGCTACTCTTGTTAATCTCTTCACTGTTCTCGCCATCACGTTATACTGTTCTTTGGTCACCTGTCCAGCCTTGAGCCTTAAGTACATGTTTCTTTTTACTCCAATGTGGTGTATTAAATTCGTGTTCATCCATTTCGGGTCTTTCTTCCTTGATCTTATCGCCCTATAAGGAATAATCTTTTTCTGTCCTGCAATTAAATTCCTTACAAATAATGTATAATCCTCATCCGCTCCGACCTCACTAACACCTGTCTCTATACTGACCTCGGACCACTCCCTCCCCTCCATCCTACACCCCGAGTTAATCCCCTCCAGGTGTCTTCTTAATCCTGCATAATTGGCCTTTCTGAAGTCAGGTACTCTTTGTTTATTAACATTTCTATTTCCTACTTCCCATTTTAAGCAGGACCTGATTTTACAATGATCGCTGTTCCCTGACGTACCTCCAGCCTCCACCTCTGTAACTAACTCTTCCCTGTTTGTCAATAATAAATCTAGAATATTATCTCCTCTAGTAGGCTCCTTGATTGCTTGCCTTAGAAAGTTATCCTGAACTATATTTAACAATTCCTCTGCGTCATTGTCTCCTATAATTAAATCCCAGTCTATATTCCTAAGATTAAAATTTCCTACCACGCATAATCGATTATATCTGCAAGCCTTGTTTATTTCTTGCCATATAGGTGTGCGATCCTCTTGACATAAGTTTGGAGGCCTATACACTACACCCAAAACCATTTTCTCGGTTCCCTCCGTAACCTTTACCCATATAGACTCTATGCTATCATCTGTTTTTATAACATTATTAACACAACACTGCAATGCATCTCTTGCATAAAGCGCAACTCCACCACCTCGCCTGCCTAACCTTTCCTTGTGAAATAACTTATACCCAGCTATCTCAACCTCCGGATCAAATACCTTTCCTGACATATCCAACCATGTTTCTGTTAATATCAAAATCCTCTACACTATTTATTCCTCTCAGGAAACCTATCTTGTTTAAAATACCCCTACAGTTTGTATAGTAAACCTTCAAGCACTCCTCTTCTTTTTGTCCATTTTCCTTTTATCTTTAACTAACCCCCTCCTCTCTCTCTTCTTACGAATCACTTTTGTTAACTGCCTTCTGAAACTCCTCCTAGTCTCGCAAGTTTCCTTTACCCCGGCCCCAGTGTCTAATCCCTGGTTCTTTAACTTATAAAAGCTTGCAATGCATCTACCTCCCTTTCAAGGGATTCAGACAAGATCTGAACCCCTTTCCCCCATCCCTGCGGTAGAGGTGGTTATGCCTGAAAAAGAGGTCCCAGTTATCGACAAAGACCCAACCATTGGCTTTACAATGAAATGCCAGCCGGCAATTCAGAGTAATAGCCCTGGAGTACCACAAGTCGTCAACATAGCGTCTTGGAAGGACACCACACACCACAGGGACCCCACCCCATTCCCTGGTGACTTACTAGGAACCCCTCCCTTAGTAGTAGCCCCAGGCACGCTACCCTCTGGTACCCCTCCAGGTACAGCTCTCGCATGTGCCCCTCCACTCACTCCACCTCCACCTCCACACTTAAGATATCGTATCTCTATCTCCTACCTTTTCACAACACTTTTCAATTCGTTCACTTCACTTACAAAGCACCTTTTCAAGTCTTCAATCGCCTCTAGAATAGACTTAAGTGCCTCACCACAACCTTCATTGCACTCTCCCTTGACCCTTCTCTCTCCTTCTAACACACTCGTAATCACCTCAGACTCCTTCACTCCACCCTCTCCTCCACTCACCACACCCTCGTTTCCACTCACAACACCATCGCCTCCACCAACAACACCGTCGCCTCCACCAACAACCCCGACGCTAAGCTCCTCAGCAGCTGTCATGCAAATCCTCTCTGACCTGACTCCTACACACAACACACACAAGGAGCGGCACGGAACACTTCTTGTCTCCTTCCCCGCCAGAGAACGACTGATGTAATGGAAGAGGCCACAAAGAAATGCAGAGCAGGAGATCCATGGGAGCTGCTATATGCAGATGATTTAGTCTTGACAGCTGAGACAAAGGAGGAAGTTGAGAGGATATTTATAGATTGGAAGCAAGCAATGGAGAGAAAAGATCTGAAGGTGAATATGTCCAAGACGAAGATTATGGTAACAAGCAAGAAAATAGGGCAAAATATACAAGTGGGAAAGTTTCCCTGTGGAGTGTGCAGTAGTGGAGTAGGAGTAAACATTATTCGATGGTCGATTCGATTCGACCAGAATGTGACAAGTGGTGCCATAAAAGATGTTCGGGACTACAAAGCCTAAATGGAGTGGTAGATTTCTGCTGTCCAGTGTGTATAACAAGAATCAACAGAGGAGGCCCGCCAGAAGAGGAACAGATAGAAACTATAGAAGTGAATGGTGATGTAATAGAAGAAGTTAAACAGTTTTCCTATCTTGGTGACATGTTAGATAGCAAGGGTGGAGTGGAGAGAGCAGTAAAAGACCGAGTAACAACTACATGGATGAAGTGGAGAGAGACAGCGGGACTGCTGATAAACAAGAGTATTCCACTGAAAAAAAACAGAGGAAGAGTATTTGAAGCATTTATAAGATCAGTTTTACTGTACGGTTCTGAGACATGGGCTTTGACGAAGAAATTGGAGGATGTGTTGGTTGGTTGTGATCGGAGAATGTTGAGATATATGACTGGGATCACATGGAGAGAAGAAGTGTCCAGTGAAGAGGTGGCAAGAAAATGTGGATTGAAGGAGTTGAGTACAGTGCTGAGAGTAAGGTGATTGAGGTGGTTTGGGCACGTGAAGAGGAGAGAAGGTGGTGAGGCATTGGGGAGAGCTGTTAAAGTGGAAGTTCCAGGTCGATGTCCACCGGGCAGCATATTCCCGTTCTCTATGCGAGTACAGGGAAGTCCCGAAGATACGAGCAGTTAGGTTCCACCTGGCATACTTGTAAAGCGAAGTCTCGTATAGCGAAATACATAACTAATGGTAAAATATAGGTTTGGTTCCAGGACCCCATCAAAGACATGTTTTCAAGCTAAAATAAACTGTAGGGGTCCCAAGGTTGGGGCCGCACACCTGGCTAAGTACCCTTAAAGGTCAGGCTGCACACCTGGCTAATTACCCTTCAGGTCACGCCTTGCTCGGGGTGACCTGACTGGGGTCAACCAAAATCCCCCTTTGTCCAGCCCGGGAGTCCTGTATTCAGTCAGTTACCTACCAACCACTACAGTGAGAGGAACACCACTCCTCCTCTCACTGTGTTCCTCTCACTGTCGTGGTAGGTAGGTAACTGACTGAATACAGAACTCCCGGGTTGGACAAAGGGGGATTTTAGTTGACCCTAGTCAGGACACCCCAATCAAGGCATGACCTGAAGGGTAATTAGCCAGGTGTGCAGCCTGACCTTTAGGGGTAATTAGCCAGGTGTGCAGCCTGACCTTTAGGGGTAATTAGCCAGGTGTGCGGCCCCAACCTTAGGACCGCTACAAAACTATACCAAACACAACAAACACAATGTTTGAATGTCGTAGCATTGGATTTTCGATCTCGTATATTGAAAATAGACCCTAATTTACTCAGCTCGTATCATTGATTTCTCGTATACCGAATGCTCATATAACGGGACTTCCCTGTATGTGGTTTCTGAGTGAAGATGCTTGGTTGTAGCTCCGAAACTAACCATAGGAACTTCTCCAAAATACCCTCATTGTGATTCCCACGCAAAGTTACCAAATAATGACCAGGAAAACCTAACCTACCCTATCCGTAACCTAACGTAACCTAACCCGACGTGTTCTAGGGTAAACGCCACATACTCTTCCAGAAAACGGGAATATGCCACCGGGCAGGCCAAGGAAGACATGGAGGGAGTGTGTTGAAGAGGATCTGGTAGCATTGGGCATTGAAGAAGTTAAGGCAACAGATAGAGATAGTTGGAAGCATATCATCGGCCTTCTAACCTCATAAAATATTATGGGAAAAACTGATGTTAAACAGAAAGAAGAAGAAAAAAGTGAGCATGAAAATAACGGTAGAAGATAGCAAGAGAAGCAACATTGCGGCGGTGATTTAAAGATAGAAGACAGTCAGTCAGAGGAGGGGAGTTGATGAGACAAAAAAGTTTTGCCTCAACCCTGTTTAGGAGAGCTGTATGAGTGGATTTCCCCCAAACATGAGAGGAATTCTGTCTCGTAGGTAAGCAAAGGCCACATTAAAAAAGTGGCAAGTCACAAAAATATCTTGATTTCAGATATTTCTGGCTTTTGTATAACCGGATAAGGGAAACATTACCTGTACTTAATCAAACTTATGCACATTAATACATTAAAGTATTGGGACATTAGCCGTTACTTACCTGATATGTCTGAGTGTTGATCCTGAGATCAGATTTCAATTTGGGAACTACTTTTGAGGTGAATTCTTTTCTTCTCTTTCTCTCTATTTCCTGTTGTTCTGTTGAAGTTCCAAAATCACCTGCTTCTGTCCTAGCCTGTAATGACAAAGAAAAATTAGAAAAGACAACCTTTGTTTCTTTCCCCTATCTGATATTATATACAATTGACCCTCATTTATCGTTGTTGTCTTTTTTACGTCACCAGATAAGAGAATAAAAAAAAAAAGGATACATCAAAACCTTCTATGATGTTTGACAGGCAAACAGGTGTTTTCTGAAGTTACCCAATAGGGACAGGGAAAACAATGAAGAAATCTATGGTACTTATAGAAAACAGATGTACAGACACGCCCTCGGTTTTCGAACATATATATATATATATACATAATTCGCTCCCAAAAGTTGTTCTAAAACCAAAACAAATTTTTCCATAAGAAACAATATAAAATGGATTAATCCGTTCCTGACCCCCAAAATAAAGACCTTTTTTTACATTTTTAGTTGTATTTCATGCATAAAAATGCCTATAAATGCAATGCAATATTATATTATAACATACCATCAGAATAAAGAATAAGTTATAGCTTTAATAGTTAATAGATAGTATTCACTGACGTCACAACATCCGGGTATTTGTTGGAGGAAAGACATGTAAACACAGCTGTTATCTGACAGTCACGCAGCCAAACGCCTCATCTCTCGGGTCTGCCGCTCCACCTGGAACAACACGCTCGGCAATGCCCTCCACATCACCTCCATGGGCCAATACCACAATGACTCTTCACCCCAGCCGTGGATAAGGAAAAAGTCCCGCGTCCTGGATGTCACCCTCACTCGCCTCCGCCTGGGGCACACGACACTCACGGTTCACCTTCACCGCCTCCGTCTGTCCCCTGGCCCTCACTGCCCCTGGTGTAGGAATGTTCCGGAGACTATTGAACACTTTCTAGTGCGGTGTCCACTCACACCGTGTAGTGCTACACTCTCAACTACTCGCCCTGAAAGTCACCACCTTTGACCTGCCCACCCAGCTGGCGGCGGTGTTTACAAGTCCGAGCCTCCAATATGGCGTCGTGTGAATACTATCTATTAGTTTAATATAGTTTAAAGCTAACTTACAGCTTTAATTTTTTTGCCTTTACGCTTTCACTAGCTTTCTTAGGTCCCATGGTGGCTTATGGAATAAAAAAATAGAAGAAATAATGCACAACACAAGAAAAATTGTCAAAATCAAAGAACAGTTTGGAGCGGATGTTCTCTGATTGAGGGCAGCGGCGTGACTGACGCGTGTTCGGCAACCGAGTTTTCGTACGGCAACCGGTGCAATTATGAGTTTGAAATTCTGTTTGTGAACCAATTTGTTCAAAAAGTGAGACGTTCGAAACCTGAGGTTTGACTGTATATGAGGCGTATAGTCATAAGGGTCAGCCCGCCATTTTGGCCATTTTCAGGTTTCAACAGGCCACTATATGCAAAACCCTTCTCTGTGTTCTGGGATAGGAGTCAAAGCAATATCTGATCATCTAACCCCACCACCGAGAGGCTAAAGTCACTCTATTTATAGCCAGATTTTCTGATGCATTGTCGTGGTTCTGAGAGAGAAGGGCGACCGTGTCGTCCAATGAGACCGCGGGATACCTACACGCCCATCACCCAGCCAACCATAGCGCCCCACCCAAGGCCACGCAGCAGCTCACGTGTGTCTAGTCTTTCCCGCGTTCCCAGCTTCAGATAAAATACCCTTCACCAGTGAAACTGTCACCTGAGAAACTTAAGGATGTCCAGGACCTCATGCAGTATGTTATTAAAGATGATCCTGTCTACACAAAGTTCTTTGAGGACCTTATCAAGGACCAGGAAGTTGAGATGGGGTCGTGCCCCGGCCTGCAGAGGAGGATCCGGACGACGACTTCCTTGACTTTTAACCCCCCCCACCCACTGCTCTCAACTCCTTCAAACATTAAACCACCATCAAGCTTGATGAGGGTTCTCTTTGTTATTAAAGATAATCTATAATAATCCTCAGTGTTATATTCATAAATAAGTCCAAAATCATAAAAAAATATAAATTCCAACAAAACAAAATACAGAAAAAATAGTAATTGTCATCCAAGCTGAAAAATATTAACAGGGTACTTGTTTTATTACCTTGCCTTTCATCTGATTGTGTTGTTATCTCCCTAAAATAATTATATTATGTACATGTAAAATGTACCCTATGATAGTACTGAATAAAAAAATAAAAACTTAGTAAAAAACCTTCTTTATTTTTGGTAATGTGTTAGGTATGGCTAGACAATCATCTTGGTGTGTAATACATTGGTTTTTTTTATAATGTTTTTTGATAGCAATTACACCCCCAACTTAAAACGCAATTATCTCACAACTATGATTTGGCGTGCTCGCCCTTATGACTAAACGCCTCATATAAGGGCTAATATTAATACAGTAAACCCTCGCTTTTACGTACCTCTATATAACAAATTTCGGCTTTAACAAACTTTTTCTGCCAGTCCCGATATATTACCAAATAAATTTGGTAAATGCGGAGTTTGGTTCGGTGGTTAGCTGACCGGACATGTACACGCAGGCCGGACATGTACACGCAGGCCGGACATGTACACGCTGGCCGGACATGTACACGCAGGCCGGACATGTACACGCAGGCCGGACATGTACACGCAGGCCGGACATGTACACGCAGGCCGGACATGTACACGCAGGCCGGACATGTACACGCAGGCCGGACATGTACACACAGGCCGGACATGTACACGCTGGCCGGACATGTACACGCAGGCCGGACATGTACACGCAGGCCGGACATGTACACGCAGGCCGGACATGTACACGCAGGCCGGACATGTACACGCAGGCCGGACATGTACACGCAGGCCGGACATGTACACGCAGGCCGGACATGTACACGCAGGCCGGACATGTACACGCTGGCCGGACATGTACACGCAGGCCGGACATGTACACGCAGGCCGGACATGTACACGCAGGCCGGACATGTACACGCAGGCCGGACATGTACACGCAGGCCGGACATGTACACGCAGGCCGGACATGTACACGCAGGCCGGACATGTACACGCTGGCCGGACATGTACACGCAGGCCGGACATGTACACGCAGGCCGGACATGTACACGCAGGCCGGACATGTACACGCAGGCCGGACATGTACACGCTGGCCGGACATGTACACGCTGGCCGGACATGTACACGCTGGCCGGACATGTACACGCTGGCCGGACATGTACACGCTGGCCGGACATGTACACGCAGGCCGGACATGTACACGCAGGCCGGACATGTACACGCTGGCCGGACATGTACACGCAGGCCGGACATGTACACGCAGGCCGGACATGTACACGCAGGCCGGACATGTACACGCTGGCCGGACATGTACACGCAGGCCGGACATGTACACGCAGGCCGGACATGTACACGCTGGCCGGACATGTACACGCAGGCCGGACATGTACACGCAGGCCGGACATGTACACGCTGGCCGGACATGTACACGCAGGCCGGACATGTACACGCTGGCCGGACATGTACACGCAGGCCGGACATGTACACGCAGGCCGGACATGTACACGCAGGCCGGACATGCACACGCTGGCCGGACATGCACACGCAGGCCGGACATGTACACGCAGGCCGGACATGTACACGCAGGCCGGACATGTACACGCAGGCCGCCGGACATGTAAACGCAGGCCGGACATGTACACGCAGGCCGGACATGTACACGCAGGCCGGACATGTACACGCAGGCCGGACATGTACACGCAGGCCGGACATGTACACGCAGGCCGGACATGTACACGCAGGCCGGACATGTACACGCAGGCCGGACATGTACACGCAGGTCGGACATGTACACGCAGGCCGGACATGTACACACATGTACACGCTGGCCGGACATGTACACGCTGGCCGGACATGTACACGCTGGCCGGACATGTACACGCTGGCCGGACATGTACACGCTGGCCGGACATGTACACGCAGGCCGGACATGTACACGCAGGCCGGACATGTACACGCTGGCCGGACATGTACACGCTGGCCGGACATGTACACGCAGGCCGGACATGTACACGCAGACCGGACATGTACACGCTGGCCGGACATGTACACGCAGGCCGGACATGTACACGCAGGTCGGACATGTACACGCAGGCCGGACATGTACATGCAGGTCGGACAGTGGCAGTGAAAACAAAGCTGACCGGGCGGTGGGCGGCTGTGCGCTGATCAGTCTAGCTTTGTCTGCCTAATCATAAATGCCTCCTCTCACTACGTTGCCTGCCTCCCGTGCCTCACCACGTATTGTTTCAATTTCCCTGCATGCGTGTAGTATTTGTGATAGCTGCATGTACAGTTTATCCTCTTCTAACTCGGGTATACGAGTCCGCACTGCTACCACGTTAAGAGAAATTTCAAGTTACAGGGACTGATGAAAGCCTTTGCTTTCTTCCTCTCCCTTCTCAAAGTCCCCTCTTTTCCTCCCCTTTACCCCTAAATACCCTTATGTAAGAAGAAATAAAAAAAAATACACATTGGTGTTTATTATATTGAAACACAAGAGGTAAGCACAGTGGGAGTTGGACAAATAAATATTATACCTTACATGAGAAAAGCGCACGGAGCTGGAGAGTTGTGGCGGGGAGAGACTGGCTAAAAACCTTCAAAGTTCACTTAACTCATAACACCTCTCACATCCTCATCAATGTTCTCCATAGCCGCCTCTTCTTGCTGCTGTAGGATGTCTTCCTCATGAAGTGAAGCTGCTACTTGCCTGGCGAAGTAGCGGGTGATGAGTGCCTGTCCGCCTTGGTTAACTCGGCCCATATGCATGCGACTGTAGGCTGATACTGCTTCTACCAACTGCCTCACCACCTCGGTTCCTCGTTGGGAAGGATCTGTATCTATAATTAACTCTTTCATGCATTCCATGTGACTCAGGACGTGACTCAGGAAGCGTGTTGTGGGTTCGCCTGGTCTTGTCCTCGTCTCCTCCACCTGTTGTTCTCGTCCTTCTTCCTCCCTGTCTCGTTGCTCGACTTGTTCCAGAATGGTGTTAACAGTGATGTCGTCTGTGGCCTCAGCAACCTCCATCACCTCCTCCACTGTCACGTCACCACATCCAGGCAGGGCGTGGGCAGCAATAACAGCAGTAGAAGCAGCCTGGCGAATCTTTTGGAGACGGTCCTCTCTTGCCTTACATAAATCAGGTGCTAGACGCCTCCACGAGTGGTTGATCGTGTCGATGGTTACTTCGTTCCAAGCAGCTAGGAGGTTGTTTACTGCATGCCTGATGTTGTACAACTTCCAAAACCTGGCAACAGACACAGTTGCCTGGGAGAATCTTTCAGGCTGGCCTTGAGAATCGGTGGTGGTGTTGGCAGCGGGTGAGTGGTGGGGAGGGAGGTGGCTGTGTCGGCTAACTCGGCTTCCTCACTTGTGATCCCATCCTCTCCCTCCTCCAAACGTCTCACCTCTTCCTCTGTGTCTGTACCCTGCAGTTGTTGATAATAGCGCGCTGAGGTTGAGTGGCGAAGGTGGTGGCGGGTGGGGGGTGGTGGGCTGAGGCAGGAGCGTAGTCAGCTGAGGGGGCGGAGTCAGGTGTGTCATCTTCCTCACTTGTGATCCCATCCTCTCCCTCCTCCTCCAACCGTTTCATCTCTTCCTCCGTGTCTGTAGCCTGGATAAGTTGTTGATAACATCGGCGCGGGTAAAACATTTTGATGTTGCAAATTGCCTCTTGGTCCAGCGGCTGTAGGAGTGAGGTGATGTTTGGGGGGAGAAATTCCACCTTAACACACTTGCGCCTCCCGATGAATAACTGAGGGTGTGACGGTGCATTGTCTAGCAGCAACAGCACTTTGAAGGGAAGGCCGAGTCTCCTGCAATGCCGGCGAGCATCGGGGATAAAGCAGGTGTCAAACCAGTTGATTGCAATTTGACTGGTCATCCAAGCCTTCGACGCCTTCCTCCAGTTTTGGATTTCTTCGGGGATCGAACTCGGGTCACCGAGAATGCCAGTCGGAGACGCTAACCACTCCGGGGGAGGCGGTAGTGCTCTACCAGTGTTGTCCATGTCCTTCACGTGGTGGAAAGCATGCGGCCTGGCTGCCTGGTGGACCAATAGGGGCTTCATCTTGCAGGTTCCGGCAAGATTGCTTGCAGAACAATGCCGTGAACCTGCTCTTGTCTTGCTTCCTGCTTCTTGCCTGTGCCGTAGACTTGGATACGTCGGTTGATTTAGGCATCAATTTTCATTGTATGCCTGTTTTATCCGTGTTGAAAATTTGCTCATGAGTGAAGTGAAACTTCCCTCCTCAACAACCTCCTTAAAGATGTCAGGATATTTCTCAGCTTCCACTTCATCGGCAGTTGCCCGTTGCCCTGTGAACCTGATGTTCTTAAATTGCTTCCTCCTTATAAAAGATGACAACCAGCCAGTTGATGCAACAAATTTCTTCTGACGGGTTGAAGGGTACTTCTCAGACGTGATTTTGAAAAATTTAATCGTCCTCTGTCGCATCTCCATGGTTGACCCAGGTATGTCCCTCCTCTCTTGCCTGCGGATATATTCTTCTGGCAACCGTTCCATAACAATTAAGGCCTTGGAAGTGACCAGTGCCCGTGTGTCCACCTTGGAGGAACCGAATGTCTTGAGACAGGCAAGGATTTCTTTACGCTGGGAGTAGATAGTGCGTATTGTAGACTCGTTGAGGTTCAGGGACCGGGCAACCGCCGACTTCTCTCCTGCTTTGATTCTCTTAATCACTTAATCACATCTCTCTTCTGTAACAGAGTCAAATGGACTCTCTTCTTCTTGGGCTTAACCCCACTGGGTCCAGGTAGAGGGGAATCAGACATGGTGGAGAGCGGTCACAAAAGAGCTGGTGAACCCTGCCTGTAGTATTACAAAGCTGGGAGCGAGTGGACTAGAAGGGAGGGAGAGCGGGGTGGGGAGGGAGCAGCCTGAGGCAAGGAGGAGCAAGAGTCCTGATTGGTAAATGGCTGAGAGAGCAAGATGGATCAGGCGTGATTGGCGGTGAGCCTGATGACGCCGCATTACCAGGGATTTCAAACAGGAGCTAGCCGCGCACTGCCCACGCGATGAAAAAAAACGAGAAAAAAACAACTCGTTACAGAATTTTTCCCGCGGTACAGTTAAATTTCCTTCCGCGAATACATACTGCGCTAGACAAATTATGCGTTACAATAAACCGCGTTAGAAGAGGATATACTGTACATGAGTATACAAACTTTCCTCTGATGCAACAATCAAAGTTAATTATACACAGAAATAGTCAGAAATAGCGAATTTTCACCTCATATAACGAACAAAATTTGTTACATGCAAAAAGTTAGGATCCCTCGAATATACATTTTTTTCGGGTATAACGTCAACCCCTTCCCCCCCAATTGGTTCGTTATTGAGGGTTTTCTATAAAGTACTTTACTGTCTATGAACACTGCGTGTTTATACTACTGTTACGTCCTGGACACCACTACACACTCCAGGTGTCTCGGTGAGGCTGTGCAGGACGTGTTACAGCTACCCGCTGCTGGTTAACTTACTTCTGCAGCGCCTAGTTCGGTGTGTCAGGGTGATGCGAGTTGGTGTAACATAGTTCACGTAGTCAATCAACACATTCACAGGCGAAGGAAACACTTGACTCCTTTCTTGGTTTACTGAGTAAAGCCACAAGCCACTACAATGTACAATCAACAGAGTACATACATGTACGTCAACATCCTCCGACCTATTGCGGCCGTCGCAAGGATCGAGACGCTACCACAGTCCCCCCACCACCACAGTTCCCCCCACGCCACCACCTCCACAACCACAACCACCACGCCACTACAATTCCACCACCTCCACAACCACCGTGCCTCCCCCAGGAGCGGCGACCGTCTGTTCCTCCAGACGTCTGAATCCTCACTACGTCTCGTTCCTCCCCGTGTGCCAGGAAGGAGCGGCACAAAGCTCACGTCCTCCCCGGCCCACCCCCACTCCACACCCGGGTACCTAGAACACACGTCTCCCGGGTCCACTCCCCACTCTATACCCCACACCCACCCCCTCACACTCAAGGTCGCCCCACTAGAGGCACCCTCACGCACCACCTCCTCCCAGCTGATACACATAACACGCCTCAAGCCTCTCACACAGCCACCAACACCTCCCCCACCACCACTACCTCCACCATCACCACTACATGCATAACGCCAGGCGTAACACTACTTATAACATCTTTCTTTCATCACTTGCACTCTTAAGTTGTTTCAGTTACCGCCGCAGTTTTCAGGAATATAACCCCGATGTTAAGCGAGGTTCAACAGTACACTAGAGTCCTACATAGAACGAGAAATTGGTCGATAAACGAGGTCGTTCTATGTGAATTAGCTCTCTGTGAAACACAAAACCTATGGGAAAAATTGATATTGGTCGATCGGTCCTCCCGACTGTATCCGTACATTTACCGTATTTTACAGCTTATAAGACGCTGCATCTTGGAAGACGCACCCTGATTTTGGAAGAAAATTTATAAGAAAAAAAACAAAACAGATTTTCTACCGGTAGTAAAATCTACTGATTTTCTCGTTAGGCGGTGGTCCGAAGTATCTTTCTGCTGATTCTATTCCCATGTTCTTTGGCGTATCGTACAACTTCTAGCTTGTATATGATCATTTCCAGGACTGAAAAGAGCTTGTGATACGTGTGACAGCCTGGTGGTAAATGATACATCAAGTCATCAACAGTAGCAGACGATAGTTGGCGCTGTTGGAATGGACTCAGTCGTCAGGTGGTCAGTGCGGAGTCGATAATGATCTTTAAAAGGAGTCTGGATAAATTCATGGACGAGGAAGAGAGGTGGATGTAGGTGGTGTTAAGTAACAGGAACTACCACGTGTAGGTCTTGCGACCTCTAATAGCTTCCTTATTTTCTTATGTTTTTATGTTGGCACCAATCTGTCGAGGTGGAAAGGCTCCCGCCAGTACCATAGTAAACATCACAGAGTGAGGACAAATCAGTTGATTTGAATGTCTTATGGTATTCTAAATACTCTTAACAGGTAAGTACTGAGGTTACATCATATAAGAGGCTAAATTGAACAGCTACCTAAGCTTACCTCCTGTAACATTCGTCTTGGAAGACGCATGAGTATTTTTCAGGGTATTTTTTAGGGGAAAAAGTGCGTCTTCTAAGCCGTAAAATACGGTATACTCATTCACAACTATGCATACCACAACATATGTAAAGGTTAAGTTATGCACAGACATGATGAAATAGGCATATTGTTGCTTACCTTAAATCTAATAGGGATTATGTACAGGGGGCGAGGGGTTCCATGCCATAAGCCTGGCTTGACTCTCGCGTGCGTGCCTCGCCAGAACGCCCCGGCTGGTCGGGGCTTGCCCGCTCACAGCTGATAACTTGTAAACAAAACCACAACATGTGGTTGTGGTGTATACAACGAAAGTGTACCGTCGAATAAAAGCCATCAATAAATTCCGATAACTGACAATTTTGTGAATGGATCACAACATAGTATATGCTTCACATGAATGTTTTTGTTTGGTAATAATGGACGAGAACTGCGCGGTCGTAGTGCTACCACCGTTCCCCACCGCATGCCACCCTTCCACGCTTTTATCTGATCATCGGTATGGTTTCCGTAAAGGGTGATCTACCGGCGATCTTCTAGCTTTCCTAACTAAATCTTGGTCATCCTCCTTTAGGGGTTTCGGTGAAACTTTTGCTATTGCCCTTGACATATCAAAGTTAGGCCTGGTGAGACGAGTGAGTGTGGTGGTTTTGTTGGCGGTGGTGGTTGTGGCTGTGTTTACCTTTCCTCCACTCTCGTTTCTCCGTTTTTTTGCCCTTGTCCTTATCATCACCTGGCTTCCTCGAACAACCACCAGTACTTATAGATGCCATAGTCTTAGCGCAAAACGCCAAAGGTACCGTCACTTGGAGCAATAAACAGCGGTCATCAAGATTGCTGCCGGGAAGATAGCAAACACCAACATGGTGTTTGCGGGCGGTGCATTCTGGGCAGACGTCAGCGCGCTTCTCGCCAAAAGTGAATTTGAAGTGCCAAATTGGGATTCTGGTACCATATCCAACCTATCGCCAATACTGTATTTCGCCAAACTGAGACTCACCAAACGCGAGGGACCACTGTATGCGATAGTATTAGTAAATCATTTTGATGAATTAGCCATAGGTGATAATTTCCAGGACTTAAAAGAGCTTGTGATACATGTGACAGCCTCGTGGTAAATGATATATAAAAACTAGCAGACGATAGATGGCGCTGTCTCCGAGTCGGAACGTAGACATCACGTGAGGACAGATTAGTTGATTTGAATGTCTTATGGTATTTGAAATACTTGTAACAAGTAAGTACTGAGGAAGTACTACAACATCCGTCTTGGAAGACACATGAGTATTTTTCAGGGTATTTTTTCGGGGAAAAAGTGAGATATATAAGCCGTAAAACGGTAGCTTACAATTCAAGTACGCATCCTAACCCCTTACACATATGACTTCATACCCTGTAATTTAGCTCCTGCTTGAATTCTGGTCATAACAATAGCCTTAAAGATAAATTGACAATATTTTACAATATATCAAATTAACGGGTGAAGAAACAGTAAAATGGTAGTGCATCATTTCAAATTGGTTATAAAGATCAGTAAAATGCTAGGAAATAGAAAAAATCACGATGCAATTTCTAGTATTTTTCTTACCTTGATCTCCACCATGGCATTTTTACGGGCATTAACTTCTGCTGATACAGTGTGAGACAATCTCTCCTGAAGTGCTCTCAAATTTTGGATGAGATTGTAGAACGTCCTCAGATGAGTTCTTACTTCCTGTTAAGTTGAAAAGCACAAATTATTAGATCAGTGCTGCACATAAGGAAAACACTAACGATACACAAAATACTCACTGACAATGAAAAATATCATCAAAATACCTTTGACTCTGCATCAAGCAATGCTCCTGCAACAATTCTCCTCAAGAAATGGTTGTGGGCTGCTATGACATCATCAAGACTCTCTGCAGTCTTGAGCAGCGTCATGAGGTCATGCCAGGCACATTCCAGTACTTCAAAGGTCATGTAATATTCCATTTGATGTACAAGGTGTACCATTTCCTGGGTCAGCAACTGAACTCCATGTAACACAACTCCCAGCTCTGATTAGAAAATCAACAAAGAAATGTTATGAGTTATCTTGCATTTGTTCAGCTTGGAATGATCCTTTTGACATTTCATGACTATTTAGGTAAGGTTCAAGTGTACCAGTGATGAACATTATCAAAAGATAGATAAGGTCATGTATTGTAGAAAAAACAAAAAAATGCCATTCATTGTCAAATCTAAAATTTAGGAGTAAATGTATACATTGTAGTAGCTTCATAACTTTTAGTTACAAATATCAGCTGTCATAAAACTACTTTGTATGTTTTGTATATTCAACTTATTTAATTATATTTATATATATACACTCAACCCTCGGCTATCGCGCCTTATTGGTGCTGCTATCGGCGCACGATAGCCGAAATCGCAATAGCCAAACAATAGAACCAATGGTAATACAGGTTGAAGTTCCCAAACTCGGCATCCCAAGACTCGGCAACACCTAAAACTCGGTTATGGTTCCGGATTTTCCAAAACACGGCAGAACACCCAAAACCCGGCGCGTAGTTGCCGGGTCGGCCGCTAGGTGCCACCACACTAGGCCGCTTGGTTTCTCCTGCCGATTTGTTTGTTGTTATTGTTCAGTGGTGTTGTGACTGTAGAGTTGTGTACACTGTTATTTTGTGTACTTCTACAGGTCTGTTATTGGTATTATGGCTCCCAAACGTCCAGGAACACCTACTGGTGGAAGTGAAAAGAAAAGGAAGAACAATGTGTTAACTATTTCTGAGAAAATTGACCTTTTGAAGAAGTTGGATGGCTTTTTTTCCCCTTAATATATCTACGTTCTAAAAGTCGGAAAATTCCATTACTCGGCTCGGCGCTGGTCCCGAGGTTGCCGAGTTTGGGAACTTCAACCTGTAATTGTAATTGGTGCCAGGATCCCCAAGATGACCACATATTTTACCAATTTTTTCGGTATTTTGATACTTTCAACCAGTATGAGGCTAGTAGTGCTCTTTTGCTATGCATTTTGATGTGATAAGAATGATGGTTACATTAAAAATCATCGGAAATGCCTCATTAGGTTAAGTTAAGATTTTTCCAGGAATAGGTAGGCTTACCCAAAGATTACTCTATACTGGACTTGCTACTCATTTTGGGCTATTTCCCGTGGAGGCCAGTTTTGCGATTCCTGCCATTTTCGAACATCACCCCCATTTCCCTTCCTGTGGTGTATCAGTATAAATGATATACTGTTATCTTCGTAAATGTTTGTTCTATAATATTATCAAATAAAAAACTAAAATACACTAAAGAAATGCCATTATGAGAGAGTGAAGAAATAGGCATGAACATAATATTCACTTAAACTCTTCGCCATTAAATATTTTGCGAGAAAACATTTGACATGAAACATCAATCAGGAAAATTACCCGATTGATGATGTTATTTATTTAGTTAACGCTAATTTATGCATGGTTCTAATTCATTTATCAGAAAACGAAATATATCAATGGAAAGCTAATAAAATTCCGCTTCTATTGATATGTTGCATGTAAAAAGTCTTCACGCAAAATATTAAATGGCGATGAATTTAAGTGAATACATGTTCATGTATATTTCTTCAGAGTCGCATAATGGAATTTCTTTAGTGTATTTTACAGTTTTTTATTTGATAATATTATAGAACAATCATTTACGAAGATAACAGTGTATCATTTATACTGATAAGCCATACTCTACTGTATTCATGGAACACTTTTTTACTTGCTGATCCGATTGATGATGTTATTTTTTTCAGTCGTGGGCAAGTGCGCTGCAAATTGCGCCGCTGCGCCGGTGGCACACCTTAAAAACCGGTGGCGCAGCGGCGCCGGCGCGAATTTTCAAAAAACCGGCGCAATGGCGCGCGGCGCAAGTCAAAAATCCGCGCTGCTGCCCAGCTTTAGCGAGCGATAAAAGACGACCTAAGAATCCGACGCGGCAAACACATGTGTACCTGTTACGTGTAGTATTATAAGTAATTATACTAACCATATACATTAGTAGAAGTAACTACCTGTAAAGTTGTTTACCACATATAAATACACAGTGCTTGAGTGTACAGTAAAAACCTTATAACTCGGCACTGTATAACTCGGAATTTGATATAACTCGGCATGGCAAAGGCAAAGTTTTTTACACACCTATGCCTATAGCGCGTGTAGGCAGTGAGCAACAGGGGTGGGAGGCCCTGGAGGCTCACTCGAGGGCTGTGATGGTTGGCCCTCGCCCGTGGTGGCGCAGGCAGGATTGTTATAGTGACGCCCAGGGCCGGATCAAGAGCTGTGGGGGCCCTGGGGCTCAGCTTTTGTGGGGGCCCTATATTCGCACGAAAATTAAGCACTTTTGTGGGTATTGTGAGGCCTATGTTTGGCAAAGAACTGTTAATGCATAGACTGGTATTCAGAGATAAAGGATGAAACAGAGACAGACAAATATGTTTTGGTTTTGTAACTTGCCAATGTTTTTAATATTACTGCTTAAAGCTATTATACATATGGTGGGGGCCCTTTTGGTGGGGGCCCTGGGGCAAGAGCCCTGGTAGCTCCCCCCTTAATCCGGCCCTGGACTGACGCCTGTGATTAGAGGCTCATGCCGCCCCCTGTGTCCTCCCATGCACTCACAGTCGAAGGTGGAGTTAATGGACAGGGCATGTGGGTGTTCTTAGGCCACTCGACGGTGCAGAAAGATTTCAAGTGGATTTATGGGTCTCACTTGGGATCGAACTCAGGTCTTCGAGAACGCCACTCTGTGACGCTAACCACTCTGCTACCGAGGCCCTAAACTGTATCTCATGGTTTTCACTGGGCATATCATGCCCTCACAACCTCTTGTGTGAACATGTAAACAGAAAGTCAGCAAAAAATAATGTATCTCGGCATATTGGTTATAACTGCATCTCTTCGCTTACACTCGGCATATCGTCAGTCGCATACAGTCGTATTTTTGTCCTTTTGATCTTTACCTGCAGGCTCAGACTCTTCAATTTCATTCCCTTCCTGCTGGAGACACCCTTGCGTGATGGAGCTGACATCTTGAAATACAGTACTGTATGATGTAATCCCAAAACACGTAAAATAGGTAGCAAAGTAAAGCAAAGGTCGGGAACGAGCATGTAGGCTGTCAGCTGAGCCGTGTTTATGTCGTCAAAGCACCGTCTTGGATACGAATTCCGTTTTTTGTCGAAATTGAAAAAGGATTGGTTTCTGCTTCAAAAACACAACAAGCTTGGTAGGAGCCAAAATAATAATCAATGCAAAACATTGCAAACACTATCACAAAGTAGTATAACACACATTTCAGCAAGTGTTATTGGATTGGGATTCGTAATCCAAGACGGTGCTTGGACGACAAAAACATGGCGCAGCCTACGCACTGGTTCCTGACCTTTGCTTTAATTTGCCACCTATTTTACGTGTTTTGGGATTACATCATACAGTACTGTATATCAAGATGTCAGCTCCATCACGCAAGGGTGTCTCCAGCAGGAAGGGAATGAAATTGAAGAGCCTGAGGCCCTGAGCCTGCAGGAAAAGGTGAAAGTGCTGGCAAGGATGGATGCAGGTGCGTCCATGCGTGCTATTTGTGCTGAGTTTGATATAAAATCCAGTACATTCCATTCTACCCGTTCACTGGTAAGTGTAGTTTTTATGCTTTTACAGTACTGTATTTACCTTTTTTTTTTTTTTTTTTTTTTTTCCCTCCCATATCAGAGGAGGACATTGCATAACTCGGCACATTGAATAACTCGGCAAGGGCCAGAGCCCCTATTGTGCCGAGTTATAAGGCTTTTACTGTACTCATGCGTTTACCTGACCTGGGGGCGGATTCACTAAACTAGTCGCGCTTACGATTGCATAAAGCCTTTCCGCAGTCGGAACTAACAAATTTTTTGGTCTCGTAAGGAGATTCGCATTTTCAGCTTGACACCGTCACGAGGTGACAAGTGACTCAATTGGCACCAGTGTTTCCACAAACAGGGTAATTTCCCTAAACTAGGGTAATCAGAAGTGCCTTAGGGTAGCATTTTGACATTATAGGGTAATCTGAAAGGTCTCAGACTGAGACATTGCATTTTTTTAAATAGAAAAAAAGGTAATAAAAAAAAGTAATTGGGGTGCCATTGTAAAGGCAACACCCCACAGACACTTCAGTTTTGTTCAGACTCAGTGGGCGGGGCCAATCTGGCTAAATTTACCGCCGGCAGAGCAATATAGCTCACGGGCCAGTTTAATCTTTAATGAGAATATAGGTCCTAACTGTGATGCCTATTAAAAGTTGTATTTTCAATAAAAATGACTTTTTATAGCCTAAAACTGTTTTTTTGGGGGCTAAATAGGTAGAAACTTTGGCACTGCACACTGTTTTTGTATAGGCATATTTAATTAATAGCGGCGCGGGGCGCAACTGCAGGGGCCAAAAATAGCGGCGCAGCGGCGCGGGCGCAGGTGGGCATCGCCGCCGGCGCAGGGGCGCGGGCGCAAGTACCAAAATTCAGCGGCGCGCCCACCTTTGATTTTTTTAGTTAACGCTAATTTATGCATGGTGGTAATTCATTTATCAGAAAACGAAAAATATCAATGGAAAGCTAATGAAAATCCACTTCTATTGATATGTTTCATCTAAAATGTTTTCTAGCAAAATATTAAATGGCGAAGAGTTTAAGTGAATATTAAGTTCATGCATATTTTTTCACTCTCTCATAATAGCATTTCTTTAGTGTATTTTACTATTTTTTATTTGATAATATTATAGAACAAACATTTACGAAGATAACGGTATATCATTTATACTGATAAACCACAGGAAGGGAAATTGGGGTGATGTTAAAAAATGGCAGGAATCGCAAAACTGGCCTCCACTGGTCATGGGCGGGTTGGCGCGGGGCACAAGTAGCATGTCCAGTATAGAGTAGTCTTTGGCTTACCCTGAGACTTTATCAGTTATATATCTTTATGTATTTTCGCCCTTATGTCATCCCATAGAGTGTTTACCGGATATATTTTATGCCATCCACATAATCTGCGCCCAGCATGAGACTAGTTTCAACTTTCCCCATCCAAAACCCCACAATCCCGACAGGGCTCCATTTTTGTTATCGAGGAGTTGGAATGACTCCCGCGCCACCTACTGTCGGGGGCGGGCATCCATCCCTCACGACGACACGTTGTCAATAACTTGTCATCTGCCTTACCTAAGTTACCTTTGTCTTCCTTGAATAAATAGCATACCATAATCAACTGTATACACATTTAGTCTTTGTTTATATATGCACAGCTGACGAGAAATGTCCTACGTGTGCCGCCATCTTGATTAGCGGCCACAACAGGCCAACATATGTTTGTGAAGAGGTAATGGTGCTCCCCGGCACATTTAAGGCCTTAACAGTACTCTTAAAACTAAAAAAGATTTTGTGAATACAATTTTAGTGCTTAGCAGTCAAATATTAGAGTTAATCAGGATTTCTTGGCCTTCAGTAACAAACTTTGTGTATGCAACCCCTGACGTCATTATTTGACCAACCATTCCGCATACTCTGTCTGGCCAAGACTGGCTGTATCCATGGCAACTATAGTGCGGTAGACATGGTTGGGGCGTGATAGACATGTTTGTGCAGATATACAAGGCGTGATAGCCGTAAAACTTAGTAGCTTGATACCGAAGGTTGAGGTAGCTACAGTACATTTCACTGGAGGCTGTGGCCTCCAGTGAAAGACATGGTTAGTGTCTGGAAGTTGCTAGCTCGATGCACCGAGTTCGAATTCCGCCAGTTGCCACAATCTTTCGGCAATCGTCAAGTGGCTGAAGAACAGCCACATGCTGCCCATTAATTCTGCCACTAGACGGGGTTGTTTCTCTGGCAGAGGTTTAGGCAAGCTTGTTGTGCTTCCTAAAAACCTTAAAGTGTATCAAGCTGTTTACCTGGAGCTGCTTTGTGAACATTTGCCAGATTCTTTCGAGCTCACACGTGCCAGTGTGTTTCAACAGGACGGTGCTCCTGCTCACACTGCCAAATCTGTCACTCAGTGGCTTGATGACTGCATGGTACCCTTCATAAAGGATTGGCCAGGTAACAGCCTGGACCTCAACCCAATTGAGAACCTCTGGCACACAGGGCATGTAGTTCGTTACGGTACGGTACAAAATTACGGTACGGTACGGTAATTTATGGGCTAAAAGTACTGTTCGATATTACGGTTCGATATATTTCTTCAAGTTCGGTACGGTACGAAAGTTTGATTTTTATTTCTGTACTTATATCGAACCATTTTCGTACCCAGCAGTATGGGGAGCGGGAGTTGACCCCATTAACACCACTGTGTGACCTCATCACCAGGGAGGAATTTTCCATCCGGCGCCTGGGTGTTGACCTGGGGTCCTGGGACTCCTGGAGATAATGATTAATAGTTCAACAGGTCATTTGTTTAGTTCCCATCTATCTTAATATATATTATATATGTATATATATATATATATAATATATATATATATATATATATATATAGAGAGAGAGAGAGAGAGAAGAGAGAGAGAAGAGAGAGGAGAGAGAGAGAGAGAGAGAGAGAGAGAGAGAGAGAGAGAGAGAGAGAGAGAGAGAGAGAGAGAGAGAGAGAGAGAGAGAGAGAGAGAGAGAGAGAGAGAGAAGAGAGAGAGAGAGAGAGAGAGTATATATATATATATATATATAATTACCTCACTTCAACCTCGTTCATGGTCACTGGTGATGGAAGAGTGATTGAGTGAGGGCGTGAGTAGGTGAGGGCGTGGGTGGGTGGGTGAGTGAAGGCGTGGGTGGATTCGTGAATAAGTGAGTGAGTGAGGGGTGTGGGTGGGAGAGGGAGTGAGTGAGGGAGTGAGTGGGTTGGAGGGGTGTCAACTGAAGAAATGAGTGAGGGCGTGGATGGGTTAGTGAGTAAGAAGAGTGAGGGCGTGGGTGAATGGGCGGGTAGGTGAATGATTGAGTGAGGACGTGGCGTGGGTGGATGGGCGGATAGGGGAATGAGAGTGAGCGAGATTTGACCCCATTAATTAACACCACCGTGTGACTTCATTAGCTAGGTAGAATTTCTGCCCAGCTGCCTGGGTGTGAACGTGGCATGGGGATTATCCCTCAGCCTCCTCAAGTCAAGGAGATAAGTAAGGTGGTGTGTGGCGTCGGCTGCATTACTCACATACCCACCTGCATTTAATTTATAATGAATTAAAATCAGTTTTCTCAAGACCTCTTTCGCTGACACAGCTCGATCTGTCTAATATGTAATGTAATAATGTAAGTCTTGGGTATAGGAGGGAACTATAAAATGTATGTAGGATATAGAGATATACTGTAAATGGGTAGAAGTTAATATGTGTTGTATGTAGTACCTGTAAAAGTATGTGTATATTAATCACAATGGAAAATGATTAGTCATTATGTCAATTATTGTTATTGTTTTGATTCAAATTATTTTGTTTATGAAAGTCAAATGTTTTTGGGTACGAAAAATAGTTCAAAATTACGGTACGGAAATTAATCGTACTAGTACGGTACGATACAAATATTCAGTTACGGAACGGAATTACGGTACTGTATTTATCTGAGGTACGAATTATAAAAAATATTACCGTACCGTACCGTACTACATGCCCTGCTGGCACATGGTCAAGAAGGATCTGCAGGGGAAAGACGTCATCTCCATACCCAAGCTCGAGAAGGCCATCCGTGAGTCCTGGGAAAACATCTCACCTGAACACCTAAGAAACCTAGCTCTTTCACTACCCCGACGTCTCCAAGCCGTGAAGAAGAGAAAGGGCTACCCAACCAAGTATTAAAAGGTAATTATAATACAGTATTTTCTATAAATTTCCTTATGTATTGTTTGTTGTGCGGGGGCGGGAGCAGGGCGCCGCATACTTTTGACGAGTACTGTATATATATATACACTAGGGTCCCACATACAATGAGAAATTAGTCGACAAACGAGGTCGTTTTATGTGAATTCGCTTTATGTGAAACACATAACCTATGGGAATTTTTTTTATTGGTCGATCGGTCCTCCGCCCGTACCCGTACATTTATACTCATTCACAGCCATGCATATCAAAACATATATAAGTTATGCATAGAAATGATGAAATAGGCATATTGTTGCTTACCTTAAATCTAATAGGGATTATGTACCGGGGGTGAGGTGTTCCGAGGCATCTTGGAGGTCACTCATTCGTCAATGGATGACAACGCAGTGTGACCCAGAGCTCGGAGTGTGGCGAGTGAGCGTTGGCCTTGCATTTCTGCCACGTCCATCATAAACCCCTCAAACTCTGACAGACTGGGAAGGGGTTCATTTGAAGGGCCAGGCTGTTGCTCGTCAGCAGAAGCAGGCTGTGGTGCGCTGGCAGGGGCAGCGTCGGCAGGGGCAGGCTGTGGCGCATTGGCAGGGAAAATGTACCGAGTCATGAGGGTCTGCCTACGTTCGTTTACTCTCTGTTTTTTTTCTTTCTTGGTAGCCACGAAAGAGATAATTCATTTCCGTCAGGAGCAAATTCTGGTGAGCAAGTTGCCATAAACCTGGCTTAACTCTCGCTTGCGTGCCTCACCAGAACTGGCGGGGCCCGCTCACAGCTCATAACTTTTAAACACCGACGACGACATCAAACCACAATGACGCGTGTACCTTCGAATGAAAGGCATCAATAAATTACGATAACTGACAATATTGTGAATGGATCACAACATATATATCCTTCACAAGAATGGGTTTTTTGGTAATAATGGACGAGAACTGCGCGTCGCTATTGCCGTTCCCCACCTCATGCCACCCTCACCCCACCTCTGTGGCAACACGCCGCCGCCGTGCCCCTCCTCACTCACCCTTGCCACGGTTTGCGCCAGCTGGGCAAGCCGGCTTACGAAAAGTGCCTCAAATTATCAGAAAACGTAAGCTGCCGCAAGCCATATTATGGTGGCCTGCTCACGTTTTGTACTATATTTTGGCGCTCTATATGAGAACTCCTCAGATTTGCCCTACTGTGATGGCGGAATCGTTCTATATGATCACATTCGTTCCTAACGAAAATTTTGAATTTTATTTATAATTTTTAATTTTTTAAAATTTTATTTTAATATTTTAGGTCGTCAGCTTTATAGGGGAAACGCTTTATGCGAACACATTTTATGCAGGACCCTAGTGTATATAATATTATATATATATATATATATATATATTATATATATATATATATATATATATATATATATATATATATATATATATATTATATATCAGTAAAACCTCTCATATTCGGACTAATTGGGCCAAGGAATGGTTCGGGTAATGCAAGACTCCAAATAATGGGGGGATAAAATAAATAAAAATAAAATAATAATAATAATTCTAGGTGCATACAGAACATTTCTAAGTCATGAAAATATCAATAAACATAACATAAATCATGTAAATAAATAAATCTACAGTAAAAATACACAATACAGTACTGTACAGCTGTAGTGTATAGTACAGTAGGGTCCCACATAAAATGCGTTCGCATAGAGCGTTTCCCCTATAAAACGAACGACCTAAAATATTAAAATAAAAAAATTAATTCACTATTCTTTTTTTTAATAAATAAAATTCCAAAATTTTTGTTAGGAACGAATGTAATCATATAGAACGATTCC